>CALZFC010000081.1:2500-315000 GCA_945643635.1 Allodiplogaster sudhausi
AGAGAGTGAGAGAAAGATAGTGAGAGAACGCGCGAACCCAAGAGCAGAGCTGCCCCGTTTGGTCTGCTATTATCGCCGACTTTGTTTAGATGGCGAAAGTTGACAGCGGAGAGGTTCTTCTGAAGGAACTGGACCGTCTTCGGGAAGACCCTCAACATATGTTTTTAACAGTTTTCAACAGCCAGACATTTTCTGTCATTTCTTGACATTCTCTTGTTGCCTAAAACTAATCATTGATTGTCAGATCAAGAGACCTGAGGGACTGCGAGGCGGAGAGGGAGTCGAGAATGATTATGTAAACATTTGGAGGAACTCGAATGTCGCTTCCAATCGACTGATCTTTCTCTTTCCTGTAACGATTACCCTCCAGCCAATCTATTGCTGCTTTAATAAGGCCATTGAAGGATGCGAACTTTTTCTTCATTCCCCTCTTCACCCTCTTCTACTTCCACCACTTGGTAATGCAACCAGGAATAGACAACTTCCTTGCCTCTCGAGCATTCCGCCTGGAAAATTTATCCCTGTATATACAGAAAGTAAATCTGGCTTGTAATTAGAAGAGCTGCCCTTACCTCAACAATGTCATTTTTAAAAGCGTATTCTTCGCTAAGATGATGCCACGGTTTCATCAAGATGTTGTAATCTCCATTATGAAGAAGGGCTCTGAAAGGGAGCAAAAAAAGTCAAAATGTTGATAAAGGAAAGGAATAGGCTGCAAAAATATGTATGTAGGTGTGCAAAAGGAAGAAGATTATGTGAAAAGAGAAAGATTCGATGAAGTCTACTCAAAGTCATGGAAGTGAGGAGGGGGGGGGGGGGAGCAGGGACAACCTCACCTGGCCCGGCAGAAGAGTGTCGTGTCATTCGATAATTCAGAGCGGAGTCTGACAATTCCTGCCGAATCCAAGAAAGTGTACGGAGAAAACTCATGGTTGCACGATCTTAAGATAATTGCAGAGACTTTCTGTTTCCCCTCAGATGAAGAAAGAGGAATGCAAGGGGAAGAAGCTTACAATTCAATTTACTATGGAGTATCTGAAAGCCGTTCTCTGGAAAATCTGATTTAATGCAAGGAAAGAACTCTGGCGGGATAAATATGCACTGTCCTACAGTTGAGTGAAAGTTGAATGCAAAACTGGAATCTGGCGTTTCGGTCATAAATCATTTCAGAGCACGAAATTGGGCAGAACTCGAAACATAAACTCTCTTGAAGTGAACTATAAAATCAAAAGTTCTAGTTTTTATGATCGACAGTGCACAAATGACTCAGTGAGCTTTAGAGATGCATTCTACATGTACTACGTACATACATATATATGTATGTATGTACATATATGTATACACGTATGTAAGGGATCAAAATCAAATCAAATCAAATTTATTACGGTAAAACCGTAGAGAAAATCCGTAGAACATGTGGATATGAGAGAAAGGGGAGAGAAATTCTGAGGGAGAGAGAGAGAAGGAAGCTTAAACGTCGAGAGATCATGTTGACCGAGCTTACTTTAGCGGATCAAAATCCGGTGACAGAATTTTTCGGAGTTCAGGTGTCCATGGAGAGAGTTCTTGCAAGCGACAATCGCCATCGCCAAGTCTCTCTCGAACTAAATTTGTAGATATTCAATCAGCTTAACATCTTTGTACTTGGTTATCATCAACTACTGACCGTCTGAAGAAGCAACACTCGTAGAGGAAACAAAAGAAGGAGGGTCACGGCCCAAATTGGCCAAGAAGAGGTAGAGAGAGACGAATGCAGACAACCAGAGAAGTTCCGGACGAAGGAACATTGGCTCTATTCTAGTGTAGGCGTCCCATCGAATTATAGGCGTCCCATGAAAAATAAAGGCTTCCCATCAGTGAAAAATAAAGGCGTCTCATTGCCATGGGACGTCTATAATTCGATGGGACGCCTACACTAGAATAGAGCCGGAACAACATTCACCCTCTGGGACTCTCTCTCTTTCTCTCTCTCTCTCTCTCTCTCTCTCTCTCTCTTTCTCTCTTGTGATGTCGAATTGGACTATGAAGCTATGAGACAGAGGTCGTCAGGTCCCTTTCTCTCTGTTCTGCCAGAGAACGAAGAGGCGTGGCCAAGCGTTGTGAGATGAGATTCTTCGTCCTGCCAAAGACTCATTCTCTTCTTTTTCTCCCCACCCTATTTATGCGCACACTTTTTGCTTTTCTCTATGTCTCTCTCTGTCCCTCTCAATACCTCTCTGCCTTTCTCTCTCTCTCATTTTCTTTCTCTCATTCTCTGTCTGTCTGTCTGTCCGTCTGTCTGTCTCTCTTTCTCTGCAGCTCTCCCTCACATCCCGTGCCAACATCTTCGACACTCGAGGTGTTCGGAAACTTGCGCAAGGTTGAACTTGTTAAAAAAAAACATGACGTTGATACGCTCGAGGGGACTGGGATACATTGTTGACAGTAAAAAGTTCGTTGACAGAAACAAGGGCTTAAGACCGAGAGAGCATGACAGAATAATATGGTACACAGCAATTGAAAAGTCAAAACGTCTGGAAGGAAAGAGCTTCGGCCAACTTCTCACTCTCTCTTACTCCTTGTTTACAAATATGTACGCTTGAAGAGAACAACGATGGCCAGCAAGTGGAGAAGAGACTCACCATAAATAGACAATGTTGTGAGGAGGGGCACCGAAGAGAGAGCGAACAGGAGAGAGTTAGTGAACGGGCGAGACAGGGAAAGATACAGAGAGAGGAAAGAGAGAGAGAGAGAGAGAGAGGGAGAAGAGAGAGAGAGAGAGAAGAGAGAACGAGAAAAGAAGATTCCTCTTGCATGGCATTCAGTGCCACTGACTTGGGTCTGGACTACACCCGCCTTATTCAATTCAAACCTCTGACCTAAACTTCTAAACTTTTAACGCGTTGTGCAGAAACAGAAATGCAGAAAAGTATTTTCTTTATGCCATCTTCTCTATCTGATTCGCTGAATCTTTGCCCCTTTCTTCTTTTTTGATACCGGTAGAAGGGCTTGATTACAAAGGTTGATAATAATTTGAAGATGTGATCTGGGTATGAAAAAGCGGACAGAGAAAGGGAAAATGTTGATGGTGCAATTGCAGACAATGATCGGGGGTCCTATTCACAACAAAAGAAGCAGGGGGAGAGAGACACAGAGAGAGAGAAAAACAGAGAGAGACCGAGACAGAGAGAGACAGAGAGAGAGAGAAACAGAGAGAGACCGAGACAGAGAGAGACACAGAGAGAGAGAAACAGAGAGAGACCGAGACAGAGAGAGACAAAGAGTCCAAAAAGGCGGTTGACTTTTTATTTGGATCGAGACGTCCGCGGCAACCTCCTCTTCATTCTTTACTCGTAAAATGGAATCTCCTCCCTCAAGTTCTCTAAACCAATCCTTTCTCTCCGTCGGGTTCTCTCTCTTTTTCTCTCTCGCTCACACACACTCTCTCTCCCTCTCTCTCTCTCTCACTTTCTCTCATTCACTCACACACTCTCTCCCTCTTACTTCCTCTCTCTATCTTTCTCTCTCCCACCCTCTCTCTCTCTCTCCTCTCTCTCTCTCTCTCTCTCTCTCTCTCTCTCTCTCTTTCGCTTTCTCTCGTTCCCGGCTACTTCTTACTGCAGTAAAACTGTCTGACGAGTCAGTTCAGACCACTCACCAGAACACACTCGTACATAATTTTATGTGAATATACTTCTCATTGCATGTTTTACAAAACATTTTAAAATAAAGTCGAAGAAAAGGATCAGAACTCATGATCAATGTAAATAGCAATAGCCACGCTATAAGTGACTATTAATATGCAAGAATTAGAACAAAGGGAAGCTACAGGGAATAGAACGAGTAATGCCGAAGGAAAGAAAAAAGAAATATCAGCGGTTCTTCAGCGCATTGGAAATTATTAAAGTAGAAGAGAAGAGAGTGAGATAATAGAGAGAAAGACAGAGACGGAAAGCAAACAAAGAGTTCTGGAGGCAAGCATCAATTAGCCAAACTTTTCGGGGAGGGGGATGTTAATTCCAAGAATTGTAAGAAGAATCGACAATTTATAAAACGGCTAATTGAAGGAGATATGAGCACAGGCTGTGATTCTTTGTTGAAACAGAAGCATTCTGTGGCTGAGAAGTCAGGGAAGATGACCCTCTTAGGGAAAGACGGAGCTGCGTTGTAGTATTAATGAAGTGGCAAACGGGTTGTTATTAACTTATCAGAAACCGCAACAAAAATAGCCCGCAATTTTCTCCCAGGCGCAATGGGCGTGAACACCAAAAAAGGCCACCCGAACAGGAGCAAGCGGATGAGGCTAATGCTATAGGTTAATAAATGTTGGCGTGCAATAGATACAAATACAAATCTGCATGTATACTAGCGTATACTTCTACCCATGGCACTTTTGGATTTGTGAATGCGAAATAAACTCTTGAATGGAGGTAAAATGTAAAAAGGCACAATGGGAAAGGGAAAGATATGAAAAAAGAATGCACCGGGAAAGTGTCGCGAGAATTCAGCACTGGTTATGCCAGAAACAGGAACTTTAAATGACTAAAATCAGTGGTCGAGATTTCGACAGTAGCACAGCGGCTTTTGCGGAGCACGAGTGATACAATCTGCAGAGAGACCGTATGCATTCAGACGGTTGAAGAAGGGAGAGGCCAGAGAAAGAGACGGCGATGACTCAGACACATCTGCTGTAGATGAACGCACCATTGCCTGCAACCAATTTCTCTCTCTCTCTCTCTCTCTCTCTCAGTTTGCCTCTCTCGCTGTTTCTGTCTTTCGTTTCCCACAGCATTTGTGTGTCCCAGGACAATTACATATGTAGATAAAATACATACATATGTATGTATGTAGAACGAAAAATCGGTCGTTTCGATTGTTCTCTTCAAGTTGACGTGCAATAATTACTTGCTCTATGTACATACATCCTAGCTTCTATGTACTTTTCGCCTGCTATTTCATTTAGGGTTCTCTTTCTGAACTTGTTGACCATTATAGCCAAGTAGACAATCATGTTGAAACAATAATATTCTTAATTAACCTCAAATTTCCCGCCTCCAGGCTGGACGGTGAGGGTAATCTTGTATAGAAGGGTCTTCTCAACGGGAACAAATGCTTCCACCAGTGGATTCTGGAACAGATTCATACATTTATTGTTATGGAATTTCTTTAGCATCCCAAACAGGAAAAAAATGCTGACCGCAGAGAGAAGGAGAGTAGAGCATTTCTCAGTCAAATCGAACTTCTCGAGCTCTTCATTCATCATTCCCAACACGAACTCGCCCAGCAATGTTTCGATGAACGAGTCACTGCAATCCATTTCCACCGTCTCCCCAATTACCAATAGGAAGAGAAGAGTCTTTGTGTCAGTAAAGTTGTCAGCACAATACACTAGAATATTTTCTTGATTAATTTTCTACGTATGCAACACTGCCACACCTTTTTGTTAATATGAAAATTTTGACGAGAACTACAAACTTGATGGTTGTCATAGAAAAGTGACAAGGGCAGTAGTCGAAGGGAATCGGCAAGGATTTGCAGTTGCGAGGAAGATTGGGATTGAGTTCTCGAAGGATGGAAGAGCCTTCGGAGGGTGCTGGGACTTGCACGAAGGAACGGTCGGAGAAGCTGGACAGGGGCTGCATCTCAAACACAACTCTCTATTACTACACAAGTATTTTGAAATGAACACTGAAATGCACATTCTGTCAAATCTTCCCATAATAGAAAAATATGTTTAAATGAATGTTTTGAAGAAGAAGAACCTCTGCAATGTCGACGAAGGTTGCGTACAAGTCGTACATGGTGAGAAGTTGGCGGGAGTTTTTCTGGAGAATGGGAGAGAGAGAAGAGCGGAGAGAGCGAGGGACGACGAGATGAAGCATCGGGTTGTTCACTTCGTGCCGCCCCAGTCGGCTTTCTCGCTGCTGAACAACTCTCGACTTCATCAGCATTCAGTATTGTTATGTGCGTACAAAATTGCTATTGATGGCAAAACAGCTACCTTCCCGAAGCGTAGGCCGTGGTCGCCCATGAAAAAGACGAATGAATTGTCCAGCTGTAACAACACTTATTATATATGGCCTTTAAAAAATTATAGTAATCGAGGTCAACCTCAGCAAAGTTGTCATTGAAGAAGCCGTGGACATAAGGATCCGCATGGAAGATGCGATTGGGGTCGTCGTGTGAAAGATAAGACATCCACACAAGGCCGAACTTGCCGTCATCTTAATCACTTTGATAGATCAACTGAAAGAAGCAGTGAAAAACCTGGATAAGCAGAGAAGAACTGGCGGAGATAGTTGAGCAGAAGTGATGGTGTTCCATGCAATTCTGCTCACTCATTGTCTCCGCGAGCAGCTGGTCTTCTTTTGAGAAGAAGCGTAATTGAAATGGCCTGACGATTTTTATTTACATTTTTTTAATATAAAAAAAAATACATGAAAAAAATCGAAAGAAGAGTGACTCGAAGCAATCATTAAAAGTCTTGCGAATCCGACTTGCCTCATGTAGTGAGTTGCTGGCTGCTGCTGGAATCCAGTGCAATTCGGCCAGTTGAACACGCCTCTGGCCCAGTCTTCTGCCATGAGAGTACGGTAGCCCATATCAGCGAAGCGCGATAACAGAAATCCTTCTTAAATACATTCTTGCTTTAATGCGGATATCAAAAGGAATGTTGATGCCTTAAAATAAATGTGAAAACAAAATAAGAAAACAAGGGGCACCAATTCCATCAAGGGGCTCTTTGCATGATTCTTCATATGGCCACTGCGACTTCAGAGATGGTAAACCGAAAATGCTCTTGTCAACTGAATACGCCCGACGGCCTTCAAATAGATCTGTCTTTCTCTCTATCACGCACTCTTTCTCTCCTTTGTTCCTCTCCTTTCCCTTTCTCTTTCGTTCTCTCTCACCAAGAAGGAAGGCAGCTCCATTCGGTCTGCTGTTATCGCCGACTTTGTTCAGATGGCGGAAACGAATTGCCCCAAGCTGTTTCTCAAGAAACTCAACAGTCTTCGGAAACGAGCTGGAAAATAGAGCTGTTAATAGTTTAATGTTTATCACTGAATTGAAGGAATTCTGACCGTATACTTTGTGTGTCGGCAACAGAATCAAAAAGAATAATGTAGACATTTGGTTTCCATCGTGCTTGAGGCGTTGGAATCTTTTCATCAGACGAGCTCTGATTCCTCAAATTTCGAAGCTAAAAATTTACTTACAATATTTTACAATTAAAAAGTGAATAAAAAGTAGGTACCTTGGGGCGGAATCTCGCGGAACTGGAACAACTTGCGTATGGAGAAAGTTGTAAGTGAATGAAGACGAAGGAGGCAGAACACATCGAGATTCAACGATATCACAAGAGAAAGAAAAGGGAAGAGAGTGCCAGACGGAAGGAGAAAGCGTCAAGTCCGACGCCCCTTCTAGACATCTGCCGTGCAAAGAACACTTCTTATTCGTCTTATTCATTTTCACTAAAACATTATGTACATAGATGCAGAAAGACAACATCTCCATCGTTCTACATACATATGTACATATGCGTACATATTTATTCGGTTTTAGTCCTTTCACAACAGAAATACAATATACTACCTTCCTTCACAGTAAAGACCCTCGGGAACGGAGTCAGTTCGAACTTGCAAAAGTCCACTTGGATCGAGTTGCGTGTACGGCTTGAAGGAACGATTACAGCGCCTTGGCAAGAGACGAACGGGATTGCATTGGAGACTTCGAAGAAAAATAGAGAAAGAGAGAAGGAGCGAGAGAGAGAAAGAGAGAGAGAAACAGAGAGAGCGAAGAAAATGAAAGGTTATAAAAACAAGGGAGCAATGTGGAAAGAAACTCTTCACAAAATTACAAAAGACCAAGATCTAACAATAAGGTTTTGCTCCTTCTTTCATAATAAAAGCGGAAGTGCTAAACCACACGTTTCCACAATCTCCGAAAGTGAGGAGCAATTGATGCTAACTCAAAGCTCAAAAAAGAATTTAGAAAAAAAAAACTAACTCAAGCGGGTTGAATGAAGGGTGGACAATGGAACGAATCTCATCATCCCATTCATCCAAATCACCAAGCGGGCAGTCATCAAAGATGGATTGATAGGAAGGAGCAGAAGAGGTCTCCAGTCTCGAAGGACGGAAAGAGGAAGGCGCCGTTTGGTCAAACAATTCATCTATATGCAAACTATTAGATTACTTACAATTCAACGATAAAGGTATAAATAAAAGAAGGGGGAAGGCGACCATAATGATAAAAAAGAAAAATATGTCACCCGAATGGAAGGAGGCATTCTGTGTAGGTAGAAGAGGGAAGACAGCAGAGAAAGAACAGGAATATTCCTCTTTGCAAGGTCCGAAGACGTCGGAGTAGAAGAGAATGATGAGTAGATAGAGAAGAGCAGCGCCGGCAAGCACGTACAAGCAGAGAGGACTCGTCATCTCCCGGCCATTCCCCCTTCGAGTGGCCAACACTGCAACAGTGATTTCCCCTCTCTTCAGCCATTCCCCAGATCATCTCCATCTCTTTCTCTTCTCTCTATCTCCCTCTTTCTCTCTCTCTCTCGCTCCGGCATATTCACAGTCGTAGTGATAAATTTTGCAGCTCAGGCATTTTCTGGGAGCTTCTCAGGACTTGAGGCACATGGTCGGGGGCGTAAACAATGGGTTGGAGAGGGCAGGCGAATGACAAGAGTGAATGTGGGAAGAGGACAGGAAACCTCTTCCGACTAATCACCCAGGCTGGCTTGTCTCATTCACATGATCATTACTAAAAAACAGGATATATGTATGCATGTACAATTCGCAATGAAGGAAGCCAGGAAGATAAAGCACACTTTCTTCCTTCTGCATGTCCTTACATACACTGGCATTACATCATATCCATGCAAATATCTTGCATTTTGCAAATTAATAAAGATATCTGAAAGGAGAAGAGCAACTGAATGGGTGGGCTCTTCCCGATTTCCTCTCTCTCTCTCTCTCTCTCTCTCTCTCTCTCCCTCCTTATCTCACGAGAAAAACGACTTCCAAATTGATTGATCGAATGGAAGCGCCGCTAGCCAAAGACCCGCAACGGGTTTTTCGACCTTCAACTCGTTCGAAGAAAACTAGGAAAGGAAGTCATTGTCTAAGGAAGAGAGAATTGGAGAGGAAGAGAACGAAGGAACGACAAAGAAGAGATATTCACCATTGAGAGAAAGAGAGACAAAACAACAACTAGCAGGGAATCCAGTGCAAGAGAAGCTGAGTGACATGGGAATTGAGAATCCAGTGCAAGAGAAGCTGAGTGACATGAGAATTGAGAAGAGTGAGAGAGTGAGGGAGAGAGTGGGAAAGAGAGCGAGAGGGAGAGAGGGAGCGAGAGAGAGTGTGAAACAGAGAGAGTGAGAGGGAGAGGAATAGGAGAGCGGTCAGTGATATTGTTTGCAGAAAAGACATTGGGAGTAGATTGAGATCGAGAAGGCTACTCAGAGAGTAGGGAATTATCACTGAAGAAAAGAGATACGTAGCATGTTTATTTGTTTGCTTATTTCTCGCATGCAAAGCTGATGTTGGAATATGAATGCACAAATTAAAAGCGTTAGTGTAACTGCAAGTTTAGAACGAATGAGTGAGAGAGAAAGAGAGAGAGAGAGAGAGAGAGAGAGAGAGAGAGAGAGCGTTTAGGATTGGAGCATGCTTCTCATTGGCCGAGTCGTCCATTCCCAGAAATGCTGCAAAGGTGGAGGAGGAACTGCTACAGGGGTGGGTTATTTAATAGAAAAAAGAGTGGGAATATAAGAGCAACATAGGTTTCCAAATACATACATAAATATTTAGTTATTTAAATGCATAGGTAAAGTATACGATAACGACGTTATAAAGAGGAAGAAATGTACATGGAAATGTTGGTGAGAGATGATTTGGATTGGTCGGACTGCGAGTGCTCGTCCAGAAAGGGTCATCATGTTAGCATTCAAGGGAAAGTACTGAAAAAAGTTGAGAGATTGCCATTAAAGGGCATGTTGGATCAAGAAGGACTTTGGAGTCAAGGACATGGGGAGATGGAAGACAAAAGGAGAGGACAGAAAGGGTGAGAGAGAGAAGGAGTGAGCAAGTGGAGAGACAGAATGAGAAATTAAGAGACAGAGAGAAAGATAGAGAGAGAAAGAGACAGAGAGATAGAGAGAGAGAGAGAGATAAAAAGCACGAATCTTTCATCTTGCGCTTTCAACCTCGAAGTCTTACAAATCTCTTCCTTTCTTCCCACACTTGTTCTGCAAACTTCCCAAATGGCCTAATCGAACAAGTGGAATAGCAGAAAGCGTACAGATTGGATTAGAGTGACCATCGACGATGAATATATGTACAAGCGAGCATGCAATGGCAAACCTAAGGTTTGTGATTACAGAAAACGAGGCATCGGCTGAAGATGAACTTGAGTAGTTCGGCCGCTAATCCATCCTATTTTTGATTTATAACTTCACACGCCTTCCCTCGGGTGTCAATTCTTTTGCATTCTCGATTTTCACTTTTTTTTTCTTTTGGAAACAGTAAAAGTGTCGAGAGGAGAGGAGAAAAAGAAGGAAGGAGAGGGAGAGAGAGAGAGAGAGAGCGAGGGAGGGAGATAGAGATAGAGAATGAGAATGGGAGAGAAAGGGAGAGAGAGAAAGGGAGCGAAAAGGAGTAAGAGATAGAGTGAGAGAGAGAGAGAGAGAAAGGGAGGGAGAGGAGAGAGAATGGGAGAGAGAGAGAGAGAATGAAAGAGAGAGAGAGAGAGAAAAATGAAGAAAGGGAGAGAGATAAAGAGATAGAGTGATGAGAGAGAATGAGAGAAAGGGAAAGAGAGAGAGAAAGAGATAGTGATGTGAGAGAGAGTGATTTTTGTGTGTGTGTGCGAGAGAGAGAGAGAGAGAGAGAGAGAGAGAAAGTGAGAGATACAGTGTCAGCCAGAAGTTTTCAGCCAAAGGCATTTCTCAGCCCGAATGGTAGTCCCGCTGAGAAACTAGGGCTCTCACCTGTAGGAATCTGCGATTGAACCACTAACATCCCTCTTTACCATTCTTAATGCACCTATAACACGCAAATCCTTCGCTTTCTCCTTTTCTAGCACCGGCAGTGACCTTCCTTAGTACAACTGTCTGCTATTCCCATCTTATTCTGAGATGTCCTGCCCCCGTCCGCTTGCAGTCCTCCTTTACCTGTTGCTCTGGCCATGTGCTGCCTCGGTAAGAGATCGCCTCAGTGTTCCACCTTCCTTTTCACGCAGCAAAGCTGACCCAGCCAGTGCAGAGTGTGGCTGGCCAATTCATGGAGGGTTCTGAGAGGGCTCAGACTGCTCTTTGTCTCTTCTTCTGCTCATGGCAATCAATTTTATTTACAGTCAATACAGAGTGTGGACTAGAAGAGTCAGTAGCAATGAGTTGTGAAGAGGGAAGCGAGGAGGGGCTGCTAGGAATGCACAACTACGGTATCCTCGTGGTAGATGAAGACACGAGTCAGGGCAGGGCAGTAGACCGTCGTCTTGTCAGACATCATCAGCTTAATTAATACTTGGACCTTATTAGGTTCTAATAATATTTAGTGTTAAATGTATTTCGTGCACGGAAAAATGCCAATATTATCTAGATCAGTAGAGAAAAAAAAATTCTGCATGCAAAAGAAACCATAAAACATCAAGAAATCTAAAGCATGTTAGTTGCAAAGTAGGTAGTTATTTGAAATTTCGCTTTTGTTGTTAGTGGTGCAGAAGCGCTTTCCAAGTGCTTGAGGGTGTGCATGGAAAGAATGCTAACGGCAATATGCTCGTTGACAGCAGAAGCGGGGGGCGAGAAGAGAGTGAAGAGACGGTCGGGGAGAGTCTCTCCAGCCACGGGCCTGCTACCATTCTATTTATCCAAAACAGCTACAATCTTTAAGATACTAACGGTTCCTCCTTCGGCTGACTCTTTCCACGAAGCTTCACTCGCCCCGTAGCGATAACGCGGCACTCCCTCCCATGGGCGTGGACCTCAACAATTCCCATTTCATTTCCAGAATTCAATCGCTCGTAAAATTCAGAATCTCTGACCTCGACGTCGTTGGAGTGAAGGAGCAGAGGAGTACTGCCAGTGAAGGCGACCTTGGTGAAGACGACGCGAGTGGCAAGGAGCAGGGGAATCCAGCCACGCTTCGCCTTCACTCCATCCAATCACACTCAATACTTCTTTGGAAAAGGGGACAAATAACCTGATAAATGTCAAGGGCGCCACTGGCCGGCTCCGCGGTTTCTCCGATCTGCCAGATAGAAACGGTCCCACACGACAAGACCTCAAATGGCTCAAGACAGACATAAGTCGACCAAGGGCTCCAAGCCTCGCCTCCTCGCTGTCCTTCGTTATCTTCTCTTGGATCGACGAAAGAGAAGCCACAAGCTGCTTCATATGGTCAGTAGAAAGCTAAGAATGCACGAGTAGCGACCACGCGTGGGGTTCCAAGTTAAGTCGAATGATGAGTGAACAAAAACACATTTTACACTGGGCATTCGTTAGCATAAAGTACACAGAGCGGCAATATATGCAAATAGCTGATCATTAGTTGATGCAGAGTGAAAAGAAGCAATGGAGAGAGAGCATTGGTTTGGCTTCCAACTAAAAATTGTTAGTGTGACAGAGGAACGCAAGCTTGAAATGGTGCTCGCGGCGGCCCCAGTCCACTGCGCCTGCGTAGGAAGTCGAAGAGGAAGAGTCTCCAGCACTCGCAGAAGTGGATGTTGTAGAGGGTGGTCCGTCCACTGAACACTTGCTTCTTCTATTTACACTATTTCACGCTCTTTGTAAAAGAATTAATCTCGTAAGCTGTCTATTCGCAGAAGTTAACCTTTCCTGTTAAAACAGGGAACACATATGGCCTACCTTCCTGAGCGAAACACTGCAAGTTCGGAGCAGATGCGGAAACGGCCATGGGAGATACCTTCTTAGTGTTGTCTTCGCTGGACTTGCTGGCAATCGGAGAGCCCATACGCGCTGCCTCCGAGCCGTTAACCAGGCCCTTGCTCATGCCTGCTAATAAGCAGGTAAATATTTCCGGGAAAAAAGAGCAAAATTATAAAAAAAAAATTACGATAATTATCAGAGCTGACCATGAGAAAATCACCGAACCACCAAAAACAAAAGAAATGAACCGGCTAAGGTCAAATCAGACCACTGAACGATGAGTACTCAGTCGACCTGACCGTGGCTGTGAAATTATTTTGAATTCCGCATTGTGCACGTGAAAACATTTGTGAGTAATTGCACCGTGCACTTATTTTTTTATGTAACATGCACAGTGCTAAATAATTAATAGTTCAGAATCCATTATTGATCTACTAGTGACCCTCATATTATAAATTCGCTGAATTATTAACTCACCGACAGTCTCTTTTCGCAACCTATCATTTATTGATTTCTTGTTTAACCTCTTAGTTGCGATAAGTGTTCACTGATCTTCTGCTCGGTCTATTTGAGAACCAAAATGGTTTCCAGCTCATTGAAGTTTTCAGTGGCTGTCGCGTTTGTTGTTTCTATGCCGAGTTTTGACTTATATTCACATCATACTCATTTAGATTGGTGCTCCGTTAAATTTCGACAATGTTGATAGAAGTAAGAATGCTTAGCAGTTCTTACATGCTTGCTTTTTGCTGTATTCTTTATCTCATAGGTGTTTTTGCTTCCTTTTCATGGTAAGTGAGCTTGTAGCCGGTGCTATTCTTAGAGATGGAAGAGTCAGCTGCGTAAGGAATGTCCAGAGGCAGCGGCTCCTGCTTCTCTCTCTCTCTCTCTCTCTCTCTCTCTCTCCTTCTCTGTCTCTCTCTCTCTCCTTCTCTGTCTCTCTCTCTCTTTGCCTGTCTCTCTCTCTCTCTCTCGTCATGCGCGACAACTCTGGCCGGAGTCTGTGGCAGGAGCCCCTCTGCTGGCCTCTGGCCGGCTCTTCTCTTTCTTCCCCATCCATCCATCGATTGCAATCCTTGGCTTGGCCGGCGCAGCTCCTCGGTTGCCATTGCAGGAGTCGAAGGATGGTGTGCTCTCTCTCTCTCTTTCTCTCTCACTCTCTCTCTCTCTCTCTCTCTCTCTCTCCTTCTCTGTCTCTCTCTCTCTCCTTCTCTGTCTCTCTCTCTCTTTGCCTGTCTCTCTCTCTCTCTCTCGTCATGCGCGACAACTCTGGCCGGAGTCTGTGGCAGGAGCCCCTCTGCTGGCCTCTGGCCGGCTCTTCTCTTTCTTCCCCATCCATCCATCGATTGCAATCCTTGGCTTGGCCGGCGCAGCTCCTCGGTTGCCATTGCAGGAGTCGAAGGATGGTGTGCTCTCTCTCTCTCTTTCTCTCTCTCTCTCTCTCTCTCTCTCTCTCTCTCTCTCTCGCACTCTTCAACTCTCTCACTCGTTCACTCTGCCCTCTCTCTCCGTCTCTTTCCCACTTCCATGTTGCTCTTCGTCTTGAAATGCCAATCACTGTGCGTTCTTTGGTTCCGTAGCGTCGCGTTGTCTTTCAGTTGTGGCGCGTGTCGGTCATCACAATGTGATTTCTCCTTGATTGACTGTTTCCGTTGCCACATTTAACATGATTCTTCTTCCGTTTCTGTTGTGGTCTCTTGCGACTTCCTCTCTCCCATTCTTCTCTTTCACGCTAGGCTTGTTTATCACCCGCCTGGCTAATAGAATAGCGTACCGATGAGTCCGCGATGACCTTACTTACTTTCCTGTTATGAGGTTGGGTTCTGCTGTGTTGACATAACCCTCATACATTTGTCTCCGTTTGTGTCGATTCTGTTGCATATCCATCTCTTGCATTGCCCTGCTTTCTTCCCATTCCTATCAATATACTTTTCATTTATCGCGCCTCGTTTTCCCGCCACAGCTTAGGCTGATCGGCGTGCAATAGGAACTGCCCAGCAGCTTGTCACGGGCACCAGGCGCCCGCGTGGAACAGCTGACTGCTTCTCTCTTCCATTCTCTCCTTATCTTCCCTCTCGCAATCTCGCTGTCTATCACTCCTCTTTCTCTTGTATGCCAGTATGAGCTCTCTTCCGCCCATGCACTATACTCCTTTCAAATCTTTCTCCGTTCCTCTGAAGCAGTCTAACTGTTTCCCGCCCTTTTCTCTTCCACCCTGTCTCAGCGGCCCTCCTCTCTCTCTCTCCCTCCCTCTCTCTCTCTCTCTCTCTCTCTCTCCTCTCTCACTCACTCTCACTCACTCCACACGTGCCACCACGTGATTTAGCGCATTGGTCACCTTTTCGTCATAGTTGCCCTCTTTCTTGGATGACGATATTTCTGGCCTGACGATCTAAAAATTTTGAAATTCAGTACATGGCCTAGGTTTTTTTAAAGCTACCTTACGAGAAAGTCATTACCGTGGATATTTTTAATTCAGGGATATTGCTAACGAAATACTATTTTGACGAAAATTATCTCTTTATCTAATTTCTCTAATTATGGTTTCTTGCAGCTTTATCTATCCTGAGATGGACTCTCCCGATCTCTCCCCGAACGAGCCGCCGGGTGCCACAACGGACAACCTCTTCTCTACTACTGCTGTGAGTTCTTTTTCATCAGCCAAATAAACAACCAGACGAATAAACTACTTGTTTGAAATCGTTTTGGACTCGACAAGTCTTTGACTAAAAGAGATAACGGGGGAGGTGCCAATGGTCTTAAAAGAGGGACAGGTATGTGGCGGACGCCTTGCGACTTATTTTTTTTTTTGGAAACGACAGTTAGATATTTTCGTTAAAGTTGGGTAGAGTGCAGCATTTTTGCAATTTCTTTAATTAATTCCTCTTTCTAAATCACGAAAAGCTGCATGCGTTATTATAAGAGTGTATTATGAATCGGTAAGTATTTTGATGAGAAAATAATATAGATAAATTACACCTGTAAAAACACTGCTGAGCAAGGTCCGATGCATGGCTCCAGGTCGGAGGTACAAAACCAAAAAATGCCCCTTTTTCGGTCAAAAATCACGGTTCAACGCGGCGCATGCACCGACCTTGTTCAGCATTGTGTAGAAATCGTACGAAATATTCAAGAGCGTTTAAATAGTTGCTCACATATTCTGTTTATCTAAGAGTTCTTCCTTTTATTTCATTTCCTCGTTCTGTGAGATAGCAAAGTGCTTAATGTTGCTTACAGACATCTGCAATGCACGACCTTTCATCGATTATCGTGCCTGGTGGAGGAGATCCCGCCAAGTCTGTGAGCAGTTCGCACGACTCTGAAGATTCTTCTGGATTCGAAAAGGTCTCGCAACCCAACCTTGGATTTCTTCTTTCATTTCACAGACAGATTTTTTCGCAGTGAATTAGCCTGCTTGAAGGTGGATGCAACATCTGATCTCCTGGCCGAGTACTCTACCAACTTTGCGAATCAAATGGCGCAGTCTGTCTTCAGCCAGCTGCCCACTGCTGACCAACTCATGAGTGGAGATCTGCTCGGTCCTTTCGACGATCAACTCACTGACGATGTTTGTGTTCAATACTTTTTTGATTCAACTAGCAAATTCTGACAAAAGAATATCTGACTGAAAGGAGTCGAAGACATCGATCATGTCTTATTTTTGGTAGAATTGTGGCTAGAAGAGGAAAAGAGAGAGTGTGTAGGGAGGAGTTTGTTGTGGTGTGTAAGCAACCTCTGAGAGTCGCATGTCATGTGAAGGCTGCAGCGGTCCCCGCTGTTGCTGCCAATTGTCTTTTTGTCCTCTTTGCCTCTGTCTCTCCCCTGTTCGCATCTTTCTCTTCTCCTATTTCATACCCTTCATCTTTCATCTTTTCTCCATACCACGTTAATGCGATAATATTGAAGAACTATTCTCTATCCTGTTTATTTAATGAAGAGAGCCAAGATCGGCTTATCGTTACCTTGTGTTTCATTTTCTTTCCCTTCTCAGGTAAAAAGCGAATGGCAAATAAATGGTTCAGTAATGGCCAGTAATTACCGTACAAACACGGTAGTTTACTGATACGCGACTCAGCAATAATGCACCAATAGTGAACCATTAAACCAATTTCTCGGCATTAACCTTTCAATACAATAGCTTTAACACGCATATACTGCAAGTTTAACTGGCACTTCCCACAGCATTTTTGAGCCATTAAATGGAGTACTGTAGGGTGGAGTGAACCACACTAAAAATATATTTTTCTGCGATTTAATTATTGCGTTCCATTTCTCTGCCATTCTCGGGAAAAATCGGAGCAACTGCTACGCACTTCAAAAGCAACTGCTTAGCAGTTCAAATCGCACACCTACCCCACCACTTAAGGACTTCTATTCCGCGTATTTTTTACTGCTATGCATCTTTTCAAGTGCGTAGCAGCTGCTAAATGAGAACGAAGCCTAATCTAAGAGGATGCGAAGCAGCAGCAATTCGCCTGCTAAAAGGCATACTGTATACTACGAGTGATGACACCAAAAATATTTTCTTCCTTTTCAACTGCTAAAACGATTACTGTAGCGCTCCCACCGAATTTGGAGAAGAAAAAATCACGGCATACAGTGCAAAAAGGGAGTGGATGGGGGAGTTAAAACATACAGGAAGAATAAACAAACATTAAGGAAAAAGCTCGTTCTTAGAGGAAAATAACAAAATAACAAGTACACGTGATGAGCAAGCGAAAGGATGCGCGAGATCAATAAGATATGCGTGATCCTGATAAATGTCACTCGTCGAATAAAATAGTGAGAAAGGTCACAAAGAAACATAAAACTAAGCCATCAAATCAACATCAATTAGCAGTCATACGAACTGGCACTCATCAAATTAACATGAAAGTTATACAAATGGTCAGGTATGCTCACTCCTCTTCCGCGCAGTTTCCGCATAGTGAAACAGAAGTTATCGTCCCTCGAATCCGTTTCTTCACCGCTTGGTGCGCTTCCTTACAACGGTCGCCATTTAGCAGGAAATACCGATCAATTCCTGAAAAGATATAAATAGGATCAGTGATAGTGCAGTCAAAAACATAGTAACAGAGGAATTCGCTTAGTATTTTTTTTAAGTTTGCAAACCTTTCTTCGATATCCCCTCATCGAAAAGGAAGGAGGTCGTCAGCAACTCATCATTCGTCAACGAGCTGACGACTGAGTGTAGATCGTCTAAACAAATACACAAATTATAGATTTAGACAAGAACAGCATAAATGAATGAACCCGAAATGGATGAAGGAGCTGTCGCCAATAAATGATGTACTTGCAGGTCGATAGTATCTAAAGAAAACCAGTTGTACTTCTCACATCAGCTAAAAACATACCGTTATTAGAAGAGCGCAATGACTCGTCCTCTCCTGAAGAACTCGCGTCTTCGAAGTCATGAGGTGTCAGCTGTCCAGGATCATCAAGCAACCGCTCATCTCAAGGACGATAAATACGGTACGAATAGTTTGCTTAACCTTGAAATCACAAGTCGGAAACAAACCAACACCGAACCTGTATCATTGTTGGACACTGCACTATCGACATTTGACTGCTGAGTTGCTCGCGTCGCAGTAGCTCGCATTAGCGGAAGAGCACGCCTGCGACGTATGAAACTGGAGAACCTGTAACAAACAAGAGTCATATCCCACAACCGGCATTAGAAAATGAGACCGAATTCAACCAACATTTTTTGCGAGTAAGACTCGACAATTCCACTGCACTCAGTCTTGTAACATCAAAACAAATTGCTGAAATAAAGATTATTTAAGTCTGGTTTATAGGCAAGGTAACACTTAACACGCAAGAATTACATTTAAAAAGTAGCCAAAGTCTGAACATATGGTTCAACAGCTGATTGAAACTCTAGGTCAAATGTTAAATTTTCACCGTTTCTTTCATTGTTCAGTAATGATAATCGCTTTGAGAATATTAAGCATTCAAATATTAGCAGCGAAGTAGTACTAAGCTATGCAACAGCTTAGCAGTTCAAAAGTCGTTCGTTTGAGAACGACTACCCCACCACTTTAGCACTGCTATTTGAAATTTTCGCTGCTAAATGACAACTTCGCTTCTTTTTCGCTGCGAAGCAGTTGCTCCGATTTTTCCCGAGTTAAATGGCGTACTGTTGTTTGCTGTGAACCACACCAAAAATATTCCTGGGCCTTTTATTCCTCAAATAGTGAACAAATACTAGTATGGAAGCTTTAACAACCTCAAGGACATTCTAAAAAATGGGAAATGAGCGGGGATTCTAGTCTTAATATGGAATTAAAAGACAGGTTAATTACTCGTAGGTAAACTCGAACATTAATTCAGTGGTTGTCCGTTTTTAAAGACAACGTGAAATCCGAGCTCCGCGATGGCCATCATCATCGAGCTCCAGCCCGTCTTCTACTTCCTCATCATCGACATCAACGTCATCAATAGACGACACTGGAATTACAACAAATACAACACGAAAACCCTCACTCTTACAGCCTGAAATCAACAAACGACATTAAACAACAGCAGTAACCATTCAATCAAGGTTGTTCGACTTTCAAGTCTTCAGCTCAAGTCAAGATAGCAGTGCATTTTAATACACATTTAATATCCCGCCAATGAATATGATTACAGAATGCTGATATTCCAGCCAAGACTATTCAAATTTATAATGGCCAATAAATGCCCAAATAATGGCCAGTTAATGGCACAAATCAACTAGTTTACTGATACTCGTCCTACCATTAACGAACCATTTCCGTGAAATATTAGCAATTTTGCACCAGTTGCACCATTACCGCGCGGGGAATTGGCCATTCGCTTTTTACCTGAGTTGTCTCCATATAATTTTCCGTATTCCCTCTCGTGTGGAAACAATGTTTTGCAACCCGCTGCTGGTCCCTATTTTCTCCCCTTCTGCCCTCTTTCTAACTCGTCGACAAATGAGGGTGAACTAATTTATTTCTGTTTGGAGTAAACCTTGGCATTTATTGATTCTCTCCTCTTCGTGCTGCCTCTTGACTTCTTCTGCAGAAAGTGTACGATGTACAATATGACTTTTAATTTAACTCCTCTTGGAGTATTTCCTCTTCTTAAGCCCAGCTTTTTGATTGGGATTGGCTATCTTTTCCGAATAACAATAAGTGAATTGTTTACATCCATTTTAATTATTATCTTCTCCATCCCTTAAAGCAGTGTCATTTTAAAGACCCTCACATAGCCAGCAGATGCAAGAAGCATGACTTTCTCGAGTGACGAATCGCTTTGCTCTTTGTTCCTCCATCTTGCCCTTGTTTCTTTTGTTTGAGGATGTTGATAAGATAGGAAAGGTTATGTAGATTGACGAAGAAATGAACGTAACTTAGAGCAAGCGGAGAGGAATGAGGACTGGCTTTCCCAGCTTGCGTTCTGTTCTTGCTTGTTCCCATCCTACGGCAATCAATGACTTCCGAGAGGCATGCCGTGCTAAGACTTCTCTTTTACCCGTTCGGTTCACTTAGAGATCTAATGGATTCCTCTCCTTCCTCTATTCTTGTTGGGATCTTTCTCGTCTCTGCTTTGTATTTCTTGGTTTCATTTTCTGATCTTTCCAATATTCGTTATCCCTTCCCCAGTCCTTATGCTGAAATAACTCCTTGCTTTTGGTGCCTTTTTCGTTCTCGCTTATTATGCTGTTCCTTGTACCACCAATTCATATTTCTACTCCTTTTCTCTTGAAGTAGGTTTTTTACTTGTAAATCTTGTCTGTTTACTCAAATGTAACCGTCTTAAGCATAGTTTTGAATGACCACAATTCGCGCTGTTTTTCGTTTCCCTGGGCTTTGTTATTCGTCTCTTTTCCGCTGCCACTTCCGCCTTCATTTCCTTCTCTACATTCTGAAATCAAAATAGATGATGTTAAATGTAGCATTGCATAGACTGGTTGAGGGGATCATGCATATGACTCTTCTTTGCGTGGTTGACACGGCGTGGGTCGACTCTTCGCTTTGTTTGTCTCGGTCGTAAGCGGAAGAGAAGAAAGCTAAGAATGTCTTTGTGCTTGTGCTGAGCAGATCTGAGTCCATCCACCCAATCTGTGATTGTCTAGTGTGTCATGCACCGCCTTTGGCCCCGCTTATCAGGCACCGTTCAAGCCCCAGGCTAAGGAGTTCAGTCTTGTCTCCTCTGGCACTCTCCCAATGCGTTTCCCTCTGCGTCGCTCAGCTTCTCGTGGTTCAGTGCCAGTCGAGTCTGCAGCTTCCGCGAGTGAAGCGGAAGAGTACGCGTCGCCCTCTCCACGTACTGGCCGGGACCGTTTCTACGAGCGGAGAGGTCTTGGAAGGAAGCGAGCGCAGTCTCTGTCTGCACTCTCCATTGCCTCTGCAGAGAGCGTGGAGAGCACAACTTCCGTGCTGAGCCGAGCTCCCCCCGCGGTCTGAGCTCTTCTTTGCTTCTTTCCTCTCTTCTGTTAATCCTCCTCTCTTCGCTTTTCTGTGTTCGTTTCGATGAACGGTCCTTGGTAATGGCGTAATAACTACACGACTAGCACTTCCCATTCGAGATGCATCAAAGTGGTGTGGTTGTGACTGTTGTTGTTGAGTGAGTGGAGTCGATTCCAGGCCGAGAGCAGCTTCGAGGTTCTTCTGGCAAGCGACATCCAAACACTCGACCGGAACCCCGCGGATATCGACGAGCCAGTCAGTTGATTCTCTGGAAGAAGACCCGCTTGGCTGCATGCCGTGTTGTTCTTGTGCACAGTCAACGTTAGCTGGAATGGGAACACTCACTTGGTCGAGTGTAGCCGGGGTGGTTGTGCCTCACTCGTGTTTATGATTAAAAGATATTTCATGGGATATTTTTCTATAAAATTCCAGCGCACTTTTCATATATACTCGAGTCAATAGGTACATTTTGAGAAAAGGCAAACTTCGAAAAGAATCTGCTAACCCTTTTGAGTTTAAAGGAGGTATCCGGGGAATAATTAATCTATGTTTTGTTCTATGTGGATAAGTTCGTCTTGGCGTAAAACGTACATCGAGAAAGTTTGAGCGATTTTCTTCCATTACATTCTGAGTAATAGTAATGTGAAAACTGGCGGGTAGAGAATTAGCTACGGTAGGTCAGAGCCGCCCTTCTAGTTCACATGCTCTCTCGACCGAGCGACAGGCAACTTTTTGAGCGCGCGCATTCAAACTCATGCCTTAGCGCTACTGTATAATTATTCGCCGGATACTTCCTTTAAGAGAACGTGCCACTTCACTTGTAAACACCCATTTGTTTTTTATGGAGGGAACGAGACGCGAAAAGAGTTCACGGTTAATTCTGTGCTCTGCGCATGCATGCGCGAAGGCGACAGAAAAAAGGGGCACGACTATCTTAGGGATGTTTCGAGTCCGCAGATTGGGCAGAGAGCGAAAGAGAGAGGGAGAGATAACGGAGTATTTGGGATTTGGATAGAACTAGAGAGGGCGGATGTGAACATAACATTGGAAAGGAGTAGGCAGCAACTGTTAGGGAGTCCTTCACTTCTCACTAGAGCAGAATGCTTAGTGGCGGCTCTTATAATATTTGCAGCTGTGAGGTAATAATGCTGAACTTGCGTTCCACACTCTTTCTTAACTTGACTGCATTCGTTCCCATTGTAAAGTTGTTTACTCTTTCTTGGCCTTCCTTCTGCCTTCCGCTAAACCATCGCTTTCTGCATGTCCAACTGTTTCTCTTCTCTCTCTATTTGGCCGTTTTAGAAGGCTTCTTTATTATTTATGTTTAAAGAACACAAGAATGTAATTTTTCCCTTTCTATTCTTCTTGAAATAAAAGTTTTATTTTAAACGTTCTCTCACTTTGGAAATACGTGCCCACCTATTTGTTCCTCTTCTCTCTCTCTCTCTCACCCTCTCTCTCTCTCTCTCTCTCTCTCTCTCTCTCTTTCTCTCTCGTTTCTCGTTCTCCTTCTCTCCTTTCTCACTGTTTTCGCTCTCTCTCTCTCTCTCGCTCACTCTCTCTCTTTCTCTTTCGGCCCATTTTGAATGAGTCAGTGAACTCGGTGACTGCAACATATTTCGTCAGCAGGTTGTTTATAACACGTAGCCTTTGATTCCGCCTGGCCATCTCCAATTGTTCTGCATTGCTGACTCTTCTACTGCTTAGTAATAGTGAAGCGATTGCAGAGATCCATGGATATGTCTTCATCTTCTCCTCACGACGATGTCCTCGAGAAGTCCTACGGAGACGACCTCCTCGGTGGGCTCACTCAGAATCTCCCACCAGCTGCCCGTATGTCTTCTTTTTAACATTAAGGAAAGTACTTTACCTAACATATATTCTCTATCTTTCACTTTTCAGACATCTCACTCGTATTCTAGTCTATGCTTTCCATAATTCAAGATTTAAACGGTTAAAAATACCGGGTTATTTGAAGCATTTATGCTGATTCTTCGCCTGTCTTGTGAGGGGTCGTTAAGTGGTAGATAATGAGACAAAACTAGAGAGGGAGAAAGAGGGAAGAAACTGAAAGAAAGAACGGTTCAGCGGGACATTTTCACCCTGTTTGCCTGCAGAAGAAGCTGCGAAGAAAGTAGATGTTCTGGCTCCTACTGATGCTGCGTGGGAGGCGCCTAAGGAGGAGAGCGTTCCAGAGAAACCCAAGGACCTTCTCGGTCTTGGCGATACTGCAGAACAGGTACATTTCCCCGCCGGAAGAGCTGACATTGAGGAACCCTAAGAAAATCAAAGGAAGAAAGTACGCTGCTGTTATCATCACTTATAATTCTTCAGGTGAAGAAAGATCTGGACGACTTCCTCGGAGCGGAAGTGCCCATTTCACCAAGGAAGGAAGAAAAGAAGGATGACGAATTCCTTTCTTCTCCTGGAGCTGATTCTGGTTTATTTTAATAGAGAACGAAATGTGGGAGTAATCGAAATAAGCGTTCGGTGTTAAGAATCGGCTAAGGTCTCTCTGAACATTTCTTTTATAAAGCGGACTGTAACGGTAGTTTAAAGGTAGAATTGGTTTGAAGGGCGCGACACGGTTGGAAAGTTGATTGGAGAAGGCTCCGACGACGAAGAAAAGCCAGCCTTCGGTAGGCAAACACCGGAAGAGACGACCTTCGAACGACAGGGGCCTCTGACCATTCCCACCCACATTGCTGAGGTACGCAGAATCTTCCTTATTCATGTCCATTCTACTCCTCTTGCAGCATCCGGAGGAACCAGAAGATGTTGAGATTCCGCACAGCTTCCCTGCACATCAGTTAGTCGTTCACTTTCAGTGGAGAAGCATGGAATGACTATTGATGTGTTGAGTGGATTCGAAAGGGAGCCTCGGCCACCGACTCCGCCAAAGGACATCTCCGAGGAGGACGTGAAGCCAAGCACCGTCCATCTTGGCCATAGTTACTTGCCATCTCTTCTCTTCTTTCCAAGGTGTTTATCCTCTAGGCAGCGACACTCCTCGTCACGATCCCACTCGTGGAATTCTCAAGAACGCGCATCCAGAGAGGGCCGGCCGCTGCTGCTATTTCAACCTCAACAACATCAATCCACAACGTTCGTTCATTCGTTACAGGCTTCATTATGGCAACTGTCTCATCATTTTCACAAGCCTTCTGATACTTATCATGATAGGAGTTGTTGTCGTTTCCCTCATTTTTCACTGCTAAGGCGCGCACTCTGTCTTGGTTAATGCGGCAGCCTCCTTATCGATGTCTCTCTGGTTTCTTTCCGTTGTCTCCGACGCAGCTAACAATAAGAGGGGCCAGTCATGCTAGGGAAAGAAAGAGAGAAGAAGGAAGGATGGAGTAGTATTGCGAAAGAGATGAGAGAAGACTATTATTGTTGGTGGTTATAGATTGGGTCGACGTATACATCCAGTAATAGGTCTCAGAAATGAGAGAAGGGGAGGCATGGCGAGAGTGTGCAAAGGGTAGAGAAATGTGGAAATGAGAGAGATGAAGAACGACTCGAGGGAGCAACGGCTCAAGGCTCACGCAACCGAGTAATTGGGATGCAAAGCATGATCAGAAATAGGAGTGGACGTCGGCACTATAAATAATTGATTTTGGAGAAGAAATAGATGAACGCGCGTTAAAAATTCATGTTTCGTGTCCATACCTTGCCGTATTAATATTCAATAAGGTCAAACTATGGTTTATGGATCAAGTGCCCTGAATACAAATGTAAGAAAACAAACTGCATTTTTGGGATGAATTATGGAATAATGAATAAAATTAGTTTGCCTTGGTAACCAGATGACGTTGGTTATTAGAGACCATCGGTCTGATCCTTTGTTTTTGTTGATTGTTTAGGCATACATATTTTCGGCGACTCAGTTGTGTCTCTCTGTAAATTGACGAGGCAGAGTGACTTTGTACTGGATGTGAATGGCGACGTTTCCATCTCTCTCCGTCGTCCCTGATTGAGGGAAGTGCACTGGCAAGAGCAGCCTTCTCTTCTCGCCAGTCTTCTCTGCCGCGCAGTCGATAGTTGGTTGGATGGCGAGCTCGTGAGATGGAGGGTCTCGTGAGAGAAGAGGGAGTACAGAATGCAAGAGATGCAGAGAGACTTGCCTTCTCCCTTCCTGGCGTGTTGCCAGCTATTCCAAGCAGCTCCTACCACCCACTGGCTATCGACTGCCTCCACTGGCTATTACGAGGCCATGGAAGAGTGGCCATGAGTCTCTCTCTCTCTCTCTCTCTCTCTCTCTCTCTCTCTCTTTTTCTCTCTCTCTCTCCCCTCTTGTCTGTTTCCCCTCTCAAGCTTAGTCATAGATGGCATTCTGGTCAGCTGACCTCAGGCGCTCCTTTTTACTACTCTATATATTTGTGCCGTGGTGTGGACATCGGAATCGCTTCTCTCACGAGATGCCACGATGCATTTCCGGACCACTGAAGAGAGAGGATGTCACGTGTGATGGAGCGGGAGGGAGCCCCACTCGATCTCTCCTTTTCCCAGACTCCCTCTCCCTCCTCTTCCTTGCCACCCTGTCGTTTGTTTCCGTGTTTTCTCATGTTTCCTGGATATCTGTGTGCGTGTTCCCGAGAAAGTTCTTGGCCGCATTGATTGGATCTGCAGAGCTTCCTGGAAGAGCATAAGAAGAAGGTTGTGAAGGATGAGCAACAGCCGGTTGGGCAGTTTGACCCGCGCCCTCTACTCCGTCGTTGGCTTCGCTCTCAATTCAACTCTTCGGCTCGGTCTGAATGTCGGTCTCGTTCTCAGCATTGGCATGACGATCTACTCAGTCAGCTCCTATTCCAAGGAAGCTCTGAGGCAACGGAAAGAAGGTTTGCACCAGACAGAATCTCGTCCTTTCTTGCGCTGCTCCCTTCCAAGGCGCTTCATTTCCATTCACTTCTCATCGGAGCTTCTATTGTTTATGCGAACCAAGATTCTTCTTGGAATGAGTTCTTTTCTGTTGCACTGCTGCTTTTCTCAAAAATTGCCATATGAAATGAATCTTCATAGATTGATTGCTGTTTGTTCTCTTCGGGAATCACTAATATTGTTCCCAGTTAGAACTATCAGCTTTTATTCTCTCTCCCTCTCCTCTCTCACTCCCTCTCTCTCTCCCCACCCTCTCTCTCTCTCTCTTCCTCCCCTCCTTCTCTGTTTTCTCACTCACTTTGTCTCCCATCTTGAATGGCCTCTCCCTTCTCATTCTTCTTTCACTCGCTGCGCGGATTTGTCGATTCTTCCCGACGCCTACATAAACATTAGCCATGAAAAGAGAAATCTTCTTGATTGAACGGAATTCGATTC
The DNA here is from genome assembly GCA_945643635.1 of Allodiplogaster sudhausi. Classification (NCBI taxonomy): domain Eukaryota; kingdom Metazoa; phylum Nematoda; class Chromadorea; order Rhabditida; family Diplogasteridae; genus Allodiplogaster; species Allodiplogaster sudhausi. The sequence goes on from CALZFC010000081.1 coordinate 29,102, forward strand.
GTCGCTTTATCCGCTCTCTCTCTCTCTCTTCTCTCTCTCTCCCTCTTTCTCTTTTCTTCTCGTTTTCCCTAAGAAGATATCCTCGATCGATGGAAAGAAAACTTGACTCTGACTGAGTGATGAATGAACAGTGAGATGGAATGGCTGTCTACAACTGCCCCTTGCAATCTGCAAAACTTCAAAGTTATTCTCATCTCATACACAGATCGAGGTTTATTTTGTGTACATGTCTGATCGTATTTTCTTTGTCTTTTCCTCTTTGAATGTTCGTTGTCTGTAGTTCTCTCTGTCGCCTCTCCCTCTCATCTTTTCAACGGTCAAGGTCTTTGAGAGAGAGAGAGAGAGAGAGAGCGAGATACACCTCCTATCCCAGGCTGTGCTGACCCATCTTCTGGAGTATGCGCACAATTGATTTAAGATTCCAAGTTGGAGAGGCCGAAAGTGTTTAGTTATTGCACGTGAAAGAAAGCAAAGCTTGCTATTTATCTACTCATTTCCAGGTTCTATCTTGAATGAAAGATTGAAGGGAGAAGAGATTGGCGGCTCGTCAAAAGGCTGTGAAAGAGAGAGAGTAGCCGTGCTTCCTTTCTAGTCATACACATGGCATCCGAGCTTGTGTTATTCCCCTACACGGTGGAGGCATTGAACTGCAAGTGAAGAGACATTGGGCACGGAGAAGAGAGCGCAGAGACAGAGTTACAAGAAACAGAGAATGGGCTTACGAAACGCACTCGATGCAGGCAGAGATACAAACAGAAAGAGAGAGAGAGAGAGATAGAGAGACTTAGAGAGTGTTTGGTGCCTGCTCTAGCAGCGAGAGCGCAGACTGTAAGAGTTCTCGGCTTGCCTGTGAACTGTACACGTTGACGGCCCCTGTGCTATTCTCATTTGTATCAAGGAGAGAGCAGAGAGACAAGGAAAAGGAGGGAGTGTGATTACGTGGTTAGTGGAGAGAACGAGAGAAATGCAGAACCAGTGAAGGAACGCGATTGGGAGAGACGATGAGAGTGAGAGAAGCAAAGTGAGAAGGGAGGGAGAGGCTGAGAGCAGTTCTTGGCCGGGGGCCGGAGAGGACAGAGAGACCTTCACTCACTCGCGTATAGTTGACGGTGTCCTGGTTGGTCGTCGTCTTGGTTGAGTCCCTTCTCTCTCCCTGTCTACACTCTCCTCTCTCTCTCGTCATTATCAGAGATTCCAATGGCTCAGCCCCGATTCCGCAAGGCAAAACAACAGGCGTATGTGCCGAGGGAGGACTTCATTGGCCAAGGTATGCACTCTTCAAGTCATTCCATTTCTGTCTTGCGTGGAGGTCGTTCCTGGATGTCTCTGATGGTGCCGTTTAAAATAGCTTCAATAGCTCGTGACGGATCCCTGGTCGATTGATCCACCCTCTATTATTATTCCATTATTAAATTCAGTTGTGATTGATTAATTGTAGGATGAGTAATGTTGTGTTCTTCGCCCTTCATGGTGCAATGTTGCAATGTCACTGTATTGCCTTTACAGAAGGGGGGGGGTGTATGGACTGCAAGAGAAATGGGGTGGGGTAGAGCACGTGAATGGAGGATGACTGAAGAGAGAGAGAGAGAGCGATTTCACTTTCTTCTTGCTTCTCAACTTCTCGATCCCTTAATCCTGTTCCGTTTATTATCCCCTCGTGAGATAACCCCTTTCCAGCACGGTGTTCACCGATCTCACCCTTCTTTATCTCCTTTTCTTTCATTTTGGGTATCTTTTCAATTGAATTGGGAATCTTTCTCCGTTGTTCATCTCTCGTGTCTTTGGCTCTCTTTCTCTCTCTCTCTCTCTCTCTCTCTCTCTCTCCTCTCTCTCTCCTCTCTCTCTCCTCTCTCTCTCCTCTCTCTCTCTCTCTCTCTCTCCTCTCTCTCTCTCAATCAGCCTCTCCCCCACTTTCATCGATATTCCCGCTTAGTCAACATATGATTGAACCGGGCCACGTAGGGAGCACTGAATGTCATTGAACGTTGACCGCAAATCTACATAAACAGCAGAGTGAGGGGTGCAGGGAAAATCGTTTTATCTGACAGTGAGGTATAATTGGAAGATGTTCTCATTCTCCTCTTTCGCATATGGAGTCATTTCACCTTCTTCTTCTTTGTTTCATCCCAGGGTTGGTTTAGCTGCGGCCTCGTTGACTGTAGTGCCTTGGGATATTTTGATACGATGTTTACAAAGACGTGCGTCATAGCAGGAGAGGAGCCCTTTTTTCTCCGTCTACATTTCGTAGCCCCTCTCATTTTATACCTCCTCTCTCTCTTCTCTCTTTCTCTCGCTCACACGCCTCACTCTCTCGCTCTCTCCTTCCTTACACTTTGGCAGTATTGTTGATTGGCATGGCGACACGTTCTTGGTGTGAGAAGGGAGACTCTGTCCATCTCAGCTCGCGAGTGGCAACGCGAAATGAGAGAGAAGGTATCACAATGGCCGGCCCTTCTCTTCCCTCTCCTTATCTTTATCATTTATCTTATCCCACATTAATGATTTGTGGCTTTCCTGACTTTCACGTTGTCTGAGGACAATAGAAAGTTTGCAGTCTTTATGATCTGATTGCAAACATCAGCGGTTAGTGCACTGCGAATCTATTCAAAGGCCTGTCGCAGCAGTTTAGTTGAAATAGCTTTTGCGGAGAATAGATGGGTGTCATTGGCGAACAAAAGTGAGAGGTTTATTTTGCAAGTGAGAAGGAGTACACTTGATCTAATTAGTCTCCTTTGCAGTTCTCGATCTGATCTACTGGCGTGACCCGAAGAAGAGTGGGATCGCGTTGAGCGGAACACTTCTTGTTCTGTACATCCTCACCCAGTCAGTTCCCTCAGCTGGCTCTTCCCTCCCCTTTCTGATCAAGTTCTCATATTTTCTTACAGCTTCCCGATCATCTCCGTGATCTCTTACACGGCTCTTCTCGCTCTTGGGGGCACTCTTGGATTCCGCGTTCTCAAGCTTGTTGAGGCTCAGATCAAGAAGACTGAGGGAGGCAATCCTTTCCAGGTGAGAAGCCCAACCATAGGGAGAACAGAAGATAAGGAAATGATGACTGTTTGTATGAATTACTGAATGAATCTCTTAAATTGCAGCCCTACCTGGAGCAGCCCCTTGAATTGCCCGCTGACAAGGTACGCGAGCAGGTCGATGTCCTCATTGAGCATGGGCAGTGCTTGGCCAAGCAACTCAGGAGACTTTTCCTCGTCGAGAACATTGTCGACTCTGTCAAGGTGGGTAAGAGAGATAAAGAGGAGAGAGAGAAGGGGGGGGGAGAGAAGAAAGGGCGAAGTCTGACTGTCTTGAAGTGGCTCATAAGAGGGAGAGTGTTAACTTACAGTTCGGTGCTCTGCTGTGGTCGTTGACGTACGTGGGTGCGTGGTTCTCCGGCACTACTCTGATCTTCCTCATTGTCATCGGAATCTTCTCCATCCCCAAGGCTGGTCCTTTCTTATTTCTAATCCATTCCATTATTGGTCATTCCATTTCTATAGTCCCGAGTATCCTCTAGTTATTTTTTGTCTTCCTTCTAATCGTCCTATATTTGAAGCTGTACGAGACGTACCAAGAGCCGATTGATGCACAGCTAGAAGTGCTCTCCCAGCATATCAACACTGTCACGCAGATGTCAGCTAGGAAGATGGAGATAGAGAGTGAAAGGAGAGATAGAGAGCGAGAGAGGGAAACCAGAGATAGAGAGAGAGAGAGGAAACCAGAGATAGAGAGCGGAAGATAGAGAGGTATAGAAAAGAAGGGACGAAAAGAGAGATCAGATAACGAGTGAGGAAACGAGCTATAGAGAAAGAGAGAAGAAACGAGAGATAGAGCGAGAGAGGAAAACTAAAGATCTTTTCTTCGAGTCAACTTCGCTAGTAATTACTACTACTATTTATTTCCGATTTCAGTGCGGAGGAAAAGCTGCCATTCCTGAAGCGCGTGGAGGCAGAGAAGAAGGAGCAGTGATCTCTCTCTCTCTCTCTCTCTCTCTCTCTCATCTTTCCCTCTCCTTTACTCTCTCTCTCTTTCTTCTTATCTTTGTCATCTAAGTTTCCTTCACCCGCTCTCTCGCATTCTTTGCATCTTCTTCGTCAAAATTATGTTAATGAAACCAAAGCCGAACAAACTTGTGGAAAATATTTGTTGCTTACCGTGATTGGTTCTATTTGAAGTGTTATCTTCTTATTTCCTATGTGTTTGTATTTTCCAGAGAAGTTTAGGTTCTATTAGAACCAGAAGAATCCTCCAAACTTTCCTTGTTCCCTCTTTGGCAACTCCGCCGTCAACTCCCGGGGTGGCTCCGCTTGTTTCAACTCAGTAACTCTGCATTTCTTTTCATGATACCCGTTTTGTGCTGGTGTGGCTTCTTCCCTAAGCTATTTAGTACTGGAGATAAGTGAGTCTAGATGAGAAAGTAAGATCTGACGCCATTTCAAATCGCTCGCTGTGCTTTGCGATCACCAGCTTTTTTTTTAAATCTTGTTGTATATTGTCTATTTCTACGTTTGCATCGCTGATAAGGTCTGTTCTATAAAGTTCTTTTAATCCACTCCATGGTACAGACATCTCATGTTAACAAGAGTGGGAATGATTTTATCGTTGTGTGATTGGCACTTAGTCCTTCGGGCAAGATCCGATGTTATCACAAGCAGACGTTGCATTGCGCGACCACAAATGGACCTAAAGAGGGGATGAGTGGGTTGGATTGGGGAGGACAAGGGAACCTCGTTGAAGGCCTTGTCTGCGATAGCTTCGATGGCAGATCCACAGGACGAGGCACCCAGCAGCTCCTTCAGCTCATTCTCGCAGACCTGTCAGTTAAGGGACGGTCTCAGTCAACAGGGGAAAGCGGAAAAGAGAATGATCTTGCCGAGTAGAGAGTTTTGTTGAACATTGTGATGTAGTAGTCGTTGCCGAGTTGCTCGAGACTCTTCTGCAGGAGGAGTGTGCAGAATCGGCAAGAATCCGATTGCAAGGACAGCTCGGTCTTCAACGATTTCTCGCACTTTTAACTCTTCAAATTTACTTATCTCCAATTATTGAGTGGCTGTTGGTGGAATCGAGTCTGAATTCTGAGATGACCTTGTGAAGAAAAAGTGAAATGAGATAAGAAAAAAGAAAAAAGATGAAGTATGAGAGAGAACCTCAGATGGAGAGACGACGACAGCGAGCAGCACGAAGAGGGCTCCGTTCAGGGCAGCCGCAGTCATTGCTCACTCGCCTCTTGCCTTTCCCAAGAATTTATTATAAATTGACGCAAAGCCGCCAAAATTCTCAAATCAGTCCTGTAATTGTAAGATTAAATAAAAAAATAAAAATAATGGGACATGTCATTAGTTATGCACATAAGTTAACCTGAGACGGAACCCAGATTATCACTATTGTTGAATGGATTGCTGGCCTCGGAATACGAGCATTGAGCCGTGCCATCTCTGCTTCTCTGGGCGGCTGTTCGATCTCTTCTCGATACATGCTATCTCCTATGGTAATACCTCCGCTCACTATTCTTTCCACTCTCTGTGGCCACGCAACAATATAACTTGTGTAAACATTCCCTTTATATCTTTCTATCTCAGAGTCTATATACTCTCACTTTCTATATACTCTCTTTCTTATCTCCAACATAGTTTTATCTTCTATCTTTCAGTACCTTCCCCTCCGTTCGCTCCACTCAGGAATATCAGACTTGTTCATTTTTACTTCATCTTGATATAAAGCTGAGTTACATATTCAACTATGAAAAAATAGAAAAAAAACAGCGCTCATAAACGACATTCAGATGTAAATACCAAAAAATATAGCTTCTTCCTCCCGTAATACATTTACACACAACGCGTTCTATGTATGTATATGAATTCATATGCAAGAAATGTTACTTGAGAAAAAACTGAGTCTTTAAACTACAAGATGTTCGCGAAATGAGGAATAGCAATGAATAAGTTTAGGCAGATCACAATGAAAAGTCCGTAATAATTAGCGTATAAAATAAGGCAGGTATTAGAATATATTTCTTCAGATACCAGATTCTCATCATATCATTTCTATTCACTGTCCGGGTAGCAGTAGGCTTATTCGAGGAAATCTCGCTCGGTTTTTTTCTTTAACTTTCACCTCCCTTTTCTATCTTCGTTGACAAATATTTTACAATATTAATTTTAAAAAAGCTTAATGGGACAGAATAAAACTTAAGATTAATGTAAACGATGACCCTAAAAGAATAAAAATTGAAAATATTGATTAAGTGAGTGCAATGGCCGAATGGTCATCTCGGAGTTCGAAGACGACCAAATCTCGTTCAAGAGCGTTGCCCTCCCCTTACGACAAGCTCTCCCATGCTGAGCTCACAGCCATCATCGACCATCTGCTTCTCGGCACGATATCCTCTCTCCTCACCCATCATATCCCTCTCATTCTCTCTCTCTCTCTCTCTCTCTCTCTCTCTCTCTCTATTTCCCTGGCTCTCCCTCTTTCCTGTCTCTCTCTCTCTCGCTCATTCTCTCGCTCTCCCTCTCCCTCTTTCCTGTCTCTCTCTCTCCATCTCGATCTCCAACTCACTACCCTTCTCTCTCTCTCTCTCTCTCTTATGCTTTAATGCGAAAAACATTTTTTGTTTTACAGTGAACGACTTGTCGAAGCCATCACTGACACACTGCATCAAGGAATTAGACATTCTCAGGTTCTCTCTCTCTTCCTTTCTCTCTCTCTCTCTTTCCATCGCACTCTCTGATACTTTCCTCTCTAAGGTTGATTGAAACAGCTCGGCCGATCCTCCTGCAGCAGCCAATGCTACTCGAGATCATGCCCCCCGTCCAGGTTGAGAAGGAGGGAAAGGCAGCCAAGAAGTGTCTTTCTTCAGGTGTGCGGAGACATCCACGGCCAGTACCCAGATCTGCTCAGAATGTTCAACAAGGTTGGCTGGCCGCATCAGAAGTCCTTCCTCTTCCTCGGAGACTACGTTGATCGTGGAAGGTGGGAGAGAGAAGAGAGAGAGAGAGAGAGAGAGAGAGAGAGAGACAGAGGGAGTGAGAGAGAACAATCGAATCGTGTCAAAACATGGATTACAGCCAACAGCTGGAGACGATCCTCCTACTCACCGCGTACAAGGCCGCTTTGCCTGAGACCTTCTTCATGCTTCGCGGAAATCACGAGTGCGAGAACATCAATCGGGTTTGGAAGGGAAGCAGAGAGAGGAATGAGAGGGGTGGAGAGCATAGGAAAATAGGAAATGGAAGAAAGGGAGAGAATCGAGAACTTTCACTATGCAGGTGTACGGTTTCTACGATGAAGTCAAGCGTCGCTACTCCGACCGAGTTTTCCACTCCTTCCAGGTTCGTGTTCTATCATTCTCTCTCTTTCTCACTCTCACTCTCTCCTCTTCACTGTCCTTCTCTCTCACTCACCCTCACTCTCTACCCTTCACTGTCCTTCTCGCTTTCTCTCTCCCTCTCTTTCTATCTCTCTCTCAGCGTCTGTTCAACGTGCTCCCGCTGGCTGCTCTGATTGGCTCTCGCATCCTCTGCATGCACGGGGGCCTCTCCCCTGAGATGACTACGGAAAACTTCTCCTGGACGACTCTTCGCAACATTGCGGTGTCTTGATCATCTCCACCAATGGATATTCTCAGAATGGATTGCAGAGACCAATGGAGCCAGAAGACAGGGGGCTGGTCACGGATCTTCTGTGGTCGGATCCCGACGAGAAAGCCACTGGATGGCATGAGAATGACAGGTGAGGGATGGAGAGTGGAAGCCATGTCTATCTCTTCCTGCAGAGGAATCTCCGTCATCTTCGGAGAGAACATCGTCCGCCAGTTCTGCGAAGACATGGAGATCGACCTCATTGCAAGGTACGAGTCTCATCAATCACTTTATATCTGAGGAGTGTTCTTCAGAGGCCATCAAGTGGTCATGGACGGCTACCAATTCTTCGCCGACCGCCACTTGGTCACGATCTTCAGCGCTCCCAAGTCAGTGAAGTTGTGGATGGAAGTGAACGGAAGACTTTGACTGCAGATACTGCGGCGAGTTCGACAACAACGCAGCGACGATGTATGTGGACGAGGAGATGTCGTGCACCTTCAAGGTTATTCCCTTTCCACTCTTCATTCTTCTCCTTCTCCCCTTTCAGATTCTCAAGCCGGTTACTACCAACGTGAGTGTGAAGAAGAGCAAAGGGAGACGACTCTCTGGCCCTGGCAGTGTCCGTCTTCTTCCCGCTCTCTATATATACCCCTCTCTTTCTATCCTCCTTTCTCATTCTATTCTCCTCTCTGTCTCTTCCTCCTCACTACAATTATCGCCTTCTCTCTATCTCTACTCTGTACCCCCCCCCCCTCTTTCTCCCTCTGTCTCCTGTCACAGATTTCGCATCTCTCTCTCTCCCTACCCTCTCTATTCCTCTCTCTTCCTCTCCTCACTCTCAACATCTCTCACTCCAGTCAGTTTCAGATGCGTGCTATTCGTCGTCGTCAGATTCTGCCGCAGTAGCCGTTTCCCTCTCTCTTTCTCTGTCCTCTCCTCAGCTGCTCATCTCTCCTTCTCCTTCCTCTCGCTTTGTTCTAATTCGCCCTCTGCGCAGTAATCGGCTGCTCTTATCTAAATTGCCATCGGCCCAAAGTCAAATGAACAGAATTTGATAAGTCTCCGAGGTTTATAACGAAGCTGGCCATTCATATAATTATCGTAACATTTTAGTAAACATTCGAGCCATCCGGCGAAAGAAGCAAAGGGGGGGGGTGCTCTCTGGCATTTGAAGTGTTTGCGGAGCGAGATCGAATGGAACACACACGTATTTGATGATACTGTTTTAGCTGAATTATTAAAGCATATTCCGAGTCACTCAATCCATGTCTGCTTGGAACATGACTTTTCTGGGGCAATTGCAAAAAATTGCCGACTTTTACCCCTCCAGGCGCTATTCCGAGGACAAGCTCTTTTAATGGTCATTTCAGCCGCCAAAATTTGTACGAGTTTTTTTTTGACAAAATTAAACCTTATTTTAAGATATATGGTGTATAAGTAAGGGATATATAATACCTATATTTGGCTCATCGGAATGAGCTTGTCGAGTGGGTTTAGTAGTATTGAAATACCAGTAGACTAATGGGTCATGGGCGGCCTTGCTTGTCAATATTTTAATATCGTGTTTTTTTATATATTTTATTTGCATTTCTGTTAGCGGATGACATTGTTGGCAATGGATTAACCCTAATACAATTGTAACTGATTAATAACTAATTGAAAATGAATATCAGATTTAAAACATCCCCCCAGGGATTTCGGTCAACTGGTCAAGGTATAAAAATTTTTGGGAATTTTTGTTGCTTTGGTCTGATGGCATGCATAAGATGGACCTTTTATTCAACGGGAAAACAGGGAAGAGACGCGGAATCTCGCATCTCCGAGCTAGTTCGCCAGCGAACCCGACTTGGATTTCCCGTGCTGAATAGGCAAGAATAGCTAAGACCTTTCTCGCTTTCTCTCCAATGAACCTTGGAGCTGGCAGCGAGGCCGGCCTTCTCCACGAACGGCTCCTTGCTTGACAGCGTCATCGGGTCCTGCAGAGACAATCTTCAACTGCGAGAGACTGAAACTCTTCCTTACCGGCCTGGCAGGACGGCGGAACTCCCCCATCTTCTCGATCTGACCATGCAGCTGAGTGATCATCGGACGAGTCCCCGCAGCAGCCGCGCGGTGGAAGTCGCGCTAGGCCAAGGATTTCACTCTCTCCTCTCTCCTCTCTTCAATCTCTCCTCTCTCCTCTCTCCTCTCTTCAATCTCTTCACTCTCTCCACTCTCTCCTCTCTTAAATCTCTTCACTCTCTCCAGTCTCTACTCTCTTTCGTCTCACAGTCTCGACGAAGATGCTCATGAAGACTTCGCGGTGCTTGTCGTAGACTGCGTCCATCTGGGCCAGCTTCTCGTCCACCCAAAGCAACTCACTTGCACCATCGCTCCATAGACAAAGTAGGAAAGACAAACATGGAAGGGGAGAGATAGTAGTAGTGAGAGGTAGGGGAAGAGGGAGAGAGAGGAAGAGTGAGAGAACGAGAGAAAGAGAGAACGAGAGAGAGAGAGAGCGAGAGAGAGAGAGAGAACTTTGGCATGCTGTGCGAGTAGTCGTGCGCGAGCGTCGCGTGCCTTGGCAGCAGCTTTGGTCTCCTTGCCTTCGTCCTTCTTCCTTGCCGCTTTCTCAGCTGCTTCCTTGCTCTCCTTGTCCATCTTCAGCAGCTCCTTTGCCTCCTGCAAACAAGTTTACCTTGCAAATCTGTCATCAACGGAACTGTCTCATAAATGTTTTGGTGAATGAAGAGAAGATCTGTTCCAACCTTGAGGATGAGGCTGCCCTCTCCGTTCAGCCATTCCTGCAGCGGCTTCAGCTTCTCCACCATCATCCAGTAGTGCTCGTTCTGCAATCAAAAGCTAATCGGTTGCAATGGAAGAAGAGAGGCGACTTCTCTGGCCGCCCATTCCCGGAAAACGCCAGCCATCTGCTGGAGAGCCATTCCAGCTGGTGAGTTGTCATCGAACACGTTCCCGAACTCAAGCACACATCAGTCTCTTCAATGCATCAGCCCCTCCCGATGTCTCCTACCATTTCCCTTCTCTCGCTCAATCCACCGTTCTCCATCTCTTCTCCCTCCTTTTCTTCTCTGCCTGTCTCATTCTTCTCTCTCTCTCTCGCTCTATCTCTCTCTCGCCTTGTCCAGATCGGCACAGATGACACTGGTGATGGAGTCCTTGTTGCGAATGGGCTTGACGAGTCTGCCCGCGGCGTGTTCGAATGCAGTGACCATCTCGCGAGTGGAATCGTAGAGGCCCTCAAGCAAGCATTCACTAAAGCCATAGAGAGATAAAGACCTGGAAGTCTTCAATGTTGTCCTTCGTGGTGCTGATGGCCACTTCCTCATTGATCGGTGTCTTAGACGCCGCCATCGAGAGAAATCGAGAGAAGAGAGCAGCAGCGACCTCTCGTGGCAGATGCGTAGAAGAGAAATGAAAGAAATCGTAGCTTCTCATTGTCAGGGTCTTCATATTTAATCATGATGTGTCCTTTTCGAACCTTCTAATAAACCACTATTGTAAATCATTTTCATATCGAGAGACTTTTTTACTTCGTTCCGTCATGCCCCCACTGTTCCAATGATAGCCAAGGTATTTGTTTATTAAATATAACTTTGAATAGGTATATAAATATATTAAGAATAATGACAGGATTGTGTGAGTGCATGTTTTGCCCGTCTCTCCTGCCTTCGCCTTGTTCACATGTACGTATGTAAATATGTATGTAGAAATGTATGTAGAGGGTATAGAGGCGAAGCTATTAAATAAAGAATAACAATATAGAGCACTATATGTGTATGCATGTACCTATCTACATACATACATATATTGTACATATGTACATAGGAATACTATTTAACTATTCGGGTGATTCGATCTCGTGTCTAAATGGCGAGAGCGAATCGCTGTGTTGCCCAGAATTCGTCCACTCGTTCAGATGGCTGGACTTCCAGTAAATGAACATCTCGGAGGGAGGAAGGATGTGTGAGGTCCTGGAAGAGAAAACAAGCTCCTGATCAATGTACCACCCCCCCCCCTCACCCTGAAAGAGAGTTCGAGGGATGGCAGAGGGTGGCCAGCATCTTCTGCAGGGGGCTGCGCTGCTTCTCCATCCGAGAAACGTGCCGGAAGCCAGCTGCAAGACCACTCTCTCACCCCCTCCTTCTCTCTCTCTCTATCTCTCTCTCTCTCGCTCTTATCTCTCTCAGAGTCTTCCTCTCAATCCAAAAACTATGAATTTCAAAATATAGCGAAGAGAACGAGCATTTGCTTGGGTGCTTGGATGGCTGGCTCAACAGTCGACACGACCAGGTCATTCCTCTCCACGACTTCAGCCCGAGCGGTTGCTGGCTCTTCGCTCTCTGGAGACATCTCTGTTCTCATTGGCCGCTCGCTGCCAAAGAAAGGCAGAGTTCAAGTTACTTCAAACAGAAGAAAGTGAATGAACGAAGGGAACGGACGTGGGGGGTTGTCCAGTTTCTCTGGTTGTCGTGCTGTATCTCTCGCTCTCTGTCCAGGCCGGAGTTGTCGTTTGCTGCGAGTAAGAAGTCGGTTTTTGCACGCTGATCACGCGTCTGATCTCCTCTCAAAACAACTTTTTGTGTCATTTTCATCGTTATCTAATACTACATTATACTTAATTTTCGAAAGAAAGAGTAGTTGTAAAAACTAATTTCAAGCACCATAAGGAATAGTATTAGTGGGCTGCGGCCTCTCAGTTGTAAGATGGGCGGAGGGTTGCTCTGCATTTTGGTGCTCGAACTGCACTCTGCAAGAAGCGGCTAAAACACTTTTTCCATAAATTTGTATAATATTCCGAACTGCAGTCGTGGATTCGGCGCAGCTTCACGGTACTCTTGAAGTCCTTGTTGTGAGGCCCTGTTTTCTTGAGGGAAGAAGTTATTGTCTTGAGGAGTTGTGCCTTGGCTTTCTTGAGGTGCTGGTTGAAAAGCCCTATTTGCTTGAGGCATTAATGGCACAGACAATTCTCTGTTATCTTGAGATTGAAAGGCCTTGCTGTCCTGAGGAACTGGTTGGAAGGCCGATTTGTGTGGAGTAACAGGCTGGTTTCCTCTTCCCTCTGCCCCAGACGAGATATCTCCCTTTTCAGATGCCACATGAGTCGGTTCCTGCATTCCAATAGTTGTAATCTGAGCGAGATCGGCAATGATAATCACAACCTCATTGCGAGACTCCTCCAGAATTCTCGCGATCTCATCACTGGTTGGGTCAGTCGATGGCAAGGAAGCCTGGATGCATGAGAACATAGAGAGGAGATGGAAGAGGGGAAAGAATGCACACATAGAGAGGAACTCAGGAGGATCAAGGCATTGGGATCTATTGTCTTCTCATCCACATAGTCATAAATGCTATGAAAAGCTTCCTCGGTTAATGATCGCGAAATCATACCCGGAATATTTCTTCGTTTTCTACGGCGGACGGCCGAAAGATTTGTCTACGGGAGACGTAGGCGCCCGGCTCGTCCACTGTCTGCAAGCAGAATCTCACTCTCGCTCTCTCCACTGAATCTCACTCTAGCTCTCTCTACAGAGTCTCACTCTCGCTCTCTCTCTACAGAATCTCACTCTCGCTCTCTTTACTGAATCTCACACTCGCTCTCTCAACCGAATCTCATTCTCGCTCTCTCTACTGAATGTCATTCTCGCTCTCTCTGCTGAATCTCGCTCTCTCTATAGAATCTCACTCTCGGTTTCCCAACAGAATGTTAATCTCGCTCTCTCTAGAGAATCTCACTCTCGCGCTCTATAGAGAATATCACTCTCGCCCTCTATAGAGAATCTCACTCTCGCTCTCTCTCTACAGAATCTCTCTCTCTCTCTCTCTCTCTCTCTCTCTCTACAGAATCTCTCTCTCGCTCGCTATACAGATTTCACTCTGGCTCTCCCTATAGAATCTCTCTCTCGTTTTCTCTGCAGAATCTTACTTTCGTTCTCTCTACATAATTTCACCATCGCCCTCTCTACAGAATCTCACTCTCTCTCTCTGCTTTTACTCTAATGTTTCCTGTCTCACTCCCCTCACAACTTCGTACCCTTGAAGGCAGAACCGATTTGTATTCGTCGGGAGAGACAGCGATGATATCAGGGTTCTCAGGATTGCCGCTGAAGCCTGGCTGGTAATCATCTAGAAATAGAACATAATTATATTTTTGCTGTATTCTATAAGGGTCTGAATGTTTTCAGACACGCTGAACAAATTCTCGGATGCTCCTAATGTAAGAGTATTAGGACGGCCTAAAAGAGAGGGAGACGGAAGGGTAGCGAGAGAGCAGAGAGAAAGAGAGGGATTAATAAACAAAGGGTACAAACTAGCAAATGGGTTATGAGGTGGGAGAGGGATGGATGGCGCCTGGGAGAAGGGATTTTCTCCCCCCGTCAGGCCCCCTCTCCCTCCTCCAGCCGTGACATATCGCGATGGCACTAAGATGGACTTCATTGAACCATCGCCGAGAAGAACCTCAACTAACGGATACATCTCATCTTTTCTCACACTTTCTCGAAACGAGTCTTTTTTTATGGATACATTGGATATCAATATAACAAAGCGGGCAATTAAATCTTTTTTCTACTTCATAGCAATCTTTGCAGTTTTTTGAACAATACCATTTACGTATGTAGACGACATTTTTGCATGCTACAGTTTTTACAGTGATGTGGACTTTCGCAGCCAAAAGTGAATTTTGTTTGGCGGCGGCGTCTTATTTCTTAGATAAAATGTGTAAAACAAAAAAGAGAAGGGAATGGAATCCGCACCCTGATATTTGTCATATCATCTCGATGAATTTGGGCAGGAACGGCAGAGAGAGAGGGGATGAGATGGGAGGGGACGGAGGGACGGACGAGTGGAGGAAGGTTGGCAGCAGGAGAGAGAAGACGTGACTGGCGGGGAGGAGAGTACGCGGGTAGGGACGAAACGGCCCCCGGCACTGCCATCGGGCCACGAGCCATGTAGTACACCTTCAGGAACAGAATATTTCATGTCTTGATGTTGTCTCTGGAAGTGATGATGTTGGAAGTCTGCTAACCGGTTGTGGCTGAGCAGCTACATATTGAGGAGCGGGAGGAGGGAAGGCGGCAGGGAAGCCCCCTCCACCGTACCCTCCATACCCCGAGTACACCGGGTAGCCAGAGTTGCAAGAACCGCCGCAGCCAGAACTAACAAAAACACCAAATTGACCAAGCGATACAAGCAGCACAGATTCCGCAACTACATGAATGTTCATGAAGTAAAAATGATTCTCTGTACATATCTGACTATGTTCACAATCAATATGAGAAGTGAACTTTTAATGTCAAGCCGAGAGAATGGAATAGAAATGAACTAACTTGCAGTTGAAAAGGCGACAGAAGAATGTGGCATCCGTGGATGTCGAGTGCAGGAGGATACTAAGTAATAGTTGCACAAGTGGGGAGATTAGCAACCGCATTCTGGCACTTTTGCTGCCAGTTATCGAAGAGGAGGAAGCGAGCGGCGGCAAGGAACAGCTAGGCTGCCCTCCCTTTCACTTTCTTCACCACTCTGTCACGCTCTCACTTTCATTCATTTGCCCTTGGCACAACCCAACTAATGATGGAGTTGAAATTCCACTTCACTCGGATTTGGGATATACCTGCAGAGTCGCATAAAGGGAAGAGAACAAGAGACAAAGAGAGACAGAGAGAAAGAAAGAGAAAAAGAGAGAGGGTTGGGGAGAAAGAGAGAGAGGGAGAAAGAGGGTGGGGAAGAGAGAGTGCGAGAGAGAGAAGTGACAATAAACAGTGTTCAAAAATTATAAATGGGAAGATGAAGGAACGGCTTTGAGCTGAAGTATCCATTATATACAAATACCTTTTTCGAAATATAGATCAATTCGAGATACGTGATAATGTTCTTTTATCAGAACTTTCCCTCATTGTCCCATTTCCTCTTTCGTATCCTTTTCTCTCTCTCTCTCTCTCTCTCTCTCTCTCTCTCTCTCTCTCTCTCTCTCTCTCGCTCTTTCTCTCTCTCTCTCTTTCGTATTTGTGTGAATGACAATACAGTATACGCACCAATACACTTTATTTATAATTTGCTAAGAAGAACATTTCAAATTAAACTGAATTTTCGCGCCAAATAAGTATCTGCAAAATCAACCGATACACAATTCCATTGTGCGATTCTATTGTTTTGGAAAAGGCGCCGCAGTTGATTAAACTCATTTGTTACGATGTTTTCCTTCTTCTTCCTAATGAACTTGATGACTAAGCTAAGCCTTGTTAGACTTTTTGCAACGAATTACCCTTCAAATACTTTTTTCATTTAAATGTTTGTCATTTCTTACCTGCTGTGTGGTTAAAATAACTTGGATCTCTATATGACTTTTTTACTTTAACGTAGATTTGTTTGAGGAATAGCCCGCTGTAGTGAGCAGAGCCCTGTAAGGGCTGCACTTCTTGCCGGCCATGTCCTCTTCTCCGGTTGACTTCGCCCACTTTTGTGGATTCGATGTCAATGCGACGTCAAACACTGAAAGGTTCATCTTTTTCATGGGAGGCCTGCGTTTGTTTCTTACCTTTTTAAAAACCTTTTTTTACCTTTATAGTCAGTCTTTCTCAGATATATTTACAACTCGTCGTCTCTAACCCTTTTGCCATGCGCGGAGCTGGCATTCTCGACCCTTCTTTCCATTCCTCTTCTCTTCTTCACTGTCATCAACATGTGCTTTGTTTCTGTCAGCTTCTTCGTTCTTATGTTCGGCAGATCATATCGAAACCGTCTGTTTTCTGTCACTTGAAGAGATGCAAGTCGTATTTAGGCAATATTTCCTCGGTACGATCGCTGGTCCACAGTGTACTTGACACAGACAACGCGTCTCGGCGTTTCCATCGCTACTGTCCTTCTATTCTTCATCGCATTGATTCTCTCAAGTTCTTCTCCACTTTACGATCTCACCACTCCGCTGCTTCTTCAATACTTTGTGCTCGCTTTAATTTGGATTGTCTACAGCGCACTCTGGATGTGGTCCTTGCAGTGCTTAAGGTACTTTACCATTAGACATCAGGTTCATTATAGCCTAGGACTACCTTCCTTTTTTCCCTTTAATCACTGTCCCTTTAATTTCTTAGAATGAATTGAAAAATGCGCATGGTCAGTATCTATTCCTTTTTTTAGCTGGTCTCGCTCACTTTCTCTCTGGTTGTCGTATTTCTTCGCTGTCTCTTCTCTGTTGGTAATCATGATGCAGCGCCACATACAATTCGGAATCTACGACCCACGCACATTTATCATTGCTGCTATTGTGTCATTGCAGGTATATGTTGACCATTAATTCGAAGTAGTTGTTCTTCGTCAATTCTGGGGTTAAGCTTAATTATTTTCAGTTTGTCGAGCTCTCCGGCCTTATTGTTGAAAATCATGCAAAGAGGTACGATATTTTTGTGGTGCGCCTTGAATTTTTTTTTAAATTGTTTCTTTGAGACACGACACTTCTCAGCGGCTTGACGAAGAAGTTGATTTGAGAGGAGGAGGGGATGAAACAGCAAACGTATTCTCCAAGGCATTCTTCCTTTGGACTAATTCTCTGATTGAGAAAGGCTCTCGCAGACAACTGAATTCGGTTTGTCCATGCGTTTGCCTCTTCTCCGGGTTGCCTATTTCTTGATGTTTAGGTTGAAGACGTTTTCGAGTTGGGAAGTTCCTTGGAAGTCGAGAGAATAGAGCGTGAAATGGTTGAAAATACACCGACCTACTTCTCCGATGCTACCCATTTCACTTTACTTAGGTTATGCACTATTTTATTTCACTTTCACGTGACTTTTTTTTAAACCTTCTAATAATATTCAAACATGAATGTATAGATCGCTACTGAGCACGTTTGGGGTGTCGTTCTTCGCATTGGCAATTCCTCGTTTCTTCTCGGATGCCTTTACTTTGGCCAGCCCACTCATGCTTCATTTCTTCGTCAATTCACTCGAGGACGATACTTTTCAGGTTCTTTTCTTATAATGATGAAGATGCCAATCCTACGAATTGCAGGAGACGAGTGTTCAATGGGCTGCTTCCATGGTTCTCTGTGCACTCCTTGCTGCTGTCTTCTCTGCTCACTTCACTTTCTATGTCCAGAAGATCTCTCTCAAGGTACGGTAGATTGTGGTCCATCATGTCACATGTCTATCCCTCTTAAGGTGCGTGCGGCAACAGTGACATCGATTTATGATAAGCTTACTCGAGTTCCCCTTTTTCGACTTGGTGGCCATTCCTCTGGTTTGTGTTTCCATTCTTCCTATTCTGAATTGTATCATGAGTTAATTGAAGGTCGCATAATGAACTTTGTGTCGAGTGACGTGGATCGGATAGTGAACGTGTGCGGTTCTTTCCACGCTTTCTGGAGTATGCCTGTTCAGTTGCTCATCGCTCTCTTTCTTCTCTACAGAGAGGTTTATTTGTTTCCTGTTCGACATTATTGTTAGCAATGTAAAAAAGTCCCAACCGTAAATTCTGCCGCATTCCCTAGGATAACGTTAAAAAAATGCTGCCTTTTTGCCCAACTTTTTAAACATTCACGACCTTCCCTCTTTTTTCCTCTTCTTTGGATTGGTGGGCCCTTTCTTGATTTTCAAAATGAGTAACACACGTTGTTTTCTTCATAAACTCATTAATGTTCAGATTGGATTGGCATTCCTGGCTGGGCTCGCCGCTGCTTTGATTCTCATTCCATTCAACAAGATCATTACGAATCTCATTGGAAAGCAGTCAGAATTGATGATGAACTCGAAAGATCAGCGAGCGAAGGTTTCTTTCTTACTTTTGGAGTACTGTTGTGTATACCGCACCTGTAATTTAGTAATTATTGTGTCTGAGCATAAAAAAAAATGTTTGAGCTGATTACGGAGACAATGCAAGGAATGCGAACAGTGAAGATGAGTGGATGGGAGGACTTCTTCGAGAGGAGAATCTCTCAACTGCGAGAGAAGGAACTGCACCATCTCAAGGTGGCCAGCCATTCTTCGCCCACTCCCCTATTTCCTCTCTGCACAGGCTCGGAAGTACCTGGACGCAGTGTGCGTGTATCTCTGGGCGTCTGCCCCCCTCCTCATCACACTCTCCATCCTTGTCTCCTACACTCTCATTCTTCACGAGAAGATAACAGCAGCCAAGGTTAGCTCTTCCATTCACTCGCTTTCAGATATTCAATGCTCTTGTCTCTTAGATTTCACCACTCTTGTTTCTTAGATGTTCACCACCCTTGTCTCTTAGATGTTCACCACCCTTGTCTCTTAGATGTTCACCACCCTTGTCTCTTAGATGTTCACCGCCCTTGTCTCTTAGATGTTCACCACCCTTGTCTCTTAGATGTTCACCATTCTTGTCTTTTAGATGTTCACTACTCTTGCCCTGGTGAACATTCTGATGATGCCTCTGAATGCCTTCCCGTGGGTGTTGAATGGAATGGTGGAGGCCTTCGTATCCCTCCGCCGTCTGGATGCTTTCTTCGTTCTCCACGACTTGGAGTACTCTCGTCTCTACAGTCTCAGTCAACGTCAGTTATTCTCCATTCAGTTCTAAGAATGCAAGACTGGGAATTTAGGGGACGAAGAGCTTCTAGTGCTGGAGGACGTGTCCTTTGCGTGGAAGTCGAATGAAGCAGAGAAGGAGAGCGAGGTACACCCTCTCTCTCTCTCACTCTGCCTCTCTCTCTCTCTCGCTCTGATCATTCTCCCCTTGCAGATGGTGCCTACAGTAGTGGGAGTGAGTCTGCGAGGCCATTCCGGTACCGTGGTGGGCGTGGCTGGTCCAGTGGGAAGCGGCAAGACTACTTTGCTTCTAGGAATCCTGGGTTAGTGTGTGGTGAATGGTTCAGTTGAAAGAGAGGAGTGATTTTCAGGAGAAGCGGGTCGTACGAGTGGATCTCTCCTCCTGAGACAGCGCTCCGTGGATGAGGGGATCGCCTACGTGGCCCAGAGTGTCTGGCTCTCCCGCGGCTCCGTCCGGGCCAACATCCTTGCGGGTCGCCCCTTCGACAAGACCAGATATGATAAGATCCTCCATGCCACTTGCCTGCTTCATGATCTCAAGGTTCTGAGCTGAATTCTCAGAAGACATCCAATCTCAACTGAATGAAGGCTTTCCCTGGTGGAGATGAGTACGAGATCAGCGAGAATGGGGCGACTCTCTCGGGTGGACAGAGGGTTCGAGTTGCTCTCGCCAGGGCTCTCTATCAGGTCTCTTTATTCTGCCACTCTTTTTTCTTACGATATAAAAATGAGATATATTTTAAAGAAGTTATATATTCGCTTCTTTTCTTTAACAGATGACTTGGACTGACCATGGCTAATTGAGGATAACACAGTTTATCTGCTGGATGATCCATTCGCCTCTCTGGATCGGAAAGTGGCTGAACACATCTGGAAGGAAGCCGTCGAGGGGTTGCTGAAGGTTGGTTAAAGGAGGGGAGAAGACAAACGATCGCTTGTCTCTGCAGGCTTCTGGGAAGTTGGTGATAGTAGCGAGTCATGATGGGGGGCTGCTGAGGAGGGCGGATTCCATCGTCCTTCTCTCTTCCACTGGCACAGTCATCAAGTCACTCCTTTGTTCCTCTTAGATAGTCTTTCTGAACTAGAGGCATTCATCTCGCATTGTCTACTTTCTCACATGCAGCATTTGTTGATTTGGATAAAAAGAGTGAAGTGTAAATGATTTTCGATATTGTTATTTTTTTTTTAAGAAATGCCAGCCCGGATGAAGTAGCGACTGATTCGATGGAGCTGCAGAGCGAAGAAGAACAAGTGGAAGAAGGCGAGTTGCTGCTGCCAGAATACGTGGTTCCCGACGAAGAGGAGAAGCAGGTTCCTTGCAGCTTCTCTTCAGTCACAGTAGCCTCTCCCCTCTCCCTTAAAGGAGGGCGCAGTGCGTGTTTCCGTGTACGCCTCGTACGCGGCTGCGACGGGGGCTGCTCTCGTCTCTGCCATCCTCGCTGCCATCCTTGCCATGCAGGCATTCAAGAACTGTGCTGATTGGTGGCTCACCAGGCACGTCGTCTTCCTTTCTCTTCTACTCTCTTGTTTCTTGCTTAAGATGGACGAACGGGCAGAGCAACACCACCACTCAGACTCTGCAGGAACATCTTTTTACTGAAAGGCTACCGAAGTAATCTTTGTGGATATCATTTAGTTTGTTTAAGACAATGCACTAATTATTATATCTAAATTTTCAGTCCAATATACTCTTCTGAAGAATATGACAGATCGATTTACTTCTTGAAAGTGTATACCATGATGGCAGGTTAGCATGTCATTGCAACAATTCAACCCCTACTCTGGTTTGACACTTATGATTCGTTCACGTTGACTATCCTCCTCCCTTAGAGGAAATGGGAAAAGTTGGAAAAAAATGTGAGGGTGTCGGAAAAGGAGGGTTCTTTTGTGCAGGAGCGAATACTTTCTTCACTCTTGCACGAGCTTTTCTCTTTGCGAAGGGAGGAATTGTCGCGGCCTCCCGACTTCATTCGAGGCTTCTTTCCAAGCTTCTTTCGGTCCGATATATCTTACACAGCTTGATGCTCTTCGTTTCATACATGTATGAGTTGCAGGCTCCCGTTTCGTGGTGGGACCGTACTCCTGCCGGCCGAGTTATCAATCGAATGTGCGCGGATGTATACACAGTTGACGATTCTCTTCCATTCCAGGTGTTTCTCGTTTGTATGGATGTCTTTAATCTCTTGACCTGTCTAAGATGAACATTCTCTTCGCCTCTGTGTTCAATCTGCTTGGTTCGATGGTCGTGACTCTTCTCGGCCTCCCTCTCCTCGCTCCTTTCTTCTTCATTCTTCTCTCTCTCTACTATGTCATTCAACGAAGATATCGGTTTGTCTTATAGTTTCTATTATTTCATGCCCTTTCTTTTAAACCATAAGGACCTATTTAGTTTAAACCGTCTTTGCAAATGTAAATATTGACTCGTTGCTTTAGGCAGACGACGGTGGAGTTGAAGCGTCTGTCGTCTCTGTCTCTCTCTCCTCTCTACTCCCTCCTTGCCGACACCGTCAATGGACTGGCCACGATCCGTGCTCATCGCTTAGTGGATAAGTGAGTATCTCCCTCTCCCTTTACTCCTCCCTCTCCTCCCCTCTTCTCAGTTGCTGCCATGACCTTCGTCTGCGAGTGCGAAGAGTGTTGCGTGCGTACTTCTCTTCCCTGGCAGCGTCTTGCTGGCTGTCCGTCCGTCTCTCTGCCATTGCTGTCTCTGTTGTCTTCTTCGTCTCCGTCGCTGCGATCGTCCAGCATCGCCTTGGATTCGTGGACACTGGTTTCATTTGCTCTTCTTCCTTCTTGTGCTTCATGGATGAGAGTTGGAGGCCTGGTTGGCTTGGCTGTCACGTATGCCCTCACGATGACTTCTCTGCTAAATGGTCTACTCGGCTCATTCATTGAAACTGAAAAGGAAATGGTCAGTTATTTCAGAGACATCATTTATTATCGTTTACTTGATAAAATTCGTAAAATATTACGGCGCGGCACTTCTCTTTGTAGGTTAGCGTCGAGCGTATTGATGAGTATGTGAAAGACGTGCCAACTGAAGCGGACGAGGGAGAAGGAGAGGTGCGAGAGATAAAGGGATAGAGAGAATATGCAGAGAGGAAGAGAGATTGTGTTGAGATGAAGGAAGAACTGCGCGGCAGGATCGAGCTGGTTGGAGTGAGTGCCCGCTATGACCGCGCCTTGCCCCTCGCCATCACGGGAGTCTCCGCACGAATCGAAGCCGGCCAGAAGGTTGCTGTGATTGGCAGGACTGGCAGTGGCAAGAGCACCGTCTTCCAGGTCGGCAGCTAAGCAGTTTGATGGTTGAAGCCGCCCTCTTCCCATTCTAGGCTCTGCTGCGTGCCGTGACACTGGAGACAGGCGAGATTCGGGTGGATGGCATCGACATCTCCACTCTTCCCCTTCGCTCTCTCCGCCGTCTCTTCGGCATTGTACCCCAGTCTCCATTCCTCTTCTCTGGTTGGTCAACCCCCCCTTCTTCTCTCCCCCAGAGATGTCTACTTGCAGGGACACTGGCTGAGAATCTACAAGTGGACAACCTCCGACCTGACAGACAAGCTCTGGCTAATGTCGTCCGAGTTGCTCAGCTGGGTTAGAATGCCGTCTTGAATATCTTGTCTGGCTGATCAATCTACATTTCATTCCAGATAAATTACTGGAACGAATTGGCGGGTTGGATGGGGAGATCGAGGAGGGAGGAAGGAATCTTTCTACAGGGGAAAAGCAGATAGTTTCCATCTGCAGAGTGTTGCTGGCCAAACCAAAGGTTAGGGGGAAGGGGGTAGAATGAAGAGAGAAGTGTGCGGTTGTAGATAGTGCTGGTGGACGAAGCGACTGCTCACCTGGATGGAGAAAGTCGTCGTCGTCTCTTCTCTCTCATCTCTAACTGTCTGCCTCTCTGCACTCTCCTCTTTATTGTACACCGTCCGCACTCTCTCGCCGATTTCGATTTAGGTAGGTGGAGTATGAATGAACCGTCTCTTCCTTATGAATACCGTATACTTTGAGTGATGAGAATGGATTCGGGGCGGCTAATCAGCTGCTGTCCTCCCACTGAAGATGATCTCCGTCTTCTCGATGATTCTGTCCAGCATTCATAATTGCATTTAGGTTTTTTTTATTACTGTGACCTGTTATTTCCTGGGTTGTGCCTTTCGGCTCTAAACTTAACATTGAACTGATATATTATTTATGTATGCGTGTTCCATTTCTTTGCACTGTTACCCAGTGAATTTTTTTAGTATTTAGATAGCATTCCAACATAATTTTTCACATTATTTAGATTTGACGCTAGATATGTACTGAATAGTGATTTTTCTGAAGCACGTCATATTACAAACCTTGATTATTAGTCTCACAAATGTTGTTTATTTTGTTGTTATCATTACATTCTGTGTTCTTGATGCCTGACCATGACTGATAACATCGCGTTTCTTTCGCAACGAGTTTCAACTTTCGCTGCAGCACCCTATGCAATATCTTTCCGGTTTATTATGTTGTGATATCTCTTCTTTAATGATTAAATATGTCGGGAGATGTATTGATGAATCTAGCGAAGGGTTTTAGTCCCATGATCCTGTTACAACTGAATACCTGTCAAAGCGAGTAGTGGTTAATTGTTTCGGATCAGGTAAATGGAAGTGGAGATGGAGGCCATGGAAGGAGCAGCGGCTGGAGTGGAAGAGAAAGAGAAGAAGGAAGTGGTGAGGGGGATGGCCAAGAGTGGGAGGTGGTGGAAGAAGACGCAGACCGACAAGCACTCCGCCATTTTCAAGGTACCAGTCCGCCCTTAACAGGGCCACCTTTATTCGACTTAAAAGAATTGCAGACAAACCGAGTTTAGCGAGAGGCATGAAATGTATTTTGAGGCGAAGCCGTTGAAGACGTCGTGGGAGACGAAGATGGCAGCGAAGGCGAAGACGGCCGCAGCCAAGGGACTGCAGACTGAGATCAGAGAGAAGATGGCGGCAGAGAAAGCGGCCAAGGCTGAGAGAAAGAAGGAGCAAGAGCAGAGGAGAATAGAGAATCAGCGGAAGGCTGAGATTGTCCAGATATTCCATGCCATTCACTCATTGATACTCTCGAATTCCATTCTTCTATTATCATTTTTTTCCTGTTGTTATCCTGTCTTCATTGTGCCTGATAATTTGCTTTAGGTGATTACGAAGACACACAAGTTGAAGAAGACAAAGAAGAAGCAACTGAGAAGAATCGAAAAGAGGGATACGGTAGCTGCCAAATGATCCCCTCATCCCTTTTCTGCCTTCTATTTTTTTTTCTTGTTGTTGTTATCATCCACTGCGCGATGTTTTTTTATTTTATTTATTCAATACATTAACAATAATGTGACAACACTTGTAGATATATATGTATGTTCTCGACTAACGAGAAATGCGAAAGTAAAATAGAAGGCAGATATTGGAAGGATCCGAGAGAAAGATCATAGAATGAGAGACAAAAAATGTAAAATGGGGAAGGGGGAGGGATATAAGGACAGCTCACCGCTCGTCTCGCCGTCGGAATGGGGTGGGCAAGGCCCCAGAGGGAGTGGGGGTGGACGAGGTCCCCAAGGAGGTGGCAAGGCTCCAGTGGCATGTGCGAGAGAGAGAGAGAGCACAGCTTCGACGACGAGAGAACGGCTGCTGTGGAGTGGTAGAGTTGGGGGAAGCTTATAACTATTAGCACTGTAGCAATTAAATAAGATAGTTGGCAATATAAAGCTATAAAAATCAGAGATTACAGATTTGCAATATTAATTCGGAGCAAGTGTAATATAGGCAAAGATGAGATGATCTTTTTAAAGGACGAGAGAGATCGAGCAGATGTTGCAATAAGAGGAATCCTAGTGTAGTAAGAAGCTGCTCTTACATAGAATGAATGTTCGGCAACAGATAGTCTAGTGCGAGGAAGATGAAAAGCATATTGATAGCAACGGCCATTGGTAGGCTTAATGTTGACTGTTTCGTGTCTTTGAATGTTTTTGCTGTTTCTTTCCGCTCCGTTGTTGATTGTTCGTGTTGTGGAGTTGTATGTACATAAATAAAATACGTGACTTTGGGATAAAGGGGAAATTAATGATAATTACACCTGCACTATCCTTCCCCTGAGTACATCCCATTGTCCGCCAAGGACTACATCTTCCATCCCTATTTAAATCCCCTTCTACCCGAGATTGTTCTGTTCGGTTCTACGTGTTCTTCTCTGTGTTCCCGCATCTCATCTCAAGACTCTCGGATCTCTGCGGCTGGTCGTCGTTCCCTCTGTCCCCCTCTCAGGTTCCGGCGGTGTTCGGAAGAGGAGTGAGGATAAGGAAGAAGGATTAGGAAAGGAGTACGACCAGCGAGAGAGTTAGGCGAGAGAGATAAAAGAGTCCAAGAGGACTCGTGAGAGATACAGCAAGAGGTTGCTGGCGAGAGCGTCTCGCCGTACGATATCTGGCGCTTGTGTGAGATTCCAGTTTGGTGAGAGCGAGAAAAGCTTGTAATCTATCCTTTTCTGGCAAGGACGAAAGAT
This sequence comes from Allodiplogaster sudhausi, assembly GCA_945643635.1. Lineage (NCBI taxonomy): Eukaryota > Metazoa > Nematoda > Chromadorea > Rhabditida > Diplogasteridae > Allodiplogaster > Allodiplogaster sudhausi. The sequence goes on from CALZFC010000081.1 coordinate 54,693, forward strand.
TACAACTGTTCGCTCAATCCCGACGTCTCTCGTGATGTTGAAAAGAGGAAGTTAAATAATAAAAGATTTAGATCCTTCGAAGCAACAGCTCGGCTATCCTTTGCGGCATTCGGAGACTCGCCAGGGAGGGCTGTCTTTGCATGTCTTCTCATCACTCTGCACCGGCAGCGTCTAACTCCAGTGAAGAAGTAGACCGCGTGGAACAGCTTATCAAGTATCTTTCTTAAAATCTACATGGAATTCCCATATTTTCTTATACCTGTGTCTCCTCCCGCTATTTTATATATAAGAGAATAAAGCATGTTTATGTGTTCTATGTTGAATGAGCTTACATCTATGGAAGAGACTTGGAAGAATTAATAAAGACAAGCAGTGCATGGATGGAAACAGAATATATGTAAAAGGAAGAAGAAAAGCAGTAAACATACAAGGAACAAATGCATTCGGGCAGCATGATGAATGGAATGTATAGTCTTGCTACGTATCTCTTCTGCGTGTATTTTGGTGTGTTTACTACAGTAACTCTCTAGCCTCGGTTAACCCTACCATCATCCTCACACTAATGTAACTCTCCTCCCCACATGAATGTTCATACATTCATGTGGGGAGGAAAGAGATCGATGTGTGTATTATTTTCGTTTTCAGCGAGTCAGAAATCCCCTGAATAGCTAGTGTAATTGTGAAATCAAAAAAAAAAGAAAAAAAAATTTATATAGGCACATGCTAGATTTACATAACGACTTTCACTCTCTTTTTCTGGGCGTTCTCGCCGCCTCTTTCCTCTTTCCAAGTGCAAAATCGAGGAGAGGCTCTGCTGCTCTCTATCCTATTTTACGTTTACAGCATTTATATTAGGGTTTGCTGGTGCTTACAGGAGAACCGGGTGCTGGGAGAAGCATATATGACGATGCCAACTAAAAAAACGGTCGTTTTTGCGTTTTCGAGAGATTTGTGACATGTGTGGGTGTACTAAACTGCTTATTTTTTTGAGCATCTTTATTCACGTACAAAAGTGTGCAGAAATCGCACTGAAAAATGAGCACAAATGTACATGTATTAAACTGCTCAAAATCATTTTGAAAAGTGAGCAAAAATATACGCGTACAAATGTGCTCATAAAACGGTGTGAAAAATGAGCAGAAAAGTACATGTACTAAAGTGCTCATAAAACCATAGAAGAAAGTGAGCACAAATATACGCGTACAAAAGTGTGCAGAAAATCTAGGCCAGAAAGTACGCGTACAAAAGTGCTCAAAATTTTTGCGCAAGAAAATACGCGTACAAAAGTGCTCAAAATTTTTGCGCAAGAAAATACGCGCACAAAAGTGCTCAAAATTTTTGGACAAAAAGGGACGCATATGAAATGGCTAAAATGTTTTAGGGGAAAAAACCAAGATGCAAATTCTTAAGGAGATAGAATGAAAAATGTCGTCAAAAAATATACATCGAAAATAAAATGAAAGAGACAGGAATAAAAACAGAAAACTACAGTAAACTTTCAGTGCACTATAAATTCATTTGCAACGAATATTCTGCTTTTTACCCGACCCAGCTTTTATTTCGTATTTTCGTGAATGTGTTTTGATTTACTTTTCTTTCAGATCAGATGAGTTTAGTCGAGGTCGTCCCTGACTCAACGCGCTCGTCATCCACCGAACGGCGACGTCATTAGCGTGCTCGCCTGTCCGAGAATTCGCTTTGGCAGGTGTGTTTTTTTTTCCTGCTGATTTTTACCACGATAACTTCTTACGATTATATTTCTTGTTTCACAAATGTTAAATCACATCAAGTTTTGTTATGAAATGCCATTCCATTAAAAAATGTTGTAATTGGTTGATGTTTAGATCGAATGGTTGCTACGAGGATGCTTGCCCCATTCATGTGCGCCAAGAGACTGTGACTCTTACGAACGCAAACACATTGTTAAGGTATTATTTTCATTTTGAATTTGAATTTAGACTTTTTTCTTGTGCATCCATCGATGCTTATAATTAGTCTTTTTATTTTCCGTACTTTGCGCGGAATAAGTGAAATCTGGGTGTGAAATGTTTCCGAGAATGTTCAAAATAGGGGGAGGGGGTTGCGTAACCTTTTAAACCCGGAGCAGGTTGTAGTGGTCTCCTCTGATGACGGCTTTCGAGTCGGCCTGTTCGACCTCCTCAACGCGTGCATCTCCTCGAGTTACAACTCCTCGTCACTCTCGGCGCCATGCCTGCACCGCCCCGTAGTGGATCAGTCAGTATCCATTTTTTCTATTTAAATCCTGTTAATTTCATTTTATTTTGATGTATATTTTTGACGACATTTTTCATTCTATCTCCTTAAAAATTTGCAGCTGGTTTTTCCCAAAAAAAAAATTGAGCCATTTAATACGCGTAGTTTTTTATCCAAAAAATTTGAGCACTTTTGTACGCGTATTTTCTTGCGCAAAATTTTTTAGCACTTTTGTACGCGTATTTTCTTGCCCAAAATTTTTTAGCACTTTTGTACGCGTATTTTCTTGCGCAAAATTTTTTAGCACTTTTGTACGCGTATTTTCTTGCGCAAAAATTTTTGGCACTTTTGTACGCGTATATTCGTGCTCATTTTTATGATGAATTTTGAGCAATTTAGTTCATGTACTTTTCTGCTCATTTTTTAGTCTGATTACTGTACACATTTATACGCGTACTTTCATGCTCATTTTCCAAAATGATTTATGCGCATGTTAGTACATGTATTTTTATGTGCAAATTTTTTTGCACACTTTTGTACGTGAATAAAGATGCTCAAAAAAATATGCAGTTTAATACACCCACACATGTCACAAATCTCTCGAAAACGCAAAACGACCGTTTTTTTTAGTTGGCATCGTCATATATGTCTGTTCTGGATTGCATGGGTGAGACGGCCGACTGGAGAGCCTGCCAGGAACAGGCTAGCTAACATTCCTACCATTGCAACCTTTGCATCTCCAATTCACACTGTAAGAGATTACTTTCAGGTAAAGGAGTTTCGTCTTTGCATGCAGAAGAGTGTGCAGCAGAAGGACGGTGCCAAGAAGCAGTGAGAGGAAGCTGAGAGACCAGTGCTGAAATAGGTCTGACCCATGTAAGGGTTGTTACCCCACGGAAATTTTTTTGCACGACAATGGTCGATACGACGAGCTGAACGAGGAAGAAAGAAGAGGAAAGAAGAAGAAGAAGAAAATAAAAGAGAATAAAGCATGTTTATGTGTTCTATGTTGAATGAGCTTACATCTATGGAAGAGACTTGGAAGAATTAATAAAGACAAGCAGTGCATGGATGGAAACAGAATATATGTAAAAGGAAGAAGAAAAGCAGTAAACATACAAGGAACAAATGCATTCGAGCAGCATGATGAATGGAATGTATAGTCTTGCTACGTATCTCTTCTGCGTGTATTTTGGTGTGTTTACTACAGTAACTCTCTAGCCTCGGTTAACCCTACCATCATCCTCACACTAATGTAACTCTCCTCCCCACATGAATGTTCATACATTCATGTGGGGAGGAAAGAGATCGATGTGTGTATTATTTTCGTTTTCAGCGAGTCAGAAATCCCCTGAATAGCTAGTGTAATTGTGAAATCAAAAAAAAAGAAAAAAAATTTATATAGGCACATGCTAGATTTACATAACGACTTTCACTCTCTTTTTCTGGGCGTTCTCGCCGCCTCTTTCCTCTTTCCAAGTGCAAAATCGAGGAGAGGCTCTGCTGCTCTCTATCCTGAATCATACAGTCAGTCTCCTCTCATGTTCAATTAGTCTACTCTTCATACTGCTGTTCTACAAGTCCGCTCCATGGACTAACTCTCCCTGTCTCTCTCTATAATACAAATCCTCCTAACAAGTGGATAAGGCGAGTCTACATACTTTAAAATTTCTATTCTTCCAAGCAAAAAATTATTATATATACATACACGCTTCTCTATTCGCTGTTCCGTGTCTCTCTGTATACATACATATATACATGAATAGTGCACGGTCATTTACCCAGTGCAAAAAGCGATCCTCAGCACTAGTGCTAAATGATTAGGCCGCGACGCGACCTTAGATAACGCAACGCGTGACCGCCATTCAAACCCGGCCCCGGCCCTCGAGGTCGGCCGCCGGGGCCGGCCACCCCTGGTTCCAAGCTATTCGCCTTAAACAAAGTGCCCTATCTATCTTACCGTACTTTAGCCAAAAAATTGGCATTCGGCCAATTTTGTCATCACCATGCAAAAGCAATACATATAAAGGAAAAGAAGTGAGAGGAAGCACACAGGGAAGATACACTTGGAACTTAGGATAGAGTGCGAGTGAGACGAAGCGAGTGTTAGGGAGGAAGTCATGATACCTGAAGATATAAAGCCCCTTTTTTATCCTGGCCGTGCTAATGAAGCGAATTTTTTTTTGCTTTTTTTGGCTAAAAAAAACCAATTTTTCCATTTTGTAACCCCCCGGATTGGCCCTTTGTAACCCCCCGGCCCAAGCCCAGAGACAGGCACTATTTCAGCACTGGCAGAGACATGGAGATCGACAACTTCTTCCTCCACTTGGATATCGACGAACCTAATACAAAAGTTGGTTTATCAAAATATAACTATGATATCAGGGTCCTTGTTTCAGGAGAGTTGTCCCACCTTTTCACTGACTGACTACCAGGCAGAAATACACGAGAATGCGTGGTTCCTTGACGAGAAGTTGGCAGAGAATCCTTTCCACGACAGGAGGTGGTGCCAGTCCTTTTTCTTCCTCAGTACAAGGAATTCCAGATTCGCTGTATATAGTAACAGTATTAAGTATGACTCCTTATCCATTTCAGAGAACTACAGTATCACAAGGCTGCCTACTTTCATCTCCTGGGCAACTCCCAGCGGGCATTTGAGGTTCTTTGAGTCCACTAGCGAGGATTATTCTTCTTTTCCATTGCTAGATGGTGCTCTTTTTAACAAGTGGCAAACGATGCATGAATTGGAATGAAATTCTTGTGCAGGAGCTGTCTCGACTTGCCGAGGATGGGACGGCGGAGCAGAAAGGCTGTCACCGTTTTGCTCTGGCCGATGCTCTCATCGGCCAAGCACTTGAGGCTCGTTCCATTCACTTCCCTTTACTCTTGCCATACGCAACACTCAATGGGGGAAGTCCATTCAACTTTTTTTTTTAATTCTTCTTCTTCAGCTAGAAAGCCTCGACTCGCACCTGTTGAGAAAGCTGTTGAATTCTCACCGAGATGCGGTGAGCACCTTCGGAGACCAAATCAGCCATCTTTTAACCTCAGCCAGGTTCTCTAGGCTGCAGTTATTCTTTCGAATGAATTGAGTATTTTAGAGCATACGCACGTCTTCATGAAGATGCTTCCCTCCTGCGTGCTCTTTCTCTTCTCTGCTCTCTCTGCCACCTTCCTGGCCATTGGCACCTCTTCGCTCACATTTCTAATGACAAGGTTTGACTTCGCATTTCTTCAGTTGAGATAACTTATTCCATTATTGTCTCTCCTTTCAAGCGAGGTCGCTGTCTGTGTCTCGGAAGTGAAGTGTTCGCCATTGAATTGGCAGAGGAGCAGTTGTCGCTCTGCCATGGATTCGTGCGAAGAAAGGCAGGGAATGATCTGCAAGAGTGGAAGAAGAGACTTTCGCAACGATTCTCCCCCGAAGAGATCGAAAATGCACGGCGCGAGATGAAACACAGGAATCTTCCGAAGAAGGTTCGTTCTTCATTTGCTATAACTGCAAGTAGTGACTGGTTATCTGAAAATTATTAAACAGTATTTCTTATATCTAATACAACTACCAATAACAATACATTTCTAATGAAGAAAAGGCAGTTAGTGTTCTGATATAAAAATGGTTTTTAACATGGTTTTCATCTGGTCAGAATGACGAGAACGACGATTTGGCCAAAGCAGCCCATGCTTGTTGCTCCAGTCAAAGTCCGCTGAGCAGCCAGGGAGAGCAGAGCATAGTGGACTGCTTCTTGGCAAGGCACCGTTGGATGCTCCAAGGCATGGAAGAACTAGTCCAGCTTGCCTCTACCCACTCTTCCCTTCTGGCGCCCTCTGCTTACAATTAGGTTTCACTTTTCGTTCACTATTTCTGCTACTGCTCGAATAGGAAGGTCTACGTAATAAATGAATAACACTGCTCACATTTCATTCAGCCGACATCCCAGTAATTTAAAGAGATAAACAAAAAAAGAAAGAACAACCACAGAGGTAAAATTGCATAACTGTTACATAATAATTTTCTTAAATCTTCTATTAAAAATCTTTGTCTTAAACAATATTGCTAAGCAAATAAATTAGCCGAAAGTGGAGTAAAGTGGCTTACCAGCAGCCCAGCGCAATGGAATGCTCAGACCAGCTGCAGAGCAGCAGAGATTCCTCCCATGATATGCACCGGTCGCCCGTTGTACTTCTTAGACACCTCCGACTCAATCTGCAAAAGATAATATGAGGCATTCTCTCTCATTCTCCCTCTTTTCTCTCTTTCCCTCTCTCCTCCACTCCAACCTGCTCCTTGAGTGTCTTGGCGTTATCAATGAGCACACGGAGTTGCTTCCGTAGCTGAGCAGCCGACTCGGCATCCCTGACCTGCAAGGAATAGCGGTGGTTGGAAGAGTGAAAGGGATGGAAGGGGAAGAGACTTGTTTATCTGCCATGAGCTGAGCCATCTTCGCGTATCTCCCTTCCATGTCTCGCTTCGCCGTCATCTCTTCCACCAACGTCTCGACTTATCTGGAGTTATGTTTCAGTCTCTAATCGGAGTACTGGAGGATACAAAGGACAATTCTAACTGAGGCGACGAACGAATTCTGAAGAGATGCTGCTTCTGAGGGTTGGAAGCGGGGAGGAGAGACTGGATGGCCTCATTCCAAGAGTTCATGAAGGAGATGGAGACGTCAGACAGCTCAGCTGGTCGCTGCACCAGGCCGAGCAGGAAGATGTCCGTCCCAGACTCAGTCTCCTCTTCAGAGATACGAGTTCTCAGAAAGGCACACAACTACAACAACGAACTGTTTAGATTACCGAGGGGGGAGGGAAGATGGAAACAGAGAGATAGAGAGGGAGAAAGAGACAGAGAGAGAGAGAGATAGAGATAGAGAGTAAGCTTGATCGAAATGAAATTTTTTTGCATATTATATTTCATTCTTCAGGCAAAAGTACCATGGATGGTACTCAAAAGTAGAAAATAAACATTAAATTCATGTTTCTCGTCTCAACAAACATTATGGTAGAGTTTTCAGAACATTGTTTCCATTTTTATCAGCTTTCGCAGAACAGCTCAAAATAGTCGAATCCTGTAGTCGATTTTTTTCGAAATTTCAAGATTTCTGAAACATGTTCAAGTTTTGCTCTTTCATCGGTGGATATATTATGTAAAAGTCTCTACTCTTTCGAACGGTTATGACCTTTTTGGCAATCCGGCTCACAAATGACCTGATAGTTGGCTTCGAAGGAGTTTTCATAGATTTATTTCGCCATCTAGGCTCGTAAAAACGAAATTTCTTGACTTTTTGAGTACTTTTGAGTCCTCTTAGAAACATATTATATGCAATTTTTACTCCTCTTTCATATGATAGATTCAGTTTTTTGCAAGTCATACTAATAAAAAAGGTATTGCTTGAAAACCACTTAAAAAAAATTTAAATTGGACAAAGTCATATAAATTTTATTTTTCGAAAATGGTCTCCACGGACTTTTTTGTGTAGTTTTGAACAAGGAATCGACCACTGAAAAGATTATTGAGAAATATTAAGTATAACGGAAGATATGGTCTTCCAAAATTTTGGAGCCTTTCGACTTATAACTAAGAGAAAAAAAATTTCAAAAACTTTTTGACCACCTAAACTTCGTTATGAACTCTATATGCATCCCTTATAAAGTTTTCAAAGTAAAAGAAAAATAAAATTTTCCCGGGGCAGGCGTCCATAGAGGCCTCCTTGTGTCTTACAGAGAGGCTCTCTTAGCTCAAACTGAACACACCCAAGTAGATATTTCCGAAAATCAGCATAATATTCTCGTGCCGACTTCAGGGCTAAAAAAACATTTGACTAATTCCGAGAACTTGACGGAGCAAATGATCTGAGTAGAAAGAAGATGCACCTTGGATAGAAAGGGCAGTTTGGTCAAGGAAAGCAAGCAAGTCAGATGCCAGAGCGAGAAGTTCACTTCTCAACTTCTTTCCTTCCAGACCAAGACGAGCCAGCTCCTGCAGAACACACCCAACTTAACAATCACACAAGCTTCATAAATTCTACTTGACGTACCCTCTCGTAAGTTTTTTTGGCGTCTCCAGACTGGCGAATGTTGTCCTTCTCTTTGCGAATATCCTCCTAGAAAAAGGAGAAATTAACTCCTTTTTCTTTCTGGTAATAGTGAAGGGGTTGACGTGGGCATGGAAACGGCGCTGGTAACTGGAGGTATACAAATATCTCATTCAGCCCTTAAAAAAATTCCAGTGCCATGCTCACAGACTCACGCTTTTCAGTATGATTAGCGCCATATTATATTAATGATGTTGCAAATTAAAGTTAACTCCAAATTTGCGACAAAAATTTGGTCATGGAGAGAGCCAAAAGAGGGAGACCATACTCTAATTTTAAAGACCACAGACAAATGGAAAAATCAATTGCAAGGGTTGAGAATGCAAATTTAAGTGACGGTTGCTGTAAGAATTTGGTGAAAAAAGCGATGCCGATAACTTGTAGCAAAATATCCTGTAATTCGTTTTCGGCTTTGGCGATAGCTTTCTTTACGGCTGGAATCTCGTAGATAACAAGACGCTGGAGCAACTGCGCGGACTCAGCGAGGAAAACGTTCTCTTTCTTGTACAGATTCTCTATCTCCTGCCTGAACCAAACAGAAGATGAAAGAATGTAGACACAGAATAAAATAATTTAAAAAATTCCCTCATGGTCAGACCTGCCAGTCCTTCATCCGCTGTGAAGAATAAAAACCGAGAAAGTTCTTGGTGTCCTTCTCAGTCTCGTGCAGGGTTTGAATAATCTGCTGGACGTGGAAGTAGTTAATGTCTGGAAAACGAAGTCTTCATTTGATTCAAGCTTCATGAACTGTGAAAGTAGATGGGGAAAAGATCAGAGAAAAATGAAGTGAGAGAAAGGAAGGAGTAAAGATTGAGAGAGAAACGGACAAGAAGCTTGGAGAATCCTTACGACAGCGTCATTCTCTGGCATATCCATGACGGCATGTTTGAGTTTCTCCCGCAACTCCAGCGCCCTCTTCTGCCAATCTCGAGTGCAGTGCCGACGGGACAACATCCAGTATTAATAGATATAACCTTCTGACTACAGTAACCCACACCTCCAAGATGACCAAAGATATTGACAAAAAAGATGCGCTAACCTAGCAACTTCCCGCTGTGTATATCAATGGGAATGTCGTCGTCTGAGCTTCTATAACACAATAAAAGTTGCAACAATTGCAATCAGATCAACAAATAGTGACTTTGGGTTTAATATCCAACAACAAGATGACCAAAGATCAGCGCCCTCTTCTGCCAATCTCGAGTGCAGTGCCGACGGGACAACATCCAGTATTAATAGATATAACCTTCTGACTACAGTAACCCACACCTCCAAGATGACCAAAGATATTGACAAAAAAGATGCGCTAACCAAGCAACTTCCCGCTGTGTATATCAATGGGAATGTCGTCGTCTGAGCTTCTATAACACAATAAAAGTTGCAACAATTGCAATCAGATCAACAAATAGTGACTTTGGGTTTAATATCCAACAACAAGAACAAATACATAACATCAAAAGAGAATCTTAAAGCGGAGGAGGAGTCTTCAACTCGTTCAACATGTAGTTACGGTAGTTATTTCCTAGGAAGCAGTCGTCATCCCGAAAGAACCGCCGTCTGTTAATCTACAAAGAAAATGAATCCAAGAAAATCCACATAACAACTGTCAGCCAACATATTTCTTAACCCGACCTGCAGCCTCTAAAAACAGACTACCGTTACAGGCGAAAAACAAATGGGGAGACCAGTTTAATTACAACGAAGAAATTACAACGACACCTGATTGCCAGGCCTGGTCAATGTATTCACGATAGAAATCTATTCATTACGCAGAGACAGCAACAAGTTCACTTAATACTTATCGAAAATGCAGAATGTGGAGAAAGAAGGAACCTTCTTCTGGCCGATGACTCCTCTGGACACAATGGCAGTGAAGGCATCGGGGTTCGTCCTTTGCTGATACACGCGGAGGATGCGCAGACTGTGCATTTTCAGCAAAATAAAGACAGTCAGCACAACCAGAACTATAGGAATCGAGGACAGCACTCCAAGCTGAACGAGCCGGTTTTGGTGAAAGAAACTAGATGTATCCGCAACCTCTTTAACATCCTTGCTGAGCTTCTTGACAATGCCGCTCCGCTGTCTCGGCTCGTTAACTGAGATATCGACAAGGCAAGCAGTGCAGCCACAGAAGCAGACAGATATTGAAGTCGTTATCAGGAATTTTTTAGTATTTAGATAGCATTCCAACATAACTTTTCACATTATTCAGATTTGACGCTAGATATGTATTGAATAGTGATTTTTCTGAAGCACGTCATATTACAAATCTTGATAATTACCCTCCAAATGTTGTTTATTTTGTTGTTATCATTACATTCTGTGTTCTTGATGCCTGACTATGACGGATAACATCGCGTTTCTTTCGCAACGAGTTTCAACTTCCTCTGCTGCACCCTATGCAATATCTTTCCGGTTTATTATGTTGTGATATCTCTTCGTTAGTGATTAAACATGTCGAGAGAAGCCAGACAGAAAAGCATGTAGTAGTGAAGGGTTGCAAGACTACCGTAACCTGTTCTGTCGAGAAGTGCACGCAGACTGAGAAGCTGGGCAGAATAGGTGAGCGGAAGAGAGAAGGGCGTCGTAAGAAGCAGCCCTTTTCTTCAATCAGCATATCCATCCGTCGGCGACGCTTGCAAAAGCTTTCACACATCTTGAAAGACTTGACAGCAGAAGAATCAGAAGAACAGATGCACAAGAGCGTGGCTGCCATATTGAATGACTATGTGCAGGCTAAAAGTGTTTCTATCGATTGTACCCGAAAAATGACAATGGAAGAGAACGCAAAGCTTGTGATCGACTTTGGGATAAATATGAAGGCAAGAGAAAAAATGAAGTCCAGACTGATAAGAATGAAACTTGACTTTCTCGCTCCGACCAACAAAGTGCGCAAGAAAATGGCCGAGATAGCATCGCACAATGAGTAAACTTTTAAGTCCGTTATGCATGGAAACAAGGAAGTTGCTGTAATGCAAATGAAAGACATCGCTGCAAGCTTGCAGCGACGTGCGCAGTACCTCTACGAGCGCGGAAAACTATAACTAGGCGGGAAGTTCAAAGGGAAGCTACGGGTTACCATCATTTCGGACAAAGGCGGAGAAACGACAAAGACTGCTCTTCTCATAGGGAACACGCCGAATGCGAACAGTGTGAAGAACCTACTTCTAATTTCCATCTTTGAGGCTGAAGACACGAATGAGAATTTCAGAGCTCTAACATCTGAATCGATAGAGCAAGTTAGTGCCCTCTCAAAGTTCTCTCTCACAACAACTGAATGAAAACAACTGGAAGTACCCATTCTCTATTTCGTGACAGGAGACATGAAATTTCAAGCTGAAAGCTGTGGGCATCAAGGCTTTTCTGCAACCTACAACTGCACGATATGTCTAAGAGTGAGAAGTGCAGTCATGGGAAGGAAGGAGGAGCTGTTTAAGAAACGGACTCGCCGGTCGTACAAAAAAGCATTCAGTGTACACAAACCCATGCTCTGGAAGGTCCCTCTTAAGCGCTACATTCCACCCTCTCTGCACATCTTCATGGGAGTCGCAAAAAAGCTCTTCATCGAGAAGCTGAAAGAACTAGCACTTGAGCTAGACAATCCCAACTCTCAAAAGCCTGACAAAGAGAAGAAGAAGTTAGCTAAGTCATTGGAGAAGGAAATCAGGGCACTGACAGAAAGTGTAGAAGACTCAGAAGCCAGAATGAGAAACGCGGTGATCGTCTTGAAGTGCTTGGAAGCTACAAATGGGCGCAACATCATCCCCAGTCAGTGCACTCTCAAGCAGTGCAAAGCCAGCACTTGCATTCTGAAACAGAAGGAAGCTGAAACGCTACAAGAGGAGTTGAGAAGCAGCGCAGAGTGCAATGTATGCGAGCAGATGATTCATTATTGCTGTGAAGGCCTGTTGTCAACTGAAGATATCTACGACAAAGAAGGCATTACATGTCGGCAGTGCATGGGGAATGGATCATTCTCACCACTGACAGCAGATACTGAATCCATGCACTCGCATGCATCAGCAGAGATTGTCCTACAGAAGGCTGCAATGAACGAACCCAAGAAGAAGCTAGCTGAACTGAAGCAAAATGCAACAAACGATGGGCCGCATTTTAAAGACCTAGAACGGCGGTTCAAAGCAGCTGGTGCCGACCTACAAGCTTATTACCAAGATCTGACAGGGATCCACACCATCAAATGCCTCAAAAAAGGCGCTCCCGAAAAGCTGTGGGAAGGAATCCAGGAAAGTGCCGATGTGACAAACCGTATTGAAGCAATGAAGCTGCTAGGAGTAATAGTCACGTATGCAGGAGCCCAAGACTTTTCCACCAAGCAGCTGCTAGGATTTCCGCGAATCCTCAACCGGTTTGAAGACCTATGCTCGAAGTTTGAAAACGGAACTCCCGAACTCCCAAGTTCCACATGCTTCTCCAACGTGTCGTGCCATTTATAGCTAGCTACGGCACCTGGGGTGCGATGAGTGAGCAATGGATTGAATCGCTGCACGCTGCCTTTAAGAAGCTGCAGCCCCAGTATGCTTGCATTCCGAAAAAGGAGACTCAATGGAGAGCAATTCTCAAGCACTTCAGCGTGCAGGTCGAGACGCTCTACTAAACATGACTAAATCCCAGAAACCAAAGGCCCTCTTTAGGGCCATAATCAGTCCAAAAAAGTATAAAAGTAAACATATAAATAAAAAAAATGCTTTAAACCTTTATATATATACTTGTTCTTCGAGCTGACGACTCCTTCACTGCCGGGACAGAAGCGGAAGGAAGCAGGTGGTGATGCTATAAGTGTACCACAAGCCAACAGCCCACACGATAAAAAAAATAGAGCAGGTAAAAAATAACGCATCTAATCTGGATCGAAGAGCGAGTCGACACGCCCGGCAGTCGGTCGAACTGCGAGTAGACACGTTGCCAGCACGCGGATCAGCCAGCAGCAACTATTATCATACAGTTATTAAAAATTTTAATAAGCTATTCATTAAAAAAGAAAATCAAGAGAGAGAAAAGAGCTATCACACGAGTTAGACATCGCGTCCCTTAATTTAGTGTTACCATATTCGTATTAGTGTTACCCTCTCTTCAATTCATGGAATGTCGAAAGACGCCGCGGCCCTACACCGCACTAAAATTTTACTAAGTGTCACCTTGACACCCCGTGTGTATTCATGAATCTAGCGAAGGGTTTTAGTCCCATGATCCTGTTACAACTGATTATCTGTCAAATCGAGTAGTGGTGAATTGTTTCGGATCAGGTAAATGGAAGTGGAGATGGAGGCCATGGAAGGAGCAGCGACTGGAGTGGAAGAGAAAGAGAAGAAGGAAGTGGTGAGGGGGATGGCCAAGAGTGGGAGGTGGTGGAAGAAGACGCAGACCGACAAGCACTCCGCCATTTTCAAGGTACCAGTCCGCCCTTCCTTAACAGGGCCACCTTTATTCGACTTAAAAGAATTGCAGACAAACCGAGTTTAGCGAGAGGCATGAAATGTATTTTGAGGCGAAGCCATTGAAGACGTCGTGGGAGACGAAGATGGCAGCGAAGGCGAAGACGGCCGCAGCCAAGGGACTGCAGACTGAAATCAGAGAGAAGATGGCGGCAGAGAAAGCGGCCAAGGCTGAGAGAAAGAAGGAGCAAGAGCAGAGGAGAATAGAGAATCAGCGGAAGGCTGAGATTGTCCAGGTATTCCATGCCATTCACTCATTGATACTCTCGAATTGATATTCCGCATTTTCCATTCTTCTATTATCATTTTTTTCCTGTTGTTATCCTGTCTTCATTGTGCCTGATAATTTGCTTTAGGTGATTACGAAGACACACAAGTTGAAGAAGACAAAGAAGAAGCAACTGAGAAGAATCGAAAAGAGGGATACGGTAGCTGCCAAATGATCCCCTCATCCCTTTTCTGCCTTCTATTTCTTGTTGTTGTTATCATCCACTGCGCGATGTTGACTGTTTCGTGTCTCTGAATGCGTTTGCCGTTTCTTTCCGCTCCGTTGTTGACTGTTCGTTCATTCCCGGCGTCTCTCGTGATGTTAAAAAGAGGAAGTTAAAGAATAAAAGATTTAGATCCCTCGAAGCAACAGATCTTTGCATGTCTTCTCATCACTCTGCACCGGCAGCGTCTAACTCCACTGAAGAAGTAGACCGCGTCGAACAGCTCATCAAGTATCTTATAATCTACATGGAATTCCGATTTTTTCTTATTCCTGTGTCCCCTCGCTATTTTATTTCACGTTTAACGCATTTATATTAGGGTTTGCTGGTGCTTACAGGAGAAGCGGGTGCTGGGAGAAGCATTTGTCTGTTCTGGATTGCATGGGTGAGAAGGCCGACTGGAGAGCCTGCCAGGAACAGGCTAGCTAACATTCCTACAATTGCAATCTCCAATTCACACTGTAAGAGATTACTTTCAGGTAAAGGAATTTCGTCTTTGCATGCAGAAAAGTGTGCAGAAGGACGGTGCCGAGAAGTAGTGAGAGCAGAAGCAAACAGGTAGACATTGTTTATGTCACTGTTCGAATAGGAAGGTCTACGTAATAAATGATTAACACTGCTCACATTTCATACAGCCCACATCCCAGTAATTTAAAGAGATAAGCAAAAAAAGGAAGAACAACCACAGAGGTAAAATCGCATAACTGTCACATAATAATTTTTTAAAATCTTCTATTAAAATCCATGTCTTAATCAATATTGCTATGCAAATAAATTAGCCGCGAGTGGAGTAAAGTGGCTTATCAGCAGCCCAGCGGCAATGGAATGCTCAGACCGGCTGCAGGGCAGCAGAGATTCCTCCCATGATATGCACCGGTCGACCGTTGTACTTCTTAGATACCTCCGACTCGATCTGCAAGAGATGATATGAGGATCTCTTTCTTTCCTCTCGCTCTCTCTTTCTTTCTTTATCTCTCTCTCTCTCTCTTATATTATATCCACTCCAACCTGCTCCTTGAGTGTCTTGGTGTTATCAATGAGCACACGGAGTTGCTTCCGTAGCTGAGCAGGCGACTCGGCATCCCTGACCTGCAAGGAATAGCGGTGTTTGGAAGAGTGAAAGGGATGGAAGGGGAAGAGACTTGTTTGTCTGCCATGAGCTGAGCCATCTTCGCGTATCTCCCTTCCATGTCTCGCTTCGCCGTCAACTCTTCCACTAGCGTCTCGACGTATCTGGATTTATTTTTCAGTCTTTAATCGGAATGATGGAGAGTATGGAAGCAAAGGATAATTCTAACTGAGGCGACGAGCGAATTCTGAAGAGATGCTGCTTCTGAGGGTTGGAAAGAGCGGAGAGGAGAGACTGGATCGCCTCATTCCAAGAGTTCATGGAAGAGATGGAGACGGCGGAGAGCTCAGCCGGTCGCTGCTCCAGGCCGAGCAGGAAGATGTCCGTCCCACACTCCGTCTCCTCTTCAGAGATACGAGTACTCAGAAAAGCACACAGCTACAACAAAGAACTGTTTAGATTACCGAGAGGGAAGGGAAGAGGGAAACAGAGAGATAGAGAGGGAGAGAGAGAGAGAGAGAGAGAGAGAGAGAGAGAGATAGTAAAAGAGTGATGCATAAATAGGCTATTGAGTACTCAAAAGATGGTATAACCTGAGAAAGCTGTTGTTCTATAAGTCTTCTGGTTCGTTCATGTTCAAGCAGGCCAAGGGCATCTTCACCATGCGCAATGTCCTCCCCTTCCACAACACCTGAAAGAAAGTTGACAGAGGAGTTAAAGGGAGAATATCACCTCCTTCGTCTGCAATCACAGCAATCTCGGTGATTTCCCCGTCTCCAAAGTCAATGGATTCTTCTCCGAAGTCGATTGCGTCGTTCCCGAAATCAATCTCGTCCGATTCTTCAACTTCCTTCTAAATTCCCATCTTTCAACTACGCTTCAAAAGGATAAAATTCAAACAGAAAATACTTCTGTTATTTAGTTTCA
This sequence comes from Allodiplogaster sudhausi, assembly GCA_945643635.1. NCBI lineage: Eukaryota > Metazoa > Nematoda > Chromadorea > Rhabditida > Diplogasteridae > Allodiplogaster > Allodiplogaster sudhausi. The sequence continues at coordinate 70,942 of CALZFC010000081.1, forward strand.
TATCTAAACGCGCCAGCTATTCTTTATTGAACGAGAATTAAAAGTGAATTATCTGTATGAATTAAACTGGAGAACAAGTGCGAGAGCCGCTCTCGCTCGTGGCGAAATTCATTCAATCTCCGCTCGTAGAAACGCCATTTGCGCCGTTGAAATGACACAATTGGAGCTGGTGAGCGCACCATTCACTCTCCCTCCGAACTCGCACTGCTGCTTATATGCACGCCTTCACCATAGCGCCCTACATTCACCGGGTTTTCGTATCCACTACGCTCTTTCAAGTAAAGTGGTGGTCGTGAGATGGAGGTGGAGGGAGGATAAACAAAATAGCAATTCCAGGTGTACTGTGGTAGAAAAAGAGAAATAAGCGATAGAGATAGAAGGAGAGGGAGGGTAATGAAAATGAAGGAGCAGAGATCAATTTTTTTAAGCAAAACTATCTCGGTCTGATAACTTTGATAACTAGAGAAGCCGCCTTACTATATGCACAACACATAAATATCGAACCCTATTTGAATGAGAATAAACTAGAATAAAATATTATAAGAGAAAAGGCACGAACTGTGTCCTGGTTGAGGAGAAGATGGAATGAAGGCTTCCCGATACGGGAAGGAGGCCGGCCATGTCTCCATTCGTAGACTGTTGCAGACGAACCCTTCTCTATTAGCAGGGACAAGGCCGGCAGGAGAACTTCCACTGATGACTTCTCCTTCCTGAAACATATGATCTACAATAAATATTTAAACAGCATCTCATAGAAACCTTAATATCTCCCAAAGTGAATGATTAACTCAAACTGAACACACCCAAGTAGATATTTCCGAAAATCAGCATAATATTCTCGCGCCGCCTTCAGGGCTGAAAAAAACATTTGACTAATTCCGAGAACTTGACGGAGTAAATGATCTGAGTAGAAAGAAGATGCACCTTGGATAGAAAGTGCAGTTTGGTCAAGGAAAGCAGGCAAGTCAGATGCCAGAGCGAGAAGTTCACTTCTCAACTTCTTTCCTTCCAGGCCAAGACGAGCCAGCTCCTGCAGAACACACCCAACTTAACAATCAACTAGCTTCATAAATTCTACTTGACGTACCCTCTCGTAAGTTTTCTTGGAGTCTCCAGACTGGCGAATGTAGTCCTTCTCTTTGCGAAGATCCTCCTAGAAAATGACGAAATTAGCTCCTCTTTCTGGTAATAGTGAAGGGGTTGACGTGGGCATGGAAACGGCTCTGGTAACTGGAGGTATAAAAATATCTCATTCAGCTCTAAAAAAAATCCAGTGCTCTGCTCACAGACTCACGCTTTCCAGTGTGATTAGCGCCGTATTATATTAAGACAGCCTATCTGTAAGGCTCGATCTGCACCCTGTACTAGAAACTTTTTGATTTTTAAAATAGCTGAAAACTAGATCATTTGTACTACTCGACATGCTCTTCAAAACTGTATAGTTTTGAATTCGAAAAAAAATTTCTCTTCGAGTTAGCTGTATTTTTGTTCTAAAATTCACATGTCCATAAATCAGTTATTTCTTAATATTTTTGAAATCTCTTTTCTGCAATAAATAGATCTTTAAATCCTCTTTAAAAAAGATGTTGGTGACTTTTTTGTGAAAAAACTTTAAAGCTGCAAAAATCGCAAAAATCAATTTTTAAAGATGGTTTTTCGGTTTTCAGGCCGAAAAGCCTCCGCGGGGTAGGTAAGCTCTTCATAGAAAGAAAGCCCATTAAATTTGCTACAAAGCTAGCCAACTTTAAAAAAAAATCGAAGGGCATGTATTTTGGGTATTTGCACTTAGGCAATCATACTCAACCTATAACCTTCCACGCAAGAGGTCCGGGTTCGATGCCCAGTCGGAGCAAAGTTTTGCAATGTTTTGGAACCTAGCAGAAAAAAACATATTTTCGATCTAAATTAATGTCTTTTCATCTTATAGCTAAATAATATTGCTCAAACTTCGGATTTTTTTTTGTTTTGTTTTCACCAACTGAAAATTAATTTATAGTGAACTGTGCTCAGTCGACATAAGTATGTTTATTCCAACAAAACCTTTACAATGACTAAGTAATGTCGCGGAATTGTGGAATTTCTACAGGAATGCTTTTTTTATGTAGAATTATAGAATGCCCTTATTCGAGCAGAATTCTTTCAAGCTGACTGACGCAATAGTGGAGTGTCTGTCTTGGTCATCTCCTCTTCCATGCTCATTTTCTGGAAAAAAAGTTACGAAGAAGGGAGACAAGGGAACGATAAACAGGGAGGGGGAGATCCGTGGCCCGGGAATAAAGAGTAAAAAGCACAGATGGATCCTCCTCGGATGAAGGGCCTGCACTGATGGAGTTTGGGCCAAGGGTGGCCAGGCCCGGCCCGGACCGTTGCTAATTTGGCGGGCCCGGGCCTAATATAAATAAGCGGGCCCGGCCCGCATGGCATAAGGCCCGGCCCGGGCCCGGCCTTATTGAATGCGGGCAAAGTTATTCGGTGTGTCTTTTGCCTTTCAGATCTTCTCCCAGTTGATTGACGCATGTCGCCCTCATGGGCTGCAATCTCAGCTGACCAAACGTTTCATCTTCGTTTCTGACGCCGGAGCCAATGTTCTGAAGGCCGGACGAGACAACTTTCGCATGAGTACGTCTTTCAGAAACAAAAAAAATAATAATTGTAAAAATAAAGGAAAAAATTAATAGGTATCGACGGCGGCATCCTCTCCGTCTCTCTCCTCGCAGAGCCAATCGGAACAGGCATCTCCATCTGATGCTCTTCTGATGGGGGAGACGGATAGCAAGGATCGGACCCTGCGTGACGAACTCGATGAATTCTATCTAACCCGCCCCAGTAACGTTGACCCATTCGAATACTGGCAAAACAAAACGGATAGCATGCCTTGGTTAGCTCCTCTTGCCCTTTCCATTCTTACCGTTCCTGCAACAAGCGCCCAGACAGAGCGCTCCTTCTCCCGCTTGCATCATCTCATGAGTGATTATCGTCATAGCCTGTCTGATGCCAGCATCCAAGCCCTCATTACCGTTTCCATGAATCGTGTAAAAGTTGTTGGAGATGACAAGGATGACGAGAATGATGATGACATTGAAGATTGAGATACCGCTATTGTTTTCCTAATGTTTTTTTCTTGTTTTCGTTCTCTCTCACGCTCTTGTTTCCAAGTCCTCATGGTTTCAGTATGTATGTTTCTGGTTCTGGACACCTTCTTTCTTGTTTCGTTTTAGGTGCTAAATAAAGAAGTAACACCAGCAAATTTATGCAATAACACGTGATAATGATATTACAGGCAGTAATTCTTTCTTAATTTTTCATTTGAAATTTGAAATTTGACCCGGGCCGGGCCCGGGAATTTAAGGCCCGGCCCGGCCCGGCCCGAGAGACAGCGGGCCGGCCCGGGCCCGGCCCGCCATATATTTTTGAAAGACCTACGATTACAGGCCCGGCCCGGACGTTGCCGGGCCGGCCCGGGCCCGGCCCGCAGAGTGGCGGGCCCGGCCCGGGCCGGTTTTTGGCCAACCTTGGTTTGGGCACATATCTAGAAGGGGGGAGAACTTCTGCGCTCATACCGTGAGACCGTCAAAGACCTGCGAGACCAAGAAAGAAATCTGGAAAACCGTATCGAGCTGCACGCTGCTCTTGAAAGGAAGAAACTCGAGTTGGCCCGCACAGAACGCGAGCACCTGCAGCGCGAACTGAACCTCTACCGCCGCCTACGGTCGAGGGATGAGCAAATCAAGAAACTCCAGCGCCAGTTTGAGAAGGAGAGGAAATGGAAAAAGTAGCATCAAACGCCCACTTCGAGACCTCTCCTCATCCATTATATTCCCTGTACCTTCATATCAACTGAGTGGAAAAGTCATTGATTGATTGATTGATTTATTTACGTGCTGCTGCCACGTGTTAATGAATGAAGGTATGTGTATGAGTGATAAAGCAATGCATGATATGGTATACATGAGAAGATACAGTACAGTATATATGAGCATCATACAGTATATATGGGCTGTTGTAATGGGGTCGCAGATGGGGAGGAGAGGGAAGAGGGAGATGAGTGATTGGCCTAGCTGTTGAATGCTTTCGCGGATCTGATGAAAAACGAATGGTTACGAACGGAGGAGCGAGTGGACGGGTAAGCAAGGAGGAAGGAAAGGCTGCGAGTACGTGAGTTACGAAAATGGAAATAATGGGGAACGCGATCAGAGATACGCCTGTGGCCAAATACAAGACGACGCGCAAGTGTAAAATCAGATTGTTGTCTACGAGATAAGAGAGAGGGGAGGGAGAGAGCCTTGTTACGGGTAGCAGGGTTAGGAATATCAGCACGATTGCTGTAACCAAAACAACGGCGGTAAATAAAACGGGTAAAATAGTTCTGGATGCGTTCTAGACGAAGGATATCTTTCTTGAGCCGGGGAGAAAAGACAATGGAGGAGGATTCGAGCAAAGGGCGAATATACAGGGTATAAGCGGAAACAAGGGCGTCCTTGTTTTTGGAACGGAGGGAGCGGATGATGGGGTGACATTTGCTTATAGCCTAGTTAGCAAGATGCGAGCAGTGGGATGAAAAGGAAAGAGAAGAGTCAATAATAATGCCGAGATCTCGGATGCTGTCTACTGGGGTAAGGGGAGCGCCGTTAAGGTGGTAAGGTAGCTTGGGGTTGGATTTGCCTAAATGGAGGACGGAACACTTGAGGGGGGCGAGGGGGAGTTGCCATTTGTTGGCCCAGGATGCAACTTCGTCAATGGCCGCCTGAAGGGGAGCATGAGAAGAAGACTTAGTAAATGAGCGAAAAATCTTAAGATTGTCAGCGAAACAACTAGAATGTACATCATGTGAAGAGATAAGAGAGGGAAGGTCGCTAGTAAATAGGATAAAAAGGAGAGGACCAAGAACTGTACCTTGCGGGATTCCGCTAGTGACAGGAAGAGGGGGCGAGAGGGAGGAGGCGACATGGACAGAAAAGGTGCGATTGCTAAGGAAGGAGGCGATCCAAGATATACACTTAGGCGGGAGAGAAAGAAGACCAAGCTTATGGATGAGCTTGGGGTGAGAAACACGATCAAAAGCACGGGCGTGATCAAAGTAAATTACATCAGTGAACTGAGAGTTGGCCATTGCGGAGGTCCATAATTCGAGACAACTTAACATTTGGAAATCGATGGAGCGTTTTGGCCTAAAGCCATATTGTTGATCAGGAATAATATGTGCATCGTTGCAAAAAGAATAGAGTTTCCTACAAAGCATTCTTTCAAAAAGGCGTGAAAATAGGGAGGTTATAGAAATGGGGCGATAGTTGGAAGGGTCAGAGTAAGGTTGCTTCTTCTTAATGGGGATAACTATTGACGATTTCCATGCTGAAGGGACAGAGGAAGTGGCATAGGAGTAATCAAAGATATATTCAAGGGCTTCAGAGATGGGGATAGCTAAGTTCTTGATAAAAAGCAAATTAAAATTGTCTAGGGTTTTACACGATGAGTTCTCCCAAGATTGAATGAGACGACAGATTTCATGACGAGGGAAATTTATAGAAAAACCAGAAGGAGGACGGAAACGATGATTGGGTGGCAACGAAGGGAGGGAGCCATTGTCAATGGTGTAGGCAGAAGCGAAGGTGTCGGCAAGAAGTTGGGCCTTATCCTTATCCGTGAAACAAGGGGAGCCTGAGGGGGAAGTGAGGGAGTCGACTCCTCGAGGCTTGGATGATATACGGTTACGCATGAGTCGGAAGAAAAGGGACTTGTTATTGGATTTAATGACATGTTTCTCTACGTTCCTAGAATACTTATCCATAGCTCTACAATAAAGGGCATTGGCTGATGCATAAGCTGAGCGGGATGAGTCAGAGTCAAGAGCTAACATATTGAGCCAAGATTGATAGCGCTTACGTTTGAGGCGGAGGATGTGGTTGGGAAGACGGACACCTTGGGAAGAAACTTTCTTAAAGGGAACAAAAAGATCTTCTACAACACGGAGAGCAGAAGTGAAAGTTTCATACATCATGTTGACATCGGTAAGTCTATGGAAAGGAGCGGGAAAAGAATAATAATCTAAGAGAAATTGACAAGCAGCATGGTAATCAACTTTACCGTAGTCTCTGACATAGGTGAAGGAGGGTTTGGAATGAGACAGAGAGAGGGTGGCTTTGATTGCCGAATGATCAGAGTTGAAGAAAGGGGGAGAGAGAGTGACGTTTGTAATAAGGGAGGGAGTATTGGATAGGACTAGGTCAAGGAAGTGGTTGTTGCAAGTAGGGGAAGGAGCGAGTTGGGCAAGCTGACACGAGGAAGTAAAATCATGGAAGAGTCTGGATGAAGGGGAGAGTGAAGAAATGGTGGCCGGTGGGGAAGAGTTCCATAGAATGTCCGGGTAGTTAAAGTCGCCAAGAAGAATGGTAGGATGAGGAGCAGAGGAGAGATCTGTGAGAAGCTTGACAAGGTTAGTGTTATCATCAGATGGGCAAGCGGGAGCGCGATAAACTAAGATGATGCGGATGGGGTCGCTACTGAAGCTAGCGTCAACCGCGAGCAATTCGAAAGCGTGGGGGCGAGAAAGTGACAATAAGGTGGTGGTGGAGATGGAAGAGCGGAAGATGAGGGCAACACCGCCGCCTTTGCGTCTGGTGCGGTCTTGGCGGATAATAGAGTAATCGGGAGAACCGTTAAGTAGAAAGTTGTCAGGCAAGGAAGAGGTAAGCCATGTCTCGACAATAGCAATGATTGCAAACGAACGGGAGAAAAGGGATGATAATTCGTGGGTCTTGTTAACAATCGAGCGGGCATTAAAAGAGTATATTGAGGAATTGGTTTGCCTGCGAGTGGCAGTAGTTAAAAATGGGGGAGAGTATGGTAGTAGTGGAAAGGGGGAGTGGGATTGAGAGAGGCGAGAGGGGCGAAGCGGTTGTTAGTGGTGAAGTCGGGGTTAGGGGGGTGGTAGTTAGGCGGCGGATTGGTGTAGATGGGAGGAGAGGAGACAAAGTGAGAGAGCGGTTGCGGCGGCTGGAAGTGATTGGGAGAGAGAGTAGGAGGTGGGAGAGAGGGGAGATAAGACGCGCGATGAGGTGGCTGGGATGGAGGGAGAGTGGGAATGCGGCCCACAGCGGCGGCATAAGAGGGGTTAGAGAAGAGGGGAGTGGGGTTGGTGTTAGTGTGGGAAGGCCGGCTGGTGGCCACGCGAGATTGAGGGGGGCGAGGGGGGCGAGAGGTGGGGGCCGTGCGATGGCCGGAGGGTTTGGCGAAGAAACGCGAGTAGTCGGGGAGCTTCGGGGGGGGGGGGGCGGGGATGATGCCACGCTCTGCGAACGTGCGCGAGGGGAGGATATAACAGTTGGAATAGGAAGAGGAGTGGCGGAGCTTGTGGGATCTAGCGATTGCGAGCGCCTGGAACTTGGATGTGGGGAGGATCACTTTCAAAGGGTTAGAAGCATTGGGGCGGGGGTGATCTACCAGCGGGTAGACAGCAATGGGGAGACATGGGACACCAAGGGTGTCCAGGAGACCAACGACAGAGTTAAAGTATGAGTAAGCAGTGTGAGTGGAGGTGTTTCCGTGTTGGACTGGGAGGCCATAGACAACAAGAGCACGGCGACGCTCGTGTCTGCCTCTAACCTCATCGTCCGTCTCCCGGGAATAGTCCCAGGGAGGGGGGGAGGACGAAGAGGTGGAGGGGGGGGGGATTTCATCAGAAGGAGTCATAACAACATCATCATGGGCAAGAGCAACATTAGAGGAGGCATTAGTGGCAGCAGGAATAGGCTTTGGGGGCACGACAGTAAGTGGTGAGTTATATGAATCGACTTTGTCCGTGAGGACAAGAATGGAAGCAGAAAGATCGCTGATTGTCAGATCCTTGATGGCTGCGTTGGACTCGAGAGTGGAGACGGAGGAGGAGAGAGAGGCGATGGTGGACTTGAGCGCGGACAGTTCTTCTACGAGGAAGTCGAGGACGTCGTCCACTTCCAAGGTGGCGGAGGGGGTGCCGCCGTCATCCGCTGCGGCGCGCTTCCTTCTCTGTCTTCTGCTCTGGAGAAAGGAGGAGACAGCAGAGAGATCAAGGGGTTCAGTCATGAATGATGACTTAACCAAGAAGGGGCCAGTAGATCAAATTCGGTATTGCCCTTGGCCCAAGGGGAAGAGCTATGGCCGGGCAGGAAAAAGATGTCTGCGGAAGATGGAGGTGAACCTGTTTTTGTGCCTGTTGAAGTGGGTTAGGCCCCCCAGGCACGAGGGGAAAGGAAGTCGGGCCGGCTCTTGAGAGGAGCGAAGCGCGGACCGACCGCTCTGAGTGAGGCGAGAGCAGGGACGAGGCGAGAGCAGGGACGTGAGGCGAGAGCAGGGACGAGGCGAGAGCAGGGACGAGGCGAGAGCAGGGACGAGGCGAGAGCAGGGACGAGGCGAGAGCAGGGACGAGGCGAGAGCAGGGACGAGGCGAGAGCAGGGACGAGGCGAGAGCAGGGACGAGGCGAGAGCAGGGACGAGGCGAGAGCAGGGACGAGGCGAGAGCAGGGACGAGGCGAGAGCAGGGACGACTAAGAAGTGGGATGTTCTCTCTTAGATTACTCTTGTAGTGGGATGTTTCTCTCTGTATTTACGTATGTATGCTCCCTCTCACACTTGTTGTTATCGATCTTTCGACTTCTCATTCTCTTTCCGAGGCGTTACTGTATTTAAGCCCCTATTATGACTCAATGGGCAGCTTTTTGCCGGCGACCAGCCATAAGTTGGGAGTCGCAGCTCCCCTAAACCTTCCTGACTTTCCCCTCCTTGTTCATCCTCAACGACTACCAGGCTTCGGACCCAACGCCCTTCCCTGACGTCTCTCTCTCTCGTCCTGTCGAATCACGCTTGCTCGATAAACTTCTTTCTTGGTATGTCTTGTTGCTCGTTCCCTTGTCTCCCTTCTTCGTAACTTTTTTTTTCAGAAAATGAGCATGAAAGAGGAGATGACCAAGACACTCCACTATTACGTCAGTCAGCTTGAAAGAATTCTGCTCGAATAAGGGCATTCTATAATTCTACATAAAAAGAGCATTCCTGTAGAAATTCCACAATTCCGCGACATTACTTAGTCATTGTAAAGGTTTTGTTGGAATAAACATACTTATGTCGACTGAGCACAGTTCACTATAAATTATTATGGAGCTATAAGATGAAAAGACATTAATTTAGATCGAAAATATGTTTTTTTCTGCTAGGTTCCAAAACATTGCAAAACTTTGCTCCGACTGGGCATCGAACCCGGACCTCTTGCGTGGAAAGTTGGAGGTTGAGTATGATTGCCTAAGTGCAAATACCCAAAATACTTACCCTTCGATTTTTTTTAAAGTTGGCTAGCTTTGTAGCAAATTTAATGGGCTTTCTTTCTATGAACAGCTTACCTACCCCGCGGAGGCTTTTCGGCCTGAAAACCCCGAAAAACCATCTTTAAAAATTGATTTTTGCGATTTTTGCAGCTTTAAAGTTTTTTCACAAAAAAGTCACCAACATCTTTTTTAAAGAGGATTTTAAGATCTATGGATTTCAAAAAAGAGATTTCAAAAATATTAAGAAATAACTGATTTATGGACATGTGAATTTTAGAACAAAAGACAGCCAACTCGAAGAGAAATTTTTTTCGAATTCAAAACTATACAGTTTTGAAGAACATGTCGAGTAGTACAAATGATCTAGTTTTCAGCAATTTTAAAAATCAAAAATTTCCTAGTACAGCAGTGTATTGCGCCGTGCTCGAGCCTTATAGATAGGCTGTCTTAATAATGTTGCAAATTAAAGTTAGATCCAAATTTACGACAGAAATCTGGTCTTGGAGAGAGCCAAAAGAGTGAGACCATACAACTAATTTTGAAAACCACAAACAAATAGAAACATCAATTGGAAGGGTTGAGAATGCAAATTTAAGTGACGGTTGCTGTAAGAATTGCGTGAAAACAAAAAAGCGATAACGATGACAATAACTTGTAACAAAATAACCTGTAATTCGTTTTCTACTTTGGCGATCGCTTTCTTCACGGCTGGAATCTCGTAGATAACAAAACGTTGGAACAACTGCGCGGACTCAGCGAGGAAAACGTTCTCTTTCTTGTACAGATTCTCTATCTCCTGAACCAAACAGAAAATGAAAGAAAATGGACACAATAAAACTTTTAAAAAATCCTTCATGGTCAGACCTGCCAGTCCTTCATTCGCTGTGAAGAATAAAAACCGAGAAAGTTCTTGGTGTCCTTCTCAGTCTCGTGCAGGGTTTGAATAATCTGCTGGACGTGGAAGTAGTTAATGTCTGGAAAACGAAGTCTTTGTTTGATTCAAGCTGCATGAACTATGAAAGTAGACTGGGGAAAAGATCAGAGAAAAATGAAGTGAGAGAAAGGAATGAGTAAAGGTGGAGAGAGAAACGGACAAGAAGCTTGGAGAATCCTCACAACAGCGTCGTTCTCCGGCATATCCAGGATGGCATGCTTGAGTTTCTCCCGCAACTCCAGCGCCCTCTTCTGCCAATCTCGAGTGCAGTGCCGACGGGACAACATCCAGTCTTAAAAGATATAACCTTCTAACTACAGTAACCCACACCTCCAAGATGACCAAAGATATTGACAAAAAAGATGCGCTAACCAAGCAACTTCCCGCTGTGTATATCAATGGGAATGTCGTCGTCTGACATTCTATAACGCAAAAAAAAGTTGCAACAATTGCTATCACATCATCAAATAGTGACTTCGGGTTAAATACCCAACAACAAGAACAAATATTGCCGAACTAATCTTTTATCACGCAACGGTCAACGATAACAACAAAACAAGCTATTCTAGCGAAATAAAATCCTAACATCAAAAGAGAATCTTAAAGCGGAGGAGGTTTCTTCATCTCGTTTAACATGTAATTACGGTAGTTATTTCCTATAAAGCAGTCGTCATCCAGAAAGAACCGCCGTCTGTTAATCTACAAAAAAAATGCATCCAAGAAAATCCCCATAACAATTATCAGCCAAAAATTTCTTAACCCGACCGTCAGCCTCTAAAAACAAACTACCATATAAACCGTTGCAGGCGAAAAACAAACGGGGAGACAAGTTTAATTACAAAGAAGAAGACGAACCCGGACGTTTCCGAGGATAAAGGTCATAGCCAAGTCAGTTTCCGTCATCTCAGAAAAGTAGAAGGACTCCGCTTCTCCACGCAAGAACGACACCTGATTGCCAGGCCTCGTCAATGTATTCACGATAAAAATCTATTCATTACGCAGAGAGAGCAATAAGTTCACTTAATACTTATCGAAAATGCAAGATGTGGAAAAAGAAGGAACCTTCTTCTGGCCGATGACTCCTCTGGACACAATGGCAGTGAAGGCATCGGGGTTCGTCCTTTGCTGATACACCCGGAGGATGCGCAGACTGTGCATTCTCAGCAAAATAAAGACAGTCAGCACCACCAGAACTATAGGAATCGAGGCCAGCACTCCAAGCTGAACGAGCCGGTTTTGGTGAAAGAAACTAGATGTATCCGCAACCTCTTTAACATCCTTGCTGAGCTTCTTGACAATGCCGCTCCGCTGTCTCGGCTCGTTAACTGAGATGTCGACAAGGCAAGCAGTGCAGCCACAGAAGCAGACAGACATTGAAGTCGCTATCAGGAGAAAGGATCGAGACGCATTCAAATCTCTTAACAGATAAAATAACATTGTAACCAAGAAGAAGAAAATGGAAGCGGAGGATAAGAACAGACCTGTAGATGAGGGCGTATTCTACCTCTTTGAAATTATCAAACTTGAAGAAATGGCGGAGTCGATCTGGATGAAAAGTACCTTTTCCCATCTAAAGATCGTTCTCGTCATCTGTCTTATAGATCACGTAACAAACCTCACTAATGAATTCCTTGAATCGGTCAAACAAGGAAGAATGTCTGCAGCTAGTATAGTTAGGTTGCGGAGGTCGAAGACGGTGAAGTCCGCTCAGGATTCTCCGAATCAACATACTGAGACATTAAGAACCTCAAAATCAAAGGTTTTAGAAAAAAGCAGTTCATATAATGAAGTTCACCATCAGATATACACGAGACATTTTTTCAGTCCATAATGCAATTGATGGGTTCGAATGATTCATTACTTGCAGTAGTTCGAATTAGAAGTCCCTTAATAGGTACATCTTCCATTCACAGGAATTTTAAAGGGGGCCCACGCATGCTGAATAAGGGGCCACACGGGGGTGCGACCACGCCATGGCCCCTTATTCCGCACTCGCTCAGCCACCCTTCACCCGAGCAACCTCGCCGTGGCCCCTGATTCTGCTTGTGGTGGCCACTAATGTTTTTTGACGTCGAAATGGGGCCACGAGGGGGTTTCTTTAGTGTAAAAGTACGGTTAAGTGCTTTCCGATGTTTTTAAAAATCAGAAGGACGCTGCACTAAAATATTAGTGGAGCCATGGACATTCTGTATGTGCTGTTCATTATGTATTTTCGTTTCTGACTTTTAGTTTTTCATGGTTGCGATGGCTCGCGAGCGAAACTGCGACTACAGGATCAGGTCGAGGCAGCCCAACTGCAACCCGCGTAATTTTAACAGGTTAGCGCTGTTTTGTTTATTATAAGCTTGTTGGGATGATTTTTTGAAGACTGTGCTGCACCTGACGAGATCGAGCGCGACCTGTTTCGCGGCGAGGGAGATACTGACGATGGGGACAGCGACGAAGATGTTTTGGAAGAAGACTGCGTGGACACTTCGTTCGCACAAGGTCAGCTGCTCCAGTAATGATTTTTTTTTAAACTTCAAAGCTACTCTTCCAGCGTGCGGTGATGACTTCGACTGGTATCTGCGCAGTCTGGATGGGACAGGCAGGGAGGCCATTCTAACTCAAGAAGTGTTGAGATGGACAAGATTTGCGATTTTTCCTTGTCGCCGAGATAGATAATACCCCCGTTGCCTGTTCATTTTTTGCATGTTAGGATTCTCGTTTTGATTGTCATTTGATTCCGGTAATTAGGACAATAAAGGTACTTGTCAATTGATGAAAGCAGGCACAAGAAAAGCAACAAATGAGGGGGCAGCGAACGTTGGGATAAGGGGCCCGGATGAGCAGGATAGGGGGCCCAAGTATGTGGAAAAGGGGGCCCGACAACGGAGAATAAGGGGCCCCTGCTCGTTGAATAAGGGGCCACGACGTTGTCTTTCGGGAGCTTACGCGCTTGATCAGGGGCCCACACAAGCTGAATAAGGGGCCCGCGCCACTTCGATAAGGGGCCAAAATGGGTTCTCTCTTGGCCCATTAAAATTACACGTCGTGGCCCCTTATTCAGCATGCGTGGGCCCCCTTTAAAATTCCTGTGTGAATAAGGGGCCACACGGGGGTGCGACCACGCCATGGCCCCTTATTCCGCACTCGCTCAGCCACCCTTCACCCGAGCAACCTCGCCGTGGCCCCTGATTCTGCTTGTGGTGGCCACTAATGTTTTTTGACGTCGAAATGGGGCCACGAGGGGGTTTCTTTAGTGTAAAAGTACGGTTAAGTGCTTTCCGATGTTTTTAAAAATCAGAAGGACGCTGCACTAAAATATTAGTGGAGCCATGGACATTCTGTATGTGCTGTTCATTATGTATTTTCGTTTCTGACTTTTAGTTTTTCATGGTTGCGATGGCTCGCGAGCGAAACTGCGACTACAGGATCAGGTCGAGGCAGCCCAACTGCAACCCGCGTAATTTTAACAGGTTAGCGCTGTTTTGTTTATTATAAGCTTGTTGGGATGATTTTTTGAAGACTGTGCTGCACCTGACGAGATCGAGCGCGACCTGTTTCGCGGCGAGGGAGATACTGACGATGGGGACAGCGACGAAGATGTTTTGGAAGAAGACTGCGTGGACACTTCGTTCGCACAAGGTCAGCTGCTCCAGTAATGATTTTTTTTTAAACTTCAAAGCTACTCTTCCAGCGTGCGGTGATGACTTCGACTGGTATCTGCGCAGTCTGGATGGGACAGGCAGGGAGGCCATTCTAACTCAAGAAGTGTTGAGATGGACAAGATTTGCGATTTTTCCTTGTCGCCGAGATAGATAATACCCCCGTTGCCTGTTCATTTTTTGCATGTTAGGATTCTCGTTTTGATTGTCATTTGATTCCGGTAATTAGGACAATAAAGGTACTTGTCAATTGATGAAAGCAGGCACAAGAAAAGCAACAAATGAGGGGGCAGCGAACGTTGGGATAAGGGGCCCGGATGAGCAGGATAGGGGGCCCAAGTATGTGGAAAAGGGGGCCCGACAACGGAGAATAAGGGGCCCCTGCTCGTTGAATAAGGGGCCACGACGTTGTCTTTCGGGAGCTTACGCGCTTGATCAGGGGCCCACACAAGCTGAATAAGGGGCCCGCGCCACTTCGATAAGGGGCCAAAATGGGTTCTCTCTTGGCCCATTAAAATTACACGTCGTGGCCCCTTATTCAGCATGCGTGGGCCCCCTTTAAAATTCCTGTGTTTTAAGAAATTTTTTGCGAGTGCACTCGCACTTGTGCATTCTTATAGGTAAGCCCTAGCTAACAGAATTCGGGACGCATGCAATGGATGCAACGCAGAAAAATACCTCTCAATCGGGAAGAATTAGTATTCCCCGTACTGATTATGACTATTTAAGACAGCCTGTCTGTAAGGCTCGATCTGCACCCTGTACTAGTAAATTTTTGATTTTTAAAATTGATGAAAACTTGATCGTTTGTACTACTCAACATGCTCTTTAAAATGGTGAAATCGTGATTTCGAAAAACAAATTTTCTTTCGAGATATTAGCGATTTAAGGTTAAAATGCTAATGTCCATAACTCAGTTATTTATTAAGATTTTAGAAAAATCTTTTTTGTGACTTATAGCTCTTTACATTATCTTTAAAAAAGGTCGTGGTGACGTTTCGTGAAAACAACTTTTAAGCAGCAAAAATCGTAAAAATAGATTTAAAAATATGGTTTTTCTGGTTTTTCAGACCAAGTAACCCCCGCGGGGAGAATAAGCTGTTCATAGAAAGAAAGCCCGTGAAATTTGCTACAATTGTAGGTAAGTTTAAAAGGATTCTAGGAGGACATATTTTTGGAATTTTCACTTAAGCAACTAAACTCATCCGTCAAACTACCGCGCAAGAAGTCCGGGTTCGATGCCCGCTCGGGGCAAAGTTTTGCAGTGTTTTGGAAACTGGCAAAAAAACATATTTTCAGTCGGAAATTGATGGCTGTTGTTCTCATTCCTCCATAATTCTGCTCAATCTTTCATTTTTCATCCTGTTTTCACCAACTGAAAATTTCTTCATTGTGCAGAACGAAGTCTCTGCATACCACTCTCCTACTCATTCTCTGCTTCTCTCTCTCTCTCTCTCTCTCTCTCTCTCTCTCTCTCTGGTTGTCCCTCTCTATCGCTCCCTATCTCTGTTTCCCTATCTCTCTGCTGCTCTCTCTATTTCATGTTTTGAAATGTTTTGGAACCTGGCAAAAAATATTTTCGGTCCGAAATTAATGGCTATTCATCTCATAGCCTCGTAAATTTGCCCAACTTTTTAATTAAACTTGTGTTGTAACACCTGATCTACCACTGACCATGAGGTACTACTAATCGACTTCTTGTTGTTAGTCGATAAGAAGGTAAATAGAATATAAAGAAGGGAGGGGGATAGGGAAGCTTGCTAGCCTCTTCTTCTGCTACCGTGTCCACCCCCCTGACTGGCAATCACTCGGAGCCGCCTCATCCCCAGGGGGCTGCTCCTCTTCCCCGGCCACGTAACACCCCCCCCCCCCCCCATAATACCATGACTGATCTCCCAGTCAAATGGAAAAATAACTGGAGAAAAGAAAGAGAACCGCAACTCCTAAACTACCAGCAAACATCACACACAAGACAGCAAAAAATATATGTAGCACAAGAAACTTGTATTAAGAGAAAGGTATCGAGAAATTGCAAGTGAGAGAGATAGAGGGAGAGTTCGAGAGAGATAGTAGACTATGTGAAGGAAGTGCGAGAGAGACTAATTCATCCCTTTATTCAACTTTGAATTCATTTTCACGGTATGTCTGAGAGACGGAGGTAGAGAGAAGCAGATAGAGAGAGAGAGAGATAGAGAGAGAGGGAGGGAGGGAAACAGAGAGAGATGGAAGCATAGATAGAGGTATGCAAAGATAGAGGGTAGCTGGGAGATTGAGAAGCAAAGAGAAAGAAAGAGAGAGATATAGAGAAGCAGGGAGAAGGAAGCAGAGAGATAGGGAAGCAGAGAGATATAATCATAGAGAAGCAGAGAAAGAGAGAGAGAGAGAGAGAGAGAGAGAGAGAAGCAGAGAATGAGTAGGAGAGTGGTATGCAGAGACTTCGTTCTGCACAATGAAGAAATTTTCAGTTGGTGAAAACAGGATGAAAAATGAAAGATTGAGCAGAATTATGGAGGAATGAGAACAACAGCCATCAATTTCCGACTGAAAATATGTTTTTTGCCAGTTTCCAAAACACTGCAAAACTTTGCCCCGAGCGGGCATCGAACCCGGACTTCTTGCGCGGTAGTTTGACGGATGAGTTTAGTTGCTTAAGTGAAAATTCCAAAAATATGTCCTCCTAGAATCCTTTTAAACTTACCTACAATTGTAGCAAATTTCACGGGCTTTCTTTCTATGAACAGCTTATTCTCCCCGCGGGGGTTACTTGGTCTGAAAAACCAGAAAAACCATATTTTTAAATCTATTTTTACGATTTTTGCTGCTTAAAAGTTGTTTTCACGAAACGTCACCACGACCTTTTTTAAAGATAATGTAAAGAGCTATAAGTCACAAAAAAGATTTTTCTAAAATCTTAATAAATAACTGAGTTATGGACATTAGCATTTTAACCTTAAATCGCTAATATCTCGAAAGAAAATTTGTTTTTCGAAATCACGATTTCACCATTTTAAAGAGCATGTTGAGTAGTACAAACGATCAAGTTTTCATCAATTTTAAAAATCAAAAATTTCCTAGTACAGCAGTGTATTGCGCACTGCTCGATGCTTACAGATAGGCTGTCTTAATACAAGCAATCATGTACTGTGCCGTTGATTTACTTACTATGGAGAGAATGAGATATAGAGAGCAGGGTGAGAAGAGAAGATAAACGGAGAAAGAGGGAAAGAAAATCTAATGATAGCGAGAGTACGGTGATGGAGAACGACAGAGAAGAGAGAGGGAGAGGTGAGAGAGAGAGAGAGAGGGAGTGGGGATGAGGTACGTATAAAGAAGAGTAGCGAGCGATATAGGATGGAACAAGGGAGAGACAGCAGGGATAAATAATCTAACCCTGAATAAATACCGGCTAATCAAAAATGGCCTGCCCGGCAGAAATGGGAGGCATTTGTCTTTCGCCCAGTCGCCGTCACCTCCCTTATTCCCTTCTTCTATTTCACTTCCAGGCATCATCATTATTTCCTTACTCATCTGCATTTGTAGAATGTCCATTCGTATATGTTTACTCATTGCATGCAAACCGCGTACTTGTAACACGGTAATTGTCTTTAAAAAAAGCCCAGCCTCGGCAAGTTTGCAAGGTTTATTTCAATCATTCCCACAAGGCTTAATAAAAATAATAAATAAGGATAGGGATGTATGGGAATGTCTTGACTGGAAGTGAGTGAGACAAAGAGAATGATTGCGATGATCCGAAGAGACGCCCCTTCACCCTTCCAGCCACGCCCCCTTCTCCTCGTAGCCACGCCCATCCCTGTTTCTGATGGAGCAGCCCTTCTTCTCCTTCATGCTTCCTAGATTCTTTATTCGTTACATTTCATTCCTAAGAAAGGGATAATGAATTAAACTATATATCCGATATTATGATTATTATTATGAGCATACATTTTATGTCTGGATTTGTAATGCTGTTGCGTATTTGAGGAAAGAATGAGAATGTCAGGGGAGCAATTCAGAGTCTCTACATTGGCCTAGTGACTTCAGATCAAGCTTCTGAAAGCACGTTATTGCGGGGTTTGAAAGACCATTCAAGGATGTTGGGAGGCTGGCAAGAACGGTAGTTAGGGGGTTTAGAGTAAATGAATGAGAAGGTGGGAGAAAGAAAAGAGATTGATAGAGAGAGTGCGCCAACCAAAAGAGGAGAAAACTGCTAGAGACAGAACGAGAGAAAAAAAGGGAGAAAAATTGAACGATAGACAGAGAGAGAGATAGAGAGAGAAAGAGAGAGAGAGAGAAAGAGAGAGAGAGAGGGAGAGAGAGAGAAAGAGAGGGAGAGAGAGAGAGACGAGTAGCGGAAGCATCGGAGTCAATTACTAGCGTGCCGTCACTCCATTCATTCACTCTCAGTCTCAATCCCCCTGGAACCTTCTTCATTCCGTTCTTCCACTTTTGGTAGTTCATCTATCATTCGTATTTTACTTTACGCAACATTTTAAAGATTTTTTTTTCAGTAGAAAATATCTGAGAACTTGTGCAGAAGTCTCCAGTAGCTGAAGAAGTAGAAAGGGTGATCGAGGGCGTTTTCTTATGTGGAAAGAGTGATCAAGAGTCTAGTCGAAAACAGAGACGCCAGTTTCCTCTTTGTTTCTGTGAATTGTCGTTTGCTGTGCCCTTCTCACTCCAAGAATGTCCTTCCGGGTATTTCGAGCGTTGTTCAATGGCTTTCACGCGCTAATCATCTTAGGCCTCACGCCATTACCGGAACATTCTTGGAGGAGTGTCAGTGGGTGCACAAAGAAAGGAGAAGAGGATCAAGCTAGAGAGAGAGAGAGAGAGAGAGAGAGAGAGAGACACACACAGACAGAGAGAGAGAGCGATAGGGAGACAGAAATGGAAAGGAAGAGAGAGAGAGAGAGAGAGAGAGAGAGAGAGAGAGAACCTGCGAATGAGACTTCTTTGTAAGCTGCAGAAGTGAGATGTGGCTGGTCATCAGAAGATGGAGTGAAGATGAGGGAGGATGCATACTCAACCATACTTCTATTCAAGGGGAAAAGCGATGAACGGCGAGAGAGAGAGAGAGAGAGGGAGGGAGAGAGAGAGCAAGGGGGAGAGATTGAAATGAGAGAACGTGGGGGACAGAGAGAGGAGGGGCATGCACTTTTGCCTCCGTCTAAGCATGATGTGATGACGGAGCTTCGTGGAAGCGAAGGAGACAAGAGGGGAAGGGAGAGAAGAGATAGAGAAAGAGAGAAAAGAGAGGGAACGGAGGAAAGAAAAAGTGTAAATAGGAACAAATCGAGTCTCATTTGCCATGATGAGAGATGACCCGCGATGATGAAAAGGTGAAAGTGGCCCTTCTCTCATGAGCCCGGAAGACTGGTGCATATTCAGAAAGCGGCCTCAATTCTCGCCTTTCTCTACCCTTTTTTACTTTTCTTTCCTGAACACTTCCTAAGGAGTTGAATGGATGCTTTTGCAGACGCCCCCTCCGGCAATGGCAACCACGAAATCAGTGCTGGCAGGCAACGGAGTGGAGTGGGTCGGGGGACTGGACGAGAGGAGGGACCGCGACGATGGAGTCACTCCATTTACATTCATTTATTATATTGTACTCTCCGAGAGAGAGAGAGAAAAAGGAGGGAGAGAGAAAGAAAGAAAGAAAAAGAGAAAGTGATGGAGAGACTGAAAGAGTGAGAGAGAGAAATACATGCATATGTAGATGATACATAGTGCTAGGTATAGAGTGAGAGAGAGAGAGAAAGCGAGAGAGGGAGAGAGCGAGAGAGAGAGAGAGAGAGGGAGAGAGAGTTATTTGAGGTGCGCGCCGTTCTCCGCCGCCACTGGGATGCTCTGGACAGCGCTCGTCTGCAGACCTTCTTCATCTGGGCCATTCTCTTCTCCATCGCTCACATTCTCATTTCTCTCTACTTCAAGCAAGATGTTAGACTTTCACTCTTCTTTTGCATATCTTTCTATATACTTTATCTTTGTCCTTTCCGCATTTTAGTTAGATTTTTCTTTAATTACCCACTTTTACGTGGCTGCTTTTAGTAAAATTAAATGTGGATGGTGATGTAAATAAGGGGGGGGGGGTAGGCTCTATCTTTCTATCACATTTCTACCACCTTGGCACATAGCGAAATGGCTGCCAATATTGTTTCTGTTCTTCCAGAATGTCAAGTTGAGACACCAAAGAATGAGATAGCAATATCAAGGGATAGAAATGGAGATAGCTATGCAAAGAGCGAGAAATATAAAGATAGGGAAAGAGAGAAAGAGAAAGGGGAGAGAGAAAAGATAAAGAGAAAAGAAGGGCCCTCCGGTATCGGATGAACTCTCTTGCTTTCATTCTCGCGTGAGGCGCCGCTAGTCAATTCTTTTATGCGACACGACAATGGGAAAGAGGCACTCTTGGCAGGGCAACAAGTTCAATAATGGAAGGGAAAGAAAAGAGCAGAGAACATTCCTCGGTTCCAATCATGATTAGAGTACATGCTACCCAGTAGGAAGCAAGAATCTATGAAACGATTATATAATGGAGATACTTTACACCTTTACAAGACATTTGAATGAGGAAAAGGTTGCTTAGCGGGAGCACTGGTCAACTCCATCTCTGATCTTCAACGTCATCTTCATCTCTGCTCTCGTCCTGGGAAGCGTCTCTCTCCGCATTCGAGATCTGGTCAGCATTTTCCCCATTATCCCAAGGGAGTTTTGTTCGTGCTTGCTAAGTTCTCTCTTTGAATAAATCTATTTTCTGACATGTCACAGTTGTTACGAATTGGAATGAGAAGTGTGGGGTAGGAGAAGGAAATAAAGAGTGTTCAGAAAGAGAAGCGTTCTCTGATGCCGTTCTCGCTGCTCGCCTCCTTCTCTCTTCCCATCTTCATTTGGCTCGTTTCCATTCCATTCCTTACTCCGGAAAGGCTCCATGACGATCTCGGAAAGCTACCTGCGAAGGATCCTGCAACCAACGATGTCATCCCTTATCACTCACGACTCCTCGCAGGTTTACGAACTACTTTGGTTTGGTTACTCTAGCAGCTTGAAAATAACATTTAGGCAGAACAGAAAAAAACATCTCTCTCTCTCTCTCTCTCTCTCTCTCTCTTTCTTTCCTCAGCCTTGAAAATCCCTCTGCAGGTCTGTGCACAGTGTCCCTGTGGCAGGGTCTGATCCGTCCCCGTCTCCGTCGTCTCTTCTCAGTGGTTGGTCTCTTCTGGCTCTTCCTCAACGTGCTTCTCCTTCTCCTCGCCCGTGGCAGTGGAGCTGCTCGTTCTGCTGCTCCGATTCAAGCAGTTCGTTTACATGTTCTTTGCACAGTAAAAAAAATGAACTAGTATATTTACAGATTATTTCATTCTTTGTGCATCAGCTTCTGATCTTCACCCTGACATTAATCTCAGATTCCAATGAGGTTAGAGCAGGGAAGTTAACTGACTGAAGATATATGTAATTGGTGCTGTTAACCACGAGTATTACTTAAGTTGACATGATTTTCATTGTCTTCCTCTCAGAGTGGCCTTCTTTAGACTGCAAATCGGCTGGAAATAGCGAAGAAATTGACAGAAGCCGTGAATCGACGGACTCAGTTGGAGACTCTGAAGGACCGTCAAGTATGGAGCGATCTATTCTTGCCGAGGATGGGAATTCCTCTTTTCAGGATCAACTTCTCCTCAGTGTCATTCCGGCTTACTTGACTGACAAAGTGAGCCAGTTAATCATCGCGAACTCTTCGTGGAGGAAGTCAGCGACCTCCTCTCGACCTGGCTCCACTCACCAACACAAACTCTTCCATGAACTCCACGTTCAACTCCACGACAATGTCACGTTAGTTCTCCGAGAAGACTTCCATTACAAAAAGATTCACTATTTTTCACTGATTAAATAAATAAGCCATTGCAGGATCCTCTTTGCTGACATCGTCAATTTCACTGTCCTGGCTTCCCAGCTCAGTGCCAAAGAACTCGTGCGCACTCTCAATGAACTCTACAGCAAGTTCGACCGAGACGCCCAAGTCTGAATCTCTCTCTCTCTCTACTCTCTCTCTCTCTCTCTCTCTCTCGCTCTCTCTCTCAACTCTCGCTCTCTTTTTATTTCTCTCTCTCTCTCTCAACCCTCCCCTTCTGTCGTTCTGTATTTTTACCTTCTGTTTCACTTTAGAAGCTGCAATGCATGCGTATCAAGTTCCTTGGAGACTGTTACTACTGCGTGAGTGGGATGCCAGTGAACAGACCGAACCACGCGGACATGTCTGTGCTGATGGGACTGGAGATGATCAAGACGATTCAGTGAGTGGGGGGGGGGCAAGGAGTTCAATGTCAGGGGGTTCACTTCCAGACAGATCCGCAAGGCCACGGGAGTGGATGTGAACATGCGGATCGGGGTGCACACTGGCTCTGTTCTCTGTGGCATCCTCGGGCTGAGGAAGTGGCAGTTCGATGTCTGGTCTGACGATGTCAACCTCGCCAATCACATGGAATCTGCCGGAGTGCCTGGGTCAGCTTTCTTCCCTTCTAGTCAATCTCTCTCTCTCTCTCTCTCCCTTTCTCCCTCTCCCTGCCTCTCTCTCTCTCCCTTTCTCCCTCTCTCCCTGCCTCTCTCTCTCCCTTTATCTCTCCCTTTCTCTCTCTCTCTCTCTCTCTCTTTCTCTAGGGCCGTTCACGTGACAAAGCGGACTCGAGACATGCTGCAGGGCGACTACTGCATCCTTGAAGCATGGTCATTATCTTCCCATGCAATCACAATGTTTTTATAGTGTGAGTTGTTGATTCTAGCTCGGATGATCCTGTTATCCTCGCATTGGGCGAGCCGACCTATCATATCATGCCAGACAAGGCTACCGTTCTAGAGAAGGCTGCTTCAATCTACAGAAATAGGTTAGGCTGGTCAAGGTAGAGAGAGAGAGAGAGTGGGTGAGAGAGAGAGAGAGAGAGAGAAGTTGCAGGAGACAAGCGACAGTAATGCAGTTGGAGGGAGGAGGGGGCGGGGCGGAGAGGGCAGCTTCCCTCCGCCTCACTCCCATGTCATGCAGACTCTCCGTCAAGTCACAGGCCAGTCTTCTCTTGGCCACATACTTGGAATGGCTTTTCTGTCTCTTCCAGGTGTCGAAGGTTGTTGAGTTCTGGGGCGCCGAGACTCCCTTCGCCAATCTCTCGCGGAAGAAGCTATCGAATGGCAATGAAAACACTGTTATCATGGTCAGATACCTCTCTCCCCCTCCTTTCTCTCTCTCGCTCTTTGTTTCTCTCTCTCTCTTTTTCTCTCTCTTTCTCTCTCTCTTTCTCTATGCATCTCTCTCCTTCTCTCTCTCTTTCTCTGTCTTCCCTCAAATTTTCAGGAAGAGCAGACCCGCCGACTTCACTACAGCAACACTGTGCAATCAATGACACTCATCGAAAATAATCTGACTAACTTTTCCCTCAGCAAGTAAGGAATGACATTTTTTTTAAATTACATTGTCACTGAATAGTTAACAAGTGCTTCAGTCTTCGAAACATCTTCAACTGCGAGCAAGCCGGGGACGCTTCTCCCTTTCTCGTCTGTCCATTCACGTTCGTCTCTCCTTCTCTACCTCCCTCTCCCTTTCTTATTTCTACAGTATCCCGTCCATTCAGAACCAACCGCACTTCGTGTGCTCTCTCGGACTGCGCTATTTTGCTTCTGCTTGTTTCACTGCCAAATGCAGCTGCAAATCTGTTGTTAACACGAGCCTATTGCCCGTCCGTTATATCTTTGCGTTTGTCTTTACGAAATGTGAATGAGTAATGTGCTTGAGAGAGGCAGTGCAGCTGAAGGTGGTGGTGGTGCTTCTCTTTTGCTCCTCCGTCCTCGCCCTCCTCTGCTGCCTCGAAAGACTCTGCCCCTCTCGTCTCCGCTCTCCCCTCACCATGTCTGCCTTCGCTGTCTCCTCATTCGTATCTATTGGCCCCCATGTCAGTCCCTAGTCTCTCTCTCTTTCTCTCTCTCTCACTCTCTCTCTCTTTCTCTCTCTCCTCTCTTGCAGCTAATGATCCACCATCTGAACTTGGGTGATGGATTCCCGTCGTGCGTCTGGCTACCGAGTTCGTTCCTGATTTTTACAAGTGCATAAAATTAAAGAAAAGAAGAGAGGATAGAGAAGAATGGAGGTTTGGAGAGAAAGAGAGAATGAGAAGACTGAGATTGAGTAGAGAATGTGAGAGAGACGAAGAGGGGAATAATTAGGATGCTCAGCTTGCATCACCCATATGTCCTCTGCCTTCGTGCTCTACCGTCTCCCTTCCACTTACCGTTGTTTCTTACTTGGCTTCGACTTCTCTCTCTTCGTGGTTCTCCTCTCCTTTATGCCCGTCTACAACGCCCTTCTCGCCGAGTCCTATCTAAGGTCTTCTCTTCCCCTGTTCTCATCTTAGCATTCAAAGAGGGCGTGGTTCTGCAGCAATCATCTCACTCTCACAATCGTGTCTTTGACTTCTGTTCTGGTTCTTCTTCTCTTCACTGACTGGATTAGCAACTACGAGAGAAAGGCCGAGTCTGCTTGCAATGTCTCATTTGAAAACGAAGAGAAGTGAGTGATCTCTGGAAGGATCAGTGGATTAATGGTGTGAGTTGAGGGAAGTGGAGAAGATGCAGGACATCAACAAGCTGCTGATCGAGAACATTCTCCCCAACAGCGTAGCTGCCAAATTCCTCGCCCCGACCAGAGATGTCGACGTGCGTTTCTCTTTCTCTTTGTTCACGACAATTCGAATTGCAGGAGTTGTATTCCTCCTCTCACGAACACGTCTGCGTAATGTTTGCCTCCATTCCTAATTTCAAGGACTTTTGGAGTGAATGGGACACGTCGAGAAAGCTAGAATGTCTTCGACTTCTTAACGAGATCATTTGCGAGTTTGACAAAGTAAGACTTCTTCGTTTTCCTTCTTGCATATCGAAAAGATATTTATTTTCAGTTGTTGTCGAAGCCGAAATTCAGCAGTGTCGAGAAGATCAAAACGGTTGCGAGTACTTACATGGCAGCCTGTGGGCTGAACGAGGCCGAGGCTGATTCCGACTTCTCCGAAAATGCTGTCTCTTTCTTATTCCGTACACTCTCAAGTTCACATCTGCAATCAACAGTTTCTGATAAATGCCTGGTTTCAGAACTACGCAGACAACTCGGAATGGGCCAGTCGACGGCGGAAAAATATTGTATGTCTCTCTCTCTCTCTCTCTCGATGTTTCTTTCTCCCTCCCTCCCCCCCCCCTCTCTCTCATTGGGTGAACACTGTAAATATCTATGTATGTCCCTCTTTAGCATGAACATTGTACATAAATACATACATATGTCTCTGTTCATGGTGAACGTTGTATCTCTCGACATACTGTGAACGTGTTCGTCTCTGTCCAAGATGGCTCTGCCTCTTCAGTGGCTTCTTGCTGTTCAGGCTCTACGGAATGGAAGTGTTATGATCGACTTCTCCTTCGCCATGCAGACCATTCTTGAGAATCTCAACCGCGACTCCTTCCAGAACTTCGAGCTACGAATCGGTTTTTACAACTAAATGTTGTAGATAGCAGATAATTCTCTCTCTCCTCATTATCTCATACTCTCTTTCCCTCTCTCTCCCTCTCTCTCTCTCTCTCTCTCTCTCTCTCTCTCTCTTTCTCTTCCTCCCTCTTTCAGGAATGAGCATTGGTCCACTGGTCGCTGGAGTGATCGGAGCTCAGAAGCCACAGTACGACATCTGGGGAAACACAGTTAATCTCGCAAGCCGAATGGACACTCATGGTCTGCCTGGCAAGATTCATGTCAGACTCTTCTTCCATTCAATCTATCTTTCTCTCGTTCTCTCTCTCTCTCTCTCTCTCTCTCTCTTTCTCTCAAGTATTACTTTTCCTTGTCTCCCTCTAATTTTCTCTCTCTCTCTTCTTTTCTTTCTCTCTTCTTAATTTTTTCTCCCTCCTCTACGTTCTCTCTCCTTTTCATTCTCTCTCCTTCTCCTTCTCTCTCTCCACTTCCATTTCGCTCTCTCTATTACCTTCACTCCATTCACATATCTCTTCAGGTGACAACTGCTCTTGGAGAACTGCTAAAATCAACAGGACATCGAGTGAAGAGCAGAGGCGCCATCAAAGTGTTATTTTATATTTCAGTTGTTCAACTTTATTTCTGTGTCAAAGAATCGCTTTTGCTAAGGTAAAAGGAGTGAAGCTTCCGATGGAAACCTTCTTGATCGACCTTCATTACAATAACAAAAGAAACTCCTCGATCAGCAGTCTCTCGAATCATAACTCACTTTAGAAAGGAAAAGGAGACATTCATATGTATGTAGGAATTACTCGTACCTGTCTCCTGTAGTATTGTAGGGCGGTGCAATTAATTCAGTTAAGTCCATTCCAATATTGGTTATTGCTTGTCAATTTTCAGTTGGCATAATCACTGGCCTTAATTATTTTTGAGGTCATTGTTTAAAAAATTTTTTTTGCTAATTATTGTTCTAATCTCATTGAATACTGAGATTTAAATTAATGCGAATTTTAGTACTCGATCATTAGCTATTTGGTACTTGATTCTCTTGCGGGCGATTATTCTGATATCCGTCGACTAGATCTCTGGCTCACGAATCATTAGCCATTCCTTCACTTCGACCACTTCAGTTGCCAATCCCCAATTTGACGAGGTTCTACATTATATCACTGTTTCGATTTTACTCCATTTATGTATTGTTGCAAAAGATAAATCATTTCTCGTGCTGGGACTTTTTTCTCGAACAATAAAAAAATGTCGACGAAAGCCAGAGATGAATGATTCTCCCTGTACACAACCAAGCTTGAAAAAGTGCAGTATGTTAGTGTATCGGATTTATTAATAGTATGCTAAATATACAACAAAAATAAAGAATGCAGATGGAAAAGGAATGGAGTG
Source organism: Allodiplogaster sudhausi (assembly GCA_945643635.1). Lineage (NCBI taxonomy): Eukaryota > Metazoa > Nematoda > Chromadorea > Rhabditida > Diplogasteridae > Allodiplogaster > Allodiplogaster sudhausi. The sequence goes on from CALZFC010000081.1 coordinate 97,702, forward strand.
AAAAGTAAGCATGATCATTTCACAAAGAAGCTGCCAAGTCGAATCGGTCATGAATGGCAGCTTGGCTCTGCTCTTCCCACTTCTTCTCTTCGTCTTCTTCGTTGAGGGCACACGGTCAAGAGGGACTACTCATCCTTCTTCTGCAGTCGGCAATTTAGCACAATCTGGTACAACTCAATTAGAAAGGTTAGCAGAGGGCGACTGATGAGAGAGAGAGGGAGGGAGAGGGAGAAAGAGAGAGGAGAGAGAGAGGGAGAGGGAGAGAGAGGGAGAGGGAGAAAGAGAGAGGGAGAGAGAGGGAGAGGGAGAAAGAGAGAGGGAGAGAGAGGGAGAGGGAGAAAAAGAGAGGGAGAGAGAGGGAGAGGGAGAAAGAGAGAGGGAGAGAGAGGGAGAGGGAGAAAAAGAGAGGGAGAGAGAGGGAGAGGGAGAAAAAGAGAGGGAGAGAGAGGGAGAGGGAGAAAGAGAGAGGGAGAGAGAGGGAGAGGGAGAAAGAGAGAGGGAGAGAGAGGGAGAGGGAGAAAGAGAGAGGGAGAGAGAGGGAGAGGGAGAAAGAGAGAGGGAGAGAGAGGGAGATGGAGAAAAAGAGAGGGAGAGATAGGGAGAGGGAGAAAGAGAGAGGGAGAGAGAGGGAGAGGGATAAAGAGAGAGGGAGAGAGAGGGAGAGGGAGAAAGAGAGAGGGAGAGATAAATAAGCAGACAGGTTTTTCTAAGATTACTTACATAAAGTGTCACAATTTCAATCAATGATTGAAGTAATTATATTCTTTTATATTTTCAGTACGACGAATGGAATCAGTGGAATTCGAGATAACTCGGAAAATAAAACAAGGAGCGAAATTTGCACAGAGAGCGGGATTTCGGTGAACTTCGAATGGCGTTGTTTTGTTTTTATTCCTTCTCTTTCTTCTCAGTGCTGGATAATTCCTCTTACACTGGGAGCCTTCGCATTCTTCATCTTTCTCCTGAGGGCAAGCGAAGTCATTTCCAATGAGGAAAAGAAGTTTTCTCCCCTTTTCCAGTACTTCTACCTTTGCCAGGTTTGCAGATCTCCTGAAAAATCCAGGATGTACTTTCCTTTGCTTTCAGCTGTTGCTGATTGTTCTACTCGAGTATTTCTTCTTCTTCCCTTCCATATTCGAAGTGTCTCTTCATCTCTTCTCCTCTCCTCGTCCAATTCTATTTGCCATTCTTCTCTCTGCTCCCTCTTCCTTGGCCATCCACATTCTTTGTGACATCACCAGCGGATACTTTCAGGTTAAATTTTTTTTTAATATTAATTTTTAAAAAAACTGACTCTTTTCAAATGTTTAAAATCCTACCTTGGTACATATTTACTTTTTTATTGTTAAAACTTTCTTAACATTTGTAGATCCGTCACTGCCTCTCACAAAATCCGATAAAAGATTCCGCTTTCCGGGTCTCAGTCGCCCTTTTCCTTCGACTTCTTCTTCTCTTCGCCTGGATCCTCTCCGTTTGGCTCGCTCTCTTCACACTCTCTCTTCACAATTTCAGTGCAGATAGGGATGCCAACTCACTCGCCCTTATTACAGTTCGCTCTCTCTCTCCCTTCCTTCTCACCCTCTCTTTCTCTTACCTCTCGCCCTCTATTTCTCTCTCCTATCGCCCTCTCGTTCGCTTCCTTCTCGCCCTCTCTCTCTCTCTCTCTCTCTCTCTCTCTCTCTCTCTCTGTTCCCTCTCGCCCTCTCTTTCTCTCCCCTCTCACCCTCTCTTTCTCTCATTCTATTTCTCTTTTTCTCTAGCTCTTTATTTTCAGGCGATCTTCTTCTTCTCTTCCCTTGCAATAATCACCGAAGTTGTCTTGCTTGTTCGAATGTTCTGCACTTCTCGTAAACCAGAAGGACGAGACAATCTAGACGAAGATGACCCACTCTTATAGAAACTGAAGAGTAATCCTCTCTCCCTTTTTCTCTTTTGACTTTCCATCTTTCTCTCCTTCTCACTATTTTTATTTTTACTTTCTTCGTAAAACTTTTGCCAATTATGCATCAAGAGTTCTTCGCTTCTCTATATTATTTCCTAGGCCGGTAGCAGTGACTGCTAGGCTGAACACTCCACTTTCCGATTCGATTATTCACATAGAACCAATAGTCAGTGTTATTCTGTTATGTTAACAATAGCTTTTGAAATTTGTTCCACCCCCTCTCATTGATTTTCTCTCCCCGTCTCATACTCTCTGCAGCCCTTCACAGTGGAGTGTTCTGGGGAGAGCGTGCTAAGTCTGCGCAGCTCGGCTGCTTCTCACTGGCTGGCAGTCCGTGTGCTGTTGTCCTCTCCTTGTCTGAGTCTCTCTCCCTCTCGCCTCCTCCTCCCTCCTGCAAGATCTTCCACTGTTTCCTTCACACCCACCCAGACCTTCCTCGACAACCTCAACTCAGGAATCAACAGTGGCCGGCTTCTTCTTCTTGTCGAGTGTTCAGTCAGGCTCGCGACTTGTATGATTTAGCAATCGCAGGCATAATATGGAAAAGGCGTGAGAGAGAAAAGGTAGAAGTTGTTCGTGGAGGTTCGAAGTGGGTCACTGCTGCCCGGGCCGGGACGCGGCTTCTCTCTGGCTCCGCCCTCATCTTCGCCCTCGCTCCCAATGGCGGCATCTCGTGGTTCCCGTCTTCTTCGAACCATTCTCCTCTTCTGGCTGAGATCCTTCCAAATCTCTGCTAGAAAATTTGTCCTCTTAAATAAAATATTATAATAATATTCGCCTTGTGCTGACTGTCCTGGAGGTATGAAAACGAATGAAAAAAATTCGTGAGGGGTACAAAGAAATGCGATGAAAGAATGATGAGAATTTACTACAGAGATGAAAAGATTTGTGTAAAGGAGTGAACGGGGAGGAGGGGGAGACTGGGGTGAGGAGAGGGAAGGAGGAGGAGGGGAAGAAGACCGGGAGAGAACGGGGGAAGATGTTCATCTCGACTGACCTTCTTTGACCAAGTCTCCTTGTACTCCCCGCCCTTTGCCCTCTTCTCTTCTTCCTTCTTTTTCTATCTTTTCCACCTCCACTCTCCATAATTTGTGCCGAATTCCTATTGAACACTTTTTACGAATTATTAACGCGGAAAAGTAGAAAATTGCGTGAGACAACGAGAAGGGGTTGGCCAGGGGAGAAAGACAAAGAAAGAGGGGAGGGGTCGGGATCTTCTCTGTCCATATCGTGCAGTGTTCTGTCCGTGATCCTTTCATACGCGTGTCTTCTCCTTCTCTGCGCTCTCTCGCTTCCCTAGGCTCTCTATCTTTCTCTGCTACTTCTCACTTCACACCTTACGAGGCCTTTATTTGCCGCCGCATTATGTGACACAGAAGGGGACAGCAGAGTCCAAGTAGCTCATGCTCCTCCGCTTCTTCGGCTCTCTTCTCTCTCGCTCTCTCTTTCTCTCCCTCTATCACAATCTCTCTCGCTCTCTTGCTGACTCCAACTCTCTTTCTCTCTCATTCTCTGTTTCTCTTCTGTCTCCTTCTTATCATAGTCTTCTTCATTCCGTTCTTTTTTAAAAACCCCGACCTGAGTAGCTGTATGTTTAAGAGGAGAAGCTGTCTCAGAAGGTCTCTTGGACTCCTTCAATTCTGCCCCTTCATCACTCGCATCTCCTTGCAGAACAATCATCATAATGATCGGTGTCATAATCCTGCTTCTTTTCGCCTTCTTTCTGCTCAAGAGGTTATCTTCTTTATTAAGAAAAGACCTTACGATTTTCTGATAATATTCAAATTGGAAATATCGAAATGAATGATTTTCATTGAGCTACATATGTACATATGTATGTATGTACATACATATAAGCGGGTGAGTCAGAGTGACCAGCGAATTGCTAGATGTCCTTTTCAGACTGTGGCTGGAGCGTGGTTTCCTGAGTTCGGAAGGCCGTCGCGTGTTGGTGACAGGCTGCGATTCCGGCTTCGGCCGTCTCCTCGCCCTCCGTCTGCTCTCTCAGGGTTGCTTCGTCTTTGCTGGCTGCTACTCCTCCCAGGTTACTCGCTATCCTTTCTTCATTCTTAACTTAGACTTCCTCTTGACAAAAAATGGCAGTCATTATCCGAACGTGCAAAGTGTTCGGTACTTCATTGGGTGAGTCATGACAATTCGGAGTGCCAGAGCCTTGTCGAAATACTGGAAGAAGATAACGGAAAGACCGCAACATTACGGTTCATTCCTCGGGTGTCACGTGTGGCTGAATAATGCCGGCCTTGATCGAGTCACTCTTCTCTTATCTTCGGGTCTAAGCCAATATTCTACAGTTTGCACTGAGACTACAGTCTTCTTTTTGAACCCGTGCCAGGCTAGTCTTCCATAGATAACACCAGGAAATGGAAGACAGAGAGAGAGAGAGAGAGAGAGAGAGAGAAAGAGAGAGAGATTTGTTCTCTGCATCCTGCTCTGTTTATTTGCAGCACGGCTCTCCTCTTCATTCTAATCACAAATTCCTTCCTTGCTTGAGACATGAGGCAAAATAGGAAGATGCAAACTATACTTGGTAGTAAAAGAGGAATAATGCAGGGAAAGCGTTCTCTGGAAGAAGCGGCTCGGGAGCTGTCTCGGGAGCAGCAGCTGGAGGCCATTCCACTCGACATCACTTCCGACGACAGCGTCGCCAGTGCTTTCCGCGTTGTCCGCGAGCATCTTGCTGAACATGTTCCATTTTCTATGAGATTACATTCTTTTCCAAATTCATTTACATCGTTAATCGGCTTTGTACTGAAATGCAGCATCTCTGTAAATGAAAACAGGCTAACTGACAGGAATGTTGACACAAGAAGGCTAACTGGCAGGATTTGCCGGCAAGAAGGCTAACTGACAAGAGTGAACACGCCGAAAAAGGCTAACTGGCAGGTTGAAAAAATTGGAAAGGCCAATTGGCAGGAATTTCTGCTGGAAGGCCTATCAACAGGAGTTAGAAGGCTAATTAACAGGGTGCGACGCGGTCGCGGTAGCGGTCATCTCGGGAGCGATAATTTCGTGGTCGTTAAAGTTGCTTTTGATACAATGTTCTCCTTGCCGTGTTCTCCTCCATGTTCTGATTACCATGCATTTTGCGCTTAATTAGATGCCTATTTCGCTTTAGACAGATAGCAATTATACAGGCACGTTTCGCGCGGCACCTTGCTGCCCAGCCAACACTGCGAAGAGCCCCTCGCACACCTTCTCATCGCTCCACCTAGAATCGCTGTTGTTTTGTCGCCTCGCCTCCTCATCTCTTTCTCCACCGAAGCTATCGGTTAATGCAATGTGATTTCTCAATGTTTAATGAAGCAGTTTACTGTTTACTTTTTTATGCTTGCCTTTATTATTAAACGATGGAATTGCTTCGAAGGAAAAATCTCAATTATCCACTTTCGTTCAGGGTATTTCTTTCTTGTTTGAAAAATACTCACATTAATATTGAATGAATGAGAATTCAAATTTCTTTGTTTCACTTACTTTTATATTTACACTGCAGGCTTGCAAGGACATCTCTCGAACGAAGACGCTGCTCAGGCATCTCAAGGAGGGCAATCAGAGATGTGTGTGTGTGTAGTCTATGTTTTGCTTCTATTTTAGATGATTTTGTTATTTTGTTGTTATTTGGAGTATTCTTTTTTATTCGACGCGTTTAGCTTCTCGAGTAGGATGTTGCTTTGCAGAACTGTCTCGTTGTCTTCTCGCCTGCAAAGTGTGCGTCGAGGGAGGAGAAACCGCCTAGTTGGCTGCCTGTGACGGCTCTTCTTTCGCTTTCCCTCCCGATATTGAGCGGCAGTAACCCAAGCAGGTTCGCTTTATAGCTGGTAAATTTGTGACTGAATGGTTCCCATTACCATGTACTTGCTATTTTCGGCCAATTATGTGCTCATTATTCTTTTAGATGCCAATCGAGAGCAAGTATGCCGGCCCGTTTCGGGCGGCGCTACGGCTTGCTAATCAAGTCGCACCTCGAAGGACTCATCGTACTCCATCTCCTCAGCCCAGCGCAACTCCGCCTTCACCAGTCAGAACATCGCCGGTGAGAGCTCGTAGCGAGTCACCCCTGCCGTCTGTCTCAGGTTCGTAGTTTAAAGCAAAAGTCTAGCTATTCGATGGCGTCTTTTGCTGTAGATGAGCAGGCGACCCCCGAAATCCTCGTAGACTCCATGATGCTTTTGCACTCTTCTTCGCAGCGACGTAAGTTCTGATATTAAAAGTTGAGATAGCATGCGAATATATCTAACCCGCTTTCAATATCCGTTGTTTTAAGATGTTTCCGCATTGCGAGCTCGCTTCGCTGACGTCGACAGGAAATACGCTCTGGCAGACGGCTACTTGGAGTCCCTGAGAACGAGGCTCATGTTCGACGGTATGTTAAATGGTTGACTTTTACATTCATTCATTAAGTAACTTTTGTTCAGAGAGAAGAGAAGACTCACGTACACTCCAACTGGTGAGCACAGGCTGTTTCGAAATAAAAGGCTTGTTACTTGTTGCTCAATTTACGAAAATAAGTCACACCGTTAGCATTCAGGCGAGTGGACCGAGTTCTGCCACTTCACGAACGCCAACACGCCGGAATTTGGAGAGAAGAAGAGCTTCTTACATTCGGCTTCGATCACAAAGAAGTGCTTGGCGACTAACGCTCATGAAGAAGTGTGAGATGTCATCCTCTTCAGTTTATTTTTCAATCTTTTTTCTATCAAGCCCTCAATGTTAATTATTATGCCGCAAAGCGAGTTTATTATAGAACATTCCTTGTAAATTGGTTGGCAATGATTGCTGTATGAATATTCATCTTAAAATTAAGAAGATGACTTATTTTTAGTCACTAGTATAAGAATACTTGTTGTTTTTCAATGCCGGTGACCTCTTCTTGTGTACTTCTTCTCGTTGCCTTCAAGGAGCTTGTATAATTGCTTTTACTTCCATTCTGTGCAATTGCTAATGCTGATTTACCCTGTATGTTGTTGGTTTTCGTTCCCCCTTCATTCTATGTCGTGTGTTCGCTGCTTTTCCCTTTATAATATTGCTTAGAACAATCCCTTAGCCATGCGTTCACTTTTAGATTGTCTTTCTTGTAAAATAGGTGTTTTTATTGCTGTAAATTGGATCCCAGAAAGACGCGCGATATAAAGTGTGCTTCAGAATTGTGTTTAATACAAAGTGAAATATACAAACTAAAGTGAAGATGAATGGGAAGGTGCATGGTTACATTTACAAATAATGCCTGGTGCACCTAACGAAACAATCCTGCCAGTAAGCCTTCCTGCTCGCTTTTGGAAGGCTGATCGACAGGCATGCTTACAGGCCTTCCACAAACCTGTCAGTTAGCCTGTTTTCATTCACAGAGATGGTTGCGAGATATAGTTGATGAAGTGTTAACTTGGCTTGCCAGTTGGTAGAATGTCTTCACCTACCATAACCTGTCACGCCTGGCATTGATAACTGGCACGCCATTGGCCTGTTTGTCACTGAGTCACATTAGTTATGAGGATTTTGATCGGATGACTAGGAGAGATTTGAAACCTTAAGAGAATGAATTTCTTAGGGCGCGACTCTCTGGGCCGTAGTGAACAACGCAGGAGTCTTCTCGATCTTCGGTCCCGATGACTGGTGCACCATCGAAGAGTATAGGTGAGTGTGTAGCCAAGCTAATTATATTCACCTCACCATGCAACTTTAGAAATTTCGCTTTCGAAAATTTACCTTTCTTTTTTTCCAGAAATTCTCTGGAAGTGAACACGCTGGGTGGCATCCGAGTCTGTCATAATGCAGTTCCTCTTCTCAAACAGAGCAAGGTTTGTCTTCTTCATCTTTTGCTTCATTTCTTTCTTTTTCACTATAAAAGGTAAATATGAAAAGAAAGAAGTAAAAAGATGAGCCTGAAGGGTCGAATCGTGACGATGGGTTCTTCAGCCGGCCGTCTTCACGGCCAATTTGTCGGCCCGTATTGCACTGCCAAATTTGCACTCGAGGTTCCACTACTTTCCTTTCTCTTTATCTTATTCGATCTGATAAGAACTACTCTTGAAGTGAGACAATGAGTTATCAGATGATGGAATGCGAAGGAGAAATGACTTTTGTAAAAAGAAGGGATTGAGGCGTACATGGACTGTCTCCGCTTCGAGTTGCGTGTTTTCGGAGTGAGCGTCCACATTCTAGAGCCTGGCGCGTTCAAGACAACTCTCCTGGATGAGGACGCATTCAACAGCCGAGTTGACAAGGTTTCCTTTTCCTCTGCTACTCTCACATTTATCCTGCAGCTGTTTATCACCCCAGAGTTACCACCTTTAACTTTACAGACTTGGCTAATCCTTTCGTATAATTAATATATTTTGCAGCCAGGAAATATAAAAATATATCAATGTAAGTTCGTAATTGCGATTAATATACATACATATGTACATATTATACATAGTACATATAAGGATATTTATTCTGTCACCATTGTAGATCTGGAACAAACTTCCCGATTCGACCCGAATGGAGTACGGCGAGAGATTCCGTGATAACTGTTTGTTATTTTATTTTCATCCTTTGAAAAAATGAGAACGAATAATATTAATAGAATATTTCGCAATAGACGAATGCATAGAACATTTCTAAAGTTAAAACGGCCTGGACTTCCGGAGTGTCTACCATTGCGAATCCGAACTTGGACTGGGTGATCGATGACTATTGTCACGCTCTCTTCTCCACTTGGCCACGATTAAGGTCAGCAACTCATTCTCTCCTAAGTCCAAAAGTTCTTTTTGAAGATACTATACGGGCTACGATGCCATGCTTCTCTTTATCCCTCTCAGTCTCCTCCCGACTAGTATACAGGTTCTATTTTCAATTAACATTTCTTATCGTTCATTTGTTATTTGACAGACGAGACTGCACTTGCTGGCGCAAGTTTGTAAGTCATATTAAAGGAAGTATCCGACGAAAGAATACTGTTTCTAATAAAATTACGCGTCAAGCGCGGCCAAACTCTAAACTGGATGAGCATTGATTTAGGCCACTACAACATTTCAAATCTTAAATGCATGCGTACTTTAAACTTTTAAAGTATACTTTTTTTTAAAGTATACTTTTAAATGCATCGACGGAGACGTTTTATAGAGTTTTCAAAAGATAAATGCAAATATCTGACTAAATAATGATTCTCATCAAACGGCACCACCTCCAATCGGTCTTTTAGGCCAAAGTTGATCATATGGGAAGGCAAAAGAAGAAGTAATTTTTTGTCGGATACTTCCTTTAAATGTGAGTAGGAAAAGCGCAGAAATGGAGATGCTTGAAAGACAATGTGAAAATGAAGTTGTTGAGGATGCGTTGATGGGAGTGATGTACTCGCTGCAGCCGGGCCCTCCCCTCCAGCCTCATTCTCTTCTGGGAAAGTCCAGTCTCTAGTCAGACAATCTTCCTTGTAATGTCTTAGTCTCGCGCCTTAGTCTCTTTACAGTCGACCCAATTGTTCTCTTTCTTACGGTGATAATTCTCTGCCTTCATCTCTTGCTTTAAACAAAAGAGTGACCTGTTGACCATATTTTAATATAGAGTGTGGACAATGTACATTTTCTTGAGGCACCCTAAATGACTTGCTAAAAAAATGCAGTCTAGACAGGAAATGATCGTGAGAATACGAAGATTGGAGAGATGGTAAGTGGGATGAAGAATTAGAAAGTCCTTACTTCTGCAAAAAAATACACATTTAGCTCCAATTCTCTGCAACATATTTTAGATTTTTGGAGAGAAAAGTCTAAGACGTTTGAATCTGTTGCAAAACAGAAGAGAAATGTGACAAAGAGCTATTTTCGAGGCTACTAGATTATGTCTTCTTTGCAGAGGGCAAACAGCAGAATTCCAAGCAACATTTTACAAAGTTCCGCTTGCTTAACCAATATTAAGGAGGAAGATAAAACGCCACGTGACATGCATTTACGAAATGAGAACGGAAGTAAAGAGGCATATGAGATGAAGAACGAAAGAAGGAAGGCTTAAAGGGGAAGAAGGTTGGCAGTTGTGATTGCTCTTCCTACTTCATTCTCGCAAAGAACTGTGTACTCTCCGAAGTGGTGGGGCTGCACGTACTGGATTACCAGGCGGCAGGTGTCCGACGTGTCCTCTACCTCAAACACATTTGTGTCACCCTTAAGCTCAACTGTGCCACCAACATATGTAAATAGATGGTAATATCGACTTTGTAGCAGATTTTTGTACATACATATTTATGACTTACATAGGTTAAGATACTAAAAAAATTTAAGCCATTAAAAACCAGTACTTGAACATCTGTGAAACGAAGTTTTTCGTCGTTAAAGAGCCAGCAGACCTAAAGAAAAAGAAAATTATGGTCAAATAAAAAAAAAAGAATTGAAATAAAGAGAATTTAATAAAACCTTTGGCCTTGGTGATCCGAGAAGAACACAGTCAAAGACTGCTCTCCCACCGATGTGGCTGCGGACATCTCCGAACACCTGAGAAAGTCAGGAAAAGTGAGAAGACAAGAGAGATTATGAGAGAGAGAGATAGAGAAAGGTGAATGGAGATAGGGAAGTTGAAAAAGAGAACGAGAAAGGTGTATGAAGATGGAGAAGTTGAATAAAGAGAACAAGAAAGATTCGACCGATTTGAACCTTAAGGAATTCTGGAGCGTAGTTCCATGGACTGCAGGCGTACTTATTCTTCGGCATCTCATATGCCAGTTGATTCACTTGCTGATATCGAACAAAGAGTTATTTACCAAAAACAATTGATTCCCTCCCTCAAAGAAAAGAAGTAGAATGATTGGCCTTGCCTTAGTGAGAGGCGAAGGCTGGGGAACAGGCCGATAGATGCCGACTCCGTCCAAGACGTCGACGTGGAGTTGAGAGGAGTTGAGATGAACGGAGTGGATGGAAGGGGGCACCGGAGGGGACAGCGAAGACACTCGCTCACGCGAACCAGCGTAGCCCTGTCCATTCATTGTCTAGCAGTGTACTCGTGGATGAAGAGTGAACATACATTGTGGTCTTGTTGTTGTCGTAGATCGTATGGATATGGAGGCAGGGAATGCAGAGAGTGTCGCCAGTTCGCCATCCCTGAACGAGCTGAATCATCGAAACAATAATGAATGCGGATTCGAATTCCGTGTTCACTCTGGGAGGAAAAAAGGCCGCGGCAATCAGAATCTCGAATTTTTGGCGATCCATTTCAATTACCATGTCAAAAGGAAAATGGGAAATTTCATAAATCTGGCGCGTAAACTTCCAGAAAAAGAAGAAAAAGGCTTATTGTTAACCATTAATCGAGAATGCCACAGCAAAGAAAATAAATGATTTTCAAAAAATGCTATCAGTTAACTTCGTCCTACAAATGCTGATTTTTAAGATCGCATTTAGAATAAGAAAAAAGCTATTTCAAGACGAGCATATATTTATAGATACCGGCACAGTCAACAATCTAACAAAATAGCATGACTGCCGCGGAAGCAAATGACGTAATGACAACAGCAAATGATAAGAAGAAGGAGAATACAGGACAACGCGAACTCAGATGAAGTTGTTGCGAGGAGAAGGGGGCAGGAGACAGGAACGTGAAAGAAGGAGAAGCAAGAAGATGGAGAGAGAAAGAGAGAGAGAGAGAAAGAGAGAGAGAGAGAGAGAGAAAGAGAGAGGTAGAAAAAGAGGGAGAAGGAGGCAAAAACGAAGAGAAAGGGAACAGAAGTATGTATCGGGAGCTGTCGGCAACACTGCGCGGCAGGGACGCCATCATGGTGATTCCAGCTCAAGCAAATAGAGAACGAGATACTAGCGTAAGAGAGAGAGAAAGAGAGAGAGAGAGAGAGAGAGAGAGAGAGTTGAGGGGAGAGAGACGAGAAGCTGCGCCCCCTCACTAGGAACAGGCACAACCCGAACTGTGGAAGAAGTGCCTGGCCTATCCGAAACATTCTCTCCCATTCTCATTTCCATCTCTCTAGCCCGTCTTAGACTCTATTCTTCATCATCTCATCTATCTCCTCTTCTCTTCTCTCTCTCTCCCTCTCCTCAACTGTTCACTACTTCGGTACTTCTTTGCTGTCTTCTTTTTCCATGAGGTAGCCTCTTAACCTTATCTTAGCACGCACCGCGGGCACTTCACGCTAGATACAAGAGAGGGAGGACATAAAGAAAGAGAGAGAGAGAGAGAGAGAGAGAGAGAGAGAAGTGAGAGAGAAGATAGAGAAAGAAGATGAAAGATTGAAGTGTGGCTAGCGGGGAGTGAGAAGCCAGGCTTGTTCATACATCTCGGCAATGCTGGCTACTCTCCCACCTCGTGACCTTCCATTCTCTCACAGATTCTTCGGATTGTTCTTTCTGTTTTAATGCACCTTTAGCAGTTGTGCAGTTGATGATCCTTCATAGATTGAATATGTACAAATGCTAATCTTGAGCTCTGAACAGAATTTATCGATAAGTGAACCGATTCACCTAAATTCATATCTCATCAAAGGAAAGAAGTTATTTCAGCAATATTTCCCGTAAAAAGAGTAAAAGAGGAGAAGAGAAATGTTAGCTCATCCCTAACCCGAGGTCTTCATTTTCTTCCATTGCAATTTTTGGCAGTGAAGATTTTGATCTGCTCTTATTGTTAGTGGTATCTCGGTAAAACAAATTGAGCTCGATGTTCTACTACAGGGGACACAGCGTTAAATACAGAATTATAACGGCAATACCTCTCTGCAATATTATAATATGTTGAAAAATTCCTAAATATAGTAAACAATCAGGTGAAAGAATGATGATTATACTCGTATTCAACGTACAGGTTATTGTTATGGCTGTGAAACTGAGATTCTATTCAGATTGCTCTAAGGATCAACAGAGGAAGGTGAAGGAAGAGAAAGTGAGGGAGAAGAAGAAAATGGACATGAATGGAAATGGACGGGGAGATCACAGCCGGAGAAGGAGGAACAGCGAGAGAAGCAGAGGGATCAATCCCTTCTCCCTCGACGACGACGCTTTGTTACATCTCAATGAAATGATACGATAAAGGGGTACTCCACAATCAGTGAATCTCACTTGTCTCCAAAGCAGGCGCACAACTGAACATCCCCAATGGCATGGTGATGACTTCTCTGCTTGCCCGGGTTGAACAACTGAGACCGAGCCAGGGTCCGGCATTGGTTCTGAATCATTCTTGGCTGGAGCAGAGTTGAGTAATGCGAGCATACGGTAGCAGAAGAGAGGGAATGCTGACATGCTGGTGAAAGCGATGAGTTCGAATGGCTGACTGGTTGAAGCCATGCCTCAGCACTCGGTCGAGGCACCCGCGGATGTGTTTGTACCCAATGAAGATACCTAAATCTCTTCAACCTTTCCCATTTTGCCGAAAATTTAGATCAAAAACTCAAATAATGAATAGAATCAATTAAAGAAGAATGAAAATTCTGACCAGCTTCAATGTTGGGTTCAAGCATGGAAATGCATACAGAAGAGCAGGCGAGGGTGGGCATGCGAGACTCGGACTCGGGATCACGACAACGGTCAGTGAACACCTCAAGCAAGGATTCAGGCATGCAGGAAAGACGACTCTTGCCTTGGGCTGGTGGTAGATCGCAGACAAATGATTCCAGTGCGATTTGTAGATCAGAGACATACACGAGTAACACTCGAAGGTCCGAGAGGGAGCACCTGAAAGAGAGAGAGAGAGAGGACGAGAGAGAGTGGACTAGAGAGAGAGAGACGAGAGAGGGGGGATCCTGCAGAGACCGCACTCATCAGCTGCCTGTCACTCCCTTCCCTGCTTGTCTCATTTTCTTCTCCCGATAGGCCAATTCCACTTTCTCCTTTCCTCCCTCCCGAGGGCATCAAATGAATGACGTTGACTCAGTCTCCATGAAGACTTTAATGCAATATCGTGTGTGTGTGGTATTCCTAAGAACTTACCGTATTGTTCGACTGCAGAGACAGCAGAGTGGAAAGAAAGAGGAGAGAAGAAGAGAGAGAGCAGACAGAAAAGATGAGAGAGGATGCGACAAGAAGAGCCAAGAAGATATCCAGGGAGATGGCCGAAACAATTCATCCAGTTCATCTACGACGGAAGAACATCGAAGATGGAGATGGAAGAAAGAGAAGGAGAGGTATGATCTGACACAACCACTCGAGAATATTGCAAAAGAGAGGACTGATCGGATGAGTGACGAGAAACTACGAAAGTAACAGCGTCAGAGTCGGAAATTGACAGACCATCGGAGAGTTAAAGAGCATGGGATGCACGACTTGCGAAAAAGAGGACTGAAAGGATACCGCCAGCGGGTGAAATTCAAAGGAGAATAACGTGCGAATGGAATAATAAAGAAAAGGCAGCAATGGCTTCCAGATGCACAGAATGATGGGAAGAAAAGAGAGAAAGGGAAGGAAGAGGAGAACGGCAGAAAACAAAGAAAAGAGTCACACATGAAGAGATTCTGAAAGATGACTCGTCTGGCAGCATGTCTATTCCAACACTTGGTAGGCACGTTTACAATCAAGGCAACGTTAGAACTGCGCGAAAAGACATTGCTTAAATAGACATTCTGATACTAAGGTACTAACCTGGAGAAGCTGGAATAGAATATGAATGCAAAGAGAGAGAGAGAGAGAGAGCTGGAGCGAGAGTGTGAGAGAATAGCGAGAAAACGAGAGAGAGAGAGAGAGGGATAGAGCGAGAGAGAGGTAGAGAGCGAGAAAGAGAGGGAGAGAGCGCGAGTGAGGGAGATGGATACACAGAAGGAGAGAGGAGAAAGCCAAAGATAAAGAGAGTGAGAGAGAGAGAGCGATAAAGTCCAAGAAGAATGTGAATAACGAGCGCCAAGACTATGTTATGAAATGGATAACTAGAAGAGAGAGAAAAAGGGATAAGAGTGAGGTTTGTCTAGATCTGCTAGCCCAAGCAAGGTAACAGCGTAAGGCCATAACAGAACAAGGTGGTGAGGAGGGATCGAGATTGAGAGCGAGCGGCAGATCGAGAAACAGAGAGCGAGAGAGAAAGAGAAAGAGAAAGAGAAAGAGAGAGAGAGAGAGAGAGAGAGAGAAAGAGAGAAAGGGAGAAAGAGGGAGATGTGGCTGAGAAGAGAAAGGAGAGTATGAGAGATCGAGAGAGATAGAATAACGAAGTGATGGCAAAAGCATTGTGCATACGGCTGAGTGAGCAGCGCCAGCAGCGAGTGGAAGGAGGGCGGGCAGACATGAAGCTGGCAGGGCAGACTGCCAAAGGTCGAGGTGTGAATAGAGAGAGGGAGGAGAATGATGGAGAGGGAGAGGGCTGAACAAGAAGAGGAAGAAAGACTAGCGGCACCTTGGCAGAAGAGAAGGTGAAAAAGAGGAGATGAAAAGGAAGAAGAGGAGGTCGCCTACCGAATAAAGTCGATTTGCTTGGCCGGATGAGAGAAAACGAAGAAGAGGAAGCAACCTCTTCGTACGTTTTGTGGACACTTGGAAGGCAGAGTTAGAGAAAAGAGGGAGAGAGAGAGAGACAGATAGAGAAAGAGAGAATAGAGATAATAGAGATAGAGGAGAGAAAGAGAGAGAGATAGAGAGAGAGTGGAGAGATAATAGAGATAGAAAAGAGAAAAGATAGAGGAGAGATAGAGCAGAGAGGTGAGGAGAGCATGAAAGCCGGAACAGATGGAAAGATGATTATAGAGTAGTTAGATGCGCCAAGCCCCCAAATATGGAAGAGAAACAAGAGCGAGAGAGAGAGGGAATAGAGAGAGAGAGAGAGAGAGAGAGAGCGATGGTGTGCAGGATTGGAAGCGAACCCTCGAGAGACTCATTCACTCTCCAGCATGTATCTGCCAGAGTAGAATAGAGAGATAGAGATAGAATGGGAATAGAAGGCGATGAATGAGTGTGATAAGAGATGGAGAGCGGCTACCAGAATCAGAGAGGGCTTTGAGTGTCTCTAATCTGCATTTTTTGAATCTCAAACAATGACTGTGACTGCGTCATCAATTACATCTCCTTATATTTGGTGGTTGGTTGACTCTGATTGATTACTTGGAAGATTTTGAGTGAAAAGAGAAGAAGTGATTGCGGGATAACACCGTAGTCAACGCCCAGGAGAATGCCAAAGGAAAGGCCGCTGGCGGCACTGGTGTCTATCCGCTCTCTCACTCTCTCTCTCTCTCTCTCTCACTCTCACTCTCTCTCTCTCTCTAACTCTCCCTCTCTCTCTCTTTCTCTCTCTTTCTCTTTTTGTCTTTATTTCTCTCTCTGCACTCTCCTCCTCTCACACACTCCCTACTGCCAACCAGTGACTCCTCTTTCGCTGTAATGTGACAGACCAAAGCGGATGAGCAGAACATGACAGGTGAATAATGAATGAGAGTGCGGGAAGAAGAATGTAACGACTAAATAATTGATAAAGTGATAATAACAAGATAATCAAAGAAACATACGATTGGTTAGAATAGGTCTGAGCATATTAAACTATACTATTTATATACAACCAGCAAGCAGGGCACGAGAGAGCCAGTTCACGGAAGCAGACTGGTAATGATGGGTGCGTGCACTGCAACAATTTTTTTCTAAGGTAGTGAATACTGAGAGAGAGAGAGAGAGCGGAAGAAATAGAGAGAGCGAGAGAGAAATAGTGAGAGCGATGGGAAGACATCGTGGAAGGGCAGGCAACAAGAGAGAGAAACGACCATAGAACGCAGGGAAAGAGACATAGAAAAGAGAGAAACGCAATGCTCTCTTATTTTGGTTCACTACATACATATGTATGTATATATGTATAATCATTTGAATTGAAGTCGTATTTTTGTGAATCCGATAAGATTTGATACGGCGTCGTGTCGTTCTTTGTTTCTTTCTGTTCTTTTCCTTGCCGGGCAGGAGGTGGTCGGCAGCGAAAACAATGCTGCTCCTGCTTGCAGATCTACCCTTCGCTCTACATCCGCCATCCATTTTCAGACTCCAGCAATTCAGTATAAATAGACACCAGGGAGAACAGAGCAGGAGAGAGCGAGATACTATTGAGAGGAAGGAGAGGGTCAGGTAGGAATGGTCAAGAGAGAGCGAGATACTATTGAGAGGAAGGAGAGGGTCAGGTAGGAATGGTCAAGAGAGAGCGAGATACTATTGAGAGGAAGGAGAGGGTCAGGTAGGAATGGTCAAGAGAGAGCGAGATACTATTGAGAGGAAGGAGAGGGTCAGGTAGGAATGGTCAACAGAGAGCGAGATACTATTGAGAAGAAGGAGAGGGTCAGGTAGAAATGGTCAAGAGAGAGCGAGATACTATTGAGAGGAAGGAGAGGGTCAGGTAGGAATGGTCAAGAGAGAGCGAGATACTATTGAGAAGAAGGAGAGGGTCAGGTAGGAATGGTCAACAGAGAGCGAGATACTATTGAGAGGAAGGAGAGGGTCAGGTAGGAATGGTCAAGAGAGAGCGAGATACTATTGAGAGGAAGGAGAGGGTCAGGTAGGAATGGTCAAGAGAGCGAGATACTATTGAGAGGAAGGAGAGGGTCAGGTAGGAATGGTCAACAGAGAGCGAGATACTATTGAGAGGAAGGAGAGGGTCAGGTAGGAATGGTCAACAGAGAGCGAGATACTATTGAGAAGAAGGAGAGGGTCAGGTAGGAATGGTCAAGAGAGAGCGAGATACTATTGAGAGGAAGGAGAGGGTCAGGTAGGAATGGTCAACAGAGAGCGAGATACTATTGAGAGGAAGGAGAGGGTCAGGTAGGAATGGTCAAGAGAGAGCGAGATACTATTGAGAGGAAGGAGAGGGTCAGGTAGGAATGGTCAAGAGAGAGCGAGATACTATTGAGAGGAAGGAGAGGGTCAGGTAGGAATGGTCAAGAGAGAGCGAGATACTATTGAGAGGAAGGAGAGGGTCAGGTAGGAATGGTCAAGAGAGAGCGAGATACTATTGAGAGGAAGGAGAGGGTCAGGTAGGAATGGTCAAGAGAGAGCGAGATACTATTGAGAGGAAGGAGAGGGTCAGGTAGGAATGGTCAAGAGAGAGCGAGATACCATTGAGAGGAAGGAGAGGGTCAGGTAGGAATAGTGAAGAGAGAGCGAGATACTATTGAGAGGAAGGAGAGGGTCAGGTAGGAATGGTCAAGAGAGAGCGAGATACTATTGAGAGGAAGGAGAGGGTCAGGTAGGAATGGTCAAGAGAGAGCGAGATACTATTGAGAGGAAGGAGAGGGTCAGGTAGGAATGGTCAAGAGAGAGCGAGATACTATTGAGAGGAAGGAGAGGGTCAGGTAGGAATGGTCAACAGAGAGCGAGATACTATTGAGAGGAAGGAGAGGGTCAGGTAGGAATGGTCAAGAGAGAGCGAGATACTATTGAGAGGAAGGAGAGGGTCAGGTAGGAATGGTCAAGAGGGAGCGAGATACTATTGAGAGGAAGGAGAGGGTCAGGTAGGAATGGTCAAGAGAGAGCGAGATACTATTGAGAGGAAGGAGAGGGTCAGGTAGGAATGGTCAAGAGAGAGCGAGATACTATTGAGAGGAAGGAGAGGGTCAGGTAGGAATGGTCAAGAGAGAGCGAGATACTATTGAGAGGAAGGAGAGGGTCAGGTAGGAATGGTCAAGAGAGAGCGAGATACCATTGAGAGGAAGGAAAGGGTCAGGTAGGAATAGTGAAGAGAGAGCGAGATACTATTGAGAGGAAGGAGAGGGTCAGGTAGGAATGGTCAAGAGAGAGCGAGATACTATTGAGAGGAAGGAGAGGGTCAGGTAGGAATGGTCAAGAGAGAGCGAGATACTATTGAGAGGAAGGAGAGGGTCAGGTAGGAATGGTCAAGAGAGAGCGAGATACTATTGAGAGGAAGGAGAGGGTCAGGTAGGAATGGTCAACAGAGAGCGAGATACTATTGAGAGGAAGGAGAGGGTCAGGTAGGAATGGTCAAGAGAGAGCGAGATACTATTGAGAGGAAGGAGAGGGTCAGGTAGGAATGGTCAAGAGAGAGCGAGATACTATTGAGAGGAAGGAGAGGGTCAGGTAGGAATGGTCAACAGAGAGCGAGATACTATTGAGAGGAAGGAGAGGGTCAGGTAGGAATGGTCAAGAGAGAGCGAGATACTATTGAGAGGAAGGAGAGGGTCAGGTAGGAATGGTCAAGAGAGAGCGAGATACTATTGAGAGGAAGGAGAGGGTCAGGTAGGAATGGTCAACAGAGAGCGAGATACTATTGAGAGGAAGGAGAGGGTCAGGTAGGAATGGTCAAGAGAGAGCGAGATACTATTGAGAGGAAGGAGAGGGTCAGGTAGGAATGGTCAAGAGAGAGCGAGATACTATTGAGAGGAAGGAGAGGGTCAGGTAGGAATGGTCAAGAGAGAGCGAGATACTATTGAGAGGAAGGAGAGGGTCAGGTAGGAATGGTCAACAGAGAGCGAGATACTATTGAGAGGAAGGAGAGGGTCAGGTAGGAATGGTCAAGAGAGAGCGAGATACTATTGAGAGGAAGGAGAGGGTCAGGTAGGAATGGTCAAGAGAGAGCGAGATACTATTGAGAGGAAGGAGAGGGTCAGGTAGGAATGGTCAACAGAGAGCGAGATACTATTGAGAGGAAGGAGAGGGTCAGGTAGGAATGGTCAAGAGAGAGCGAGATACTATTGAGAGGAAGGAGAGGGTCAGGTAGGAATGGTCAAGAGAGAGCGAGATACTATTGAGAGGAAGGAGAGGGTCAGGTAGGAATGGTCAACAGAGAGCGAGATACTATTGAGAGGAAGGAGAGGGTCAGGTAGGAATGGTCAAGAGAGAGCGAGATACTATTGAGAGGAAGGAGAGGGTCAGGTAGGAGTGGTCAAGAGAGAGCGAGATACTATTGAGAGGAAGGAGAGGGTCAGGTAGGAATGGTCAAGAGAGAGCGAGATACTATTGAGAGGAAGGAGAGGGTCAGGTAGGAATGGTCAAGAGAGAGCGAGATACTATTGAGAGGAAGGAGAGGGTCAGGTAGGAATGGTCAAGAGAGAGCGAGATACTATTGAGAGGAAGGAGAGGGTCAGGTAGGAATGGTCAAGAGAGAGCGAGATACCATTGAGAGGAAGGAGAGGGTCAGGTAGGAATAGTGAAGAGAGAGCGAGATACTATTGAGAGGAAGGAGAGGGTCAGGTAGGAATGGTCAAGAGAGAGCGAGATACTATTGAGAGGAAGGAGAGGGTCAGGTAGGAATGGTCAAGAGAGAGCGAGATACTATTGAGAGGAAGGAGAGGGTCAGGTAGGAATGGTCAAGAGAGAGCGAGATACTATTGAGAAGAAGGAGAGGGTCAGGTAGGAATGGTCAAGAGAGAGCGAGATACCATTGAGAGGAAGGAGAGGGTCAGGTAGGAATAGTGAAGAGAGAGCGAGATACTATTGAGAGGAAGGAGAGGGTCAGGTAGGAATGGTCAAGAGAGAGCGAGATACTATTGAGAGGAAGGAGAGGGTCAGGTAGGAATGGTCAAGAGAGAGCGAGATACTATTGAGAGGAAGGAGAGGGTCAGGTAGGAATGGTCAACAGAGAGCGAGATACAATTGAGAGGAAGGAGAGGGTCAGGCAGGAATGGTCAAGAGAGAGCGAGATACTATTGAGAGGAAGGAGAGGGTCAGGTAGGAATGGTCAAGAGAGAGCGAGATACTATTGAGAGGAAGGAGAGGGTCAGGTAGGAATGGTCAACAGAGAGCGAGATACTATTGAGAGGAAGGAGAGGGTCAGGTAGGAATGGTCAAGAGAGAGCGAGATACTATTGAGAGGAAGGAGAGGGTCAGGTAGGAATGGTCAACAGAGAGCGAGATACAATTGAGAGGAAGGAGAGGGTCAGGCAGGAATGGTCAACAGAGAGCGAGATACTATTGAGAAGAAGGAGAGGGTCAGGTAGGAATGGTCAAGAGAGAGCGATATACTATTGAGAGGAAGGAGAGGGTCAGGTAGGAATGGTCAAGAGAGAGCGAGATACAATTGAGAGGAAGGAGAGGGTCAGGCAGGAATGGTCAAGAGAGAGCGAGATACTATTGAGAGGAAGGAGAGGGTCAGGTAGGAATGGTCAAGAGAAAGCGAGATACTATTGAGAGGAAGGAGAGGGTCAGGTAGGAATGGTCAAGAGAGAGCGAGATACTATTGAGAGGAAGGAGAGGGTCAGGTAGGAATGGTCAACAGAGAGCGAGATACTATTGAGAGGAAGGAGAGGGTCAGGTAGGAATGGTCAAGAGAGAGCGAGATACTATTCAGAGGAAGGAGAGGGTCAGGTAGGAATGGTCAAGAGAGAGCGAGATACTATTGAGAGGAAGGAGAGGGTCAGGTAGGAATGGTCAAGAGAGAGCGAGATACCATTGAGAGGAAGGAGAGGGTCAGGTAGGAATAGTGAAGAGAGAGCGAGATACTATTGAGAGGAAGGAGAGGGTCAGGTAGGAATGGTCAAGAGAGAGCGAGATACTATTGAGAGGAAGGAGAGGGTCAGGTAGGAATGGTCAAGAGAGAGCGAGATACTATTGAGAGGAAGGAGAGGGTCAGGTAGGAATGGTCAACAGAGAGCGAGATACTATTGAGAAGAAGGAGAGGGTCAGGTAGGAATGGTCAAGAGAGAGCGATATACTATTGAGAGGAAGGAGAGGGTCAGGTAGGAATGGTCAAGAGAGAGCGAGATACAATTGAGAGGAAGGAGAGGGTCAGGCAGGAATGGTCAAGAGAGAGCGAGATACAATTGAGAGGAAGGAGAGGGTCAGGCAGGAATGGTCAAGAGAGAGCGAGATACTATTGAGAGGAAGGAGAGGGTCAGGTAGGAATGGTCAAGAGAAAGCGAGATACTATTGAGAGGAAGGAGAGGGTCAGGTAGGAATGGTCAAGAGAGAGCGAGATACTATTGAGAGGAAGGAGAGGGTCAGGTAGGAATGGTCAACAGAGAGCGAGATACTATTGAGAGGAAGGAGAGGGTCAGGTAGGAATGGTCAAGAGAGAGCGAGATACTATTCAGAGGAAGGAGAGGGTCAGGTAGGAATGGTCAAGAGAGAGCGAGATACTATTGAGAGGAAGGAGAGGGTCAGGTAGGAATGGTCAAGAGAGAGCGAGATACCATTGAGAGGAAGGAGAGGGTCAGGTAGGAATAGTGAAGAGAGAGCGAGATACTATTGAGAGGAAGGAGAGGGTCAGGTAGGAATGGTCAAGAGAGAGCGAGATACTATTGAGAGGAAGGAGAGGGTCAGGTAGGAATGGTCAAGAGAGAGCGAGATACTATTGAGAGGAAGGAGAGGGTCAGGTAGGAATGGTCAACAGAGAGCGAGATACTATTGAGAAGAAGGAGAGGGTCAGGTAGGAATGGTCAAGAGAGAGCGAGATACTATTGAGAGGAAGGAGAGGGTCAGGTAGGAATGGTCAAGAGAGAGCGAGATACAATTGAGAGGAAGGAGAGGGTCAGGCAGGAATGGTCAAGAGAGAGCGAGATACTATTGAGAGGAAGGAGAGGGTCAGGTAGGAATGGTCAAGAGAAAGCGAGATACTATTGAGAGGAAGGAGAATGTCAGGTAGGAATGGTCAAGAGAGAGCGAGATACTATTGAGAGGAAGGAGAGGGTCAGGTAGGAATGGTCAACAGAGAGCGAGATACTATTGAGAAGAAGGAGAGGGTCAGGTAGGAATGGTCAAGAGAGAGCGAGATACTATTGAGAGGAAGGAGAGGGTCAGGTAGGAATGGTCAAGAGAGAGCGAGATACTATTGAGAGGAAGAAGAGGGTCAGGTAGGAATGGTCAAGAGAGAGCGAGATACAATTGAGAGGAAGGAGAGGGTCAGGCAGGAATGGTCAAGAGAGAGCGAGATACTATTGAGAGGAAGGAGAGGGTCAGGTAATAATGGTCAAGAGAGAGCGAGATACTATTGAGAGGAAGGAGAGGGTCAGGTCGGACCGAAAGGAACTTGCATGGTACTGATGAGGGCGAGTGAAGTGTACGAATAAGCTCGCTCTTGTTTAAAAACAAATAAAAAAAGTTCAAGATGAGGGCAGGGAGTGGAAAATAACAGGATCCACCTACAAAAAAACTTACCAGTTAACCAATAATATAAACTACCTTTCTTCCATTTTGCAGGGAAAGTTTCGGAGTGAAATTGAGAATGCACAATCTTGACGAGGATAACACAATTAGTTTCGGGCAATCGAAGTAACAAGGATTTTGCAAGAATGGTTCTTTGGTTAAATAGAAGCCATTTTTGCGTTTCAAAAGCCCTCTCGAAAGCACAGCCGCCGGGGTAGTACTGGGGAATGAATATGAAGGGCACAGAGAGAAAGAGAGAGAGAAAGAGAGAAAGGTGGAGAGAAAGCGAGATATATGTAGTTTAGGCAAGGAGAGGGAAAGAAAGAAAAAGAAAAGTCCGATTGTCACCTTCCCGCCCAGAGCAAGCAAGGAAGGAACATTGAGAGTCTTCTCGAAGAATGGCAGAATTGCACAGCGGGAAGCAGGGAGGGCCTCATTCTTTGGACCGATTACCACCAGCCAGGGACTTCTTGCTCAACAACTATCAAAAAAGATAAAGGTGACTAGGAGAGAACGAGAGACAAGGTAAGTGGAGAGGGTGCAGAGATACAGAGAAAGAAACAGCAATTGCAGACGATGGTGTACTGCAGAAAGGCCTCGAGGAAGGCTCCACCGATCCAGAGGCTTGCACTTTTTGAGTCCTCATGCCGTTGAAAACTTCTATGGAAAGAAGTCAGCGCAAGGATGAAACGTCAACGAAGCATTCACGGGATGGGCGGTGGAGAGTGGCAGGAACGAGGCAGAGAGCGACAGAGAGAGAGAGAGAGAGAGAGAGAGAGAGAGAGAGAGAGAAAGAGAGCGAAAGAGCAGGAGGTAGAGAGCGCGAAAGAGAGCGAGAGAGAGTGAGACAAGATGCAGATAACAAGAAGAGTTGAAGCGTCAGAATAAATTGCCCCGCGCAACATTCGCTTGGCAGTACTCTCGTAAAAGAGAAGCAGAGACAGTTCTTTTCCACGATTCCGAAGGCAGTCACAGTTATGGCCAGCTAATGTCTTATTTGAGATGTACCTTGTCATCTCTCTCTCTCTCTCTTTCTCACATTCTCTCAGTCTCTCTCACTTCTTTCTCTCTGAAACTTTCTCTCTCAGTTTCTCTCATTCATCCATCTCTCTCTTTCTTTCTCTCTCTCTCTCTCTCTCTCACTCTCTCAGATTGCTAATGTCCATTCGCCGTTTGCTGTCGTAGCATAACCGTGTTAGTTGTGCCTCTTCGAAGTAGTCTCCCTTTGCTGCACTATCTGCTCCGCTAATCGGTAATCACCCCTCGGGAACTGAACAAACTTTCTTTCCCTTCCCCGTCGGCTCTTCCATTTCCTCTTCCACTCATCGCCCTTCAATTTACTCGAACCACCGTCAATCATCCCGCAAATTATTGCCCCTGGCCTTTTCCGCGTATCATACCGAGATCTGCAGCACTAATCAAAGAGTGAAGGAGAAGAGGTGGGAGCGGCCAAAATGGAATGGAGTTAAGAGAGTATGAAGAGGAAGACAGAGCATAAAGCATGGAGAGAGAGCAGAGAGAAAGAGAGCAGAGAGAAAGCAGAGAGAGAGATAGAGAAGAGAGAGAGAGAGAGAGAGCAGAGAGAGAGAGAGAGAGAGAGAGAGAGAGCAGAGACAACGTTATTTAGTTTAGAAAATCCGTACTGACTGTAGGTGCGTTGCTTCACAAACTTGCGGATGTAGTCTTCGTCAGACCACGAAGTGCGAATGAATTCGCTTCTCTGCTGGTCCTCTTCCAGTTCGTCCACGGCATTCGAAGCCTTCCGAAGGGGAGGCTGAGATGCCCCCAGGTTGTGGATCAGACAGTATAAGGCTGCTGCCTGCACCACTCCCAGCATCGCATGCCGAGAGAGAGAGAGAGAGAGGAGAGAAGCAGAGAAGAGTTGGGAACAGACTCTGAATCACCCCTCTTCCACTCCTGCTCTGCACTTCCTCCTGTTACGCGACATCAAAACAACTCAGTTCAGGCAGCCGGGAAAGAAAATAAGAGAAAAAGAGAGAGGAAAGAAGAAAGAAGGAAAGAAGAGACTAGTGGTGGAACAAGTTGAATGCCGTTGCATAAGGACCGGCTGAAATTGGATTGGCGCGCGTATCAGAGAGGAAGCAGCAGGTGCTGGAGGGGGAGGGGGGGGGGAGGGGCTGGCAGGGAAGCGCACGGTGGGCAGTCAATTTGCTATCGTGAATCGAGTCGCCCGATCTGCCTTCTCTTCTCTCACTCAATTCCACTTTCATATCCACTTATGGCTTCTTCTTTGAGAAGAAGCAGAGAAAAGGGCTGCGGAGACTGGACAAAGCCAAGATCGAAAGAAAACATAATGGAAAGTCAAGATCTGCTTGGCTTGCTTGACATGATGTAGAAGGAGGAAGGAAGAATACAAAGATAGGAAGAGTGAGAGAAGTGAGACAATGAATAAGTAAGTGGATGGGTGGAGTGGTAGTCACAATAATCTGACTCATTGAAAGGACAAGCCGACTGCCCACATAAGTCTTCGCAGACTCTCCCCTTCTTCTTCTTCATTATTCTCCCTTCTCACTGCTTCCTCTTCTCTCATTTAGAGACCGACCATCTATTAAATCTCTTCTTCCTTTCATTCATTTCATCCCCCCACCTCTTGCAACTAACTCTCTCTCTCCATTTTCTATCCTTTCTCTCGTCACTCTCTCTATCTTTTTTCTCTTTGTACCTCTCTTCTCTCTCTTTCCTCCCCCAGGCAATCTCATCTTGGCATTCCCACGCCAGCTACTCCTATTCACCTATTTGCTGGTGCACAATGAATTGCGCGAGCTGAATTAAAGAGTGCGGAAAAGATGAGAGACAGAGGAAGAGCGAGAGATATTGTAAGAGTGGGAGGGCGCAGAGTCAGCTTCTTTGCATCTTCATTTATCCATACTCTGGCGAAATGTTCAAAAAGGACAAACCTTGACGGATGATCAAAAATAAATTTTAATAGTAGAGATGAATGAGCTGAAGGTAAAGCTGGCATATGAAGCGAGGGGCTGTCTATTATGGCTATTTGTAATAAACGACATTGGAACACGCAGTGCAAGGTGAGGAAAAGGGGGAAGACTTAGAGAGTGAGAGAGTGAGAGAGTGAGATTAGCGAGGACGAGGGGCAGAAATACCATGGCAAGATGCCATGACAGTCAACGCGTCAGGTGTGCCATGCGAAACACAAATACATTCAACGGGTAATAAAATGACATTAGCATGGCAAATGACAGAAGAGAGTGAGAGAGGAGAGAGGAGAGAGAGTGAAAGAGACAGAGTGGTGGAGCGAGAGAGAGAGACACTGAAAGAGAGTGAAAGAGACAGAGTGGAGAAGCGAGAGATGGAGCAGGTCAGCTGTTGAAGGCAGAGCGTGATCGCGAGCAGTTAATTCTTATGTTGCTCTCCTCCTCAAATTCCACTTTGGTTTTCGAAGGAAACTGGAGAATCTCTTCAAGACGGAAGCGAGAAGCGAAAACCCATGGAGAATGTTCAAGGAGGAAGATCATGCAAGAACCTGGTAAGACAAAGAAAGGGAGAACGAGACCGAAGAGAGCGACAGAGAAAAGAGAAGTGAGGGAGAAAGAAGAGATAAGGGTGCGAGAGAGAAGAGTCGGGAAGTAGTGAGGAGAAAAAATATCAGAAAGTGATACTTTATTTTCCTATTCAACAAAGAATTAGCAGAAGAAATGAAAATCAACAACGAACTTTCACCTCTCTTGCGTTATGGATAGGAGAACATAATGGAAATATTGCGATAAAGATTTTTGATCTAAATGACAATGTTCAAACTTGAATTTCCGCTCTTTTTTAGACTAGGCTGCCTGAGTGTGAACGCGGGAAATACAAATGAATGACAGTTGCTGCTAAAATTGGGAATTGCATCAGGAAGATAATTGTTGATTATCGGCTTGGATGTAAGTAATTCTAGTGGGAAGGGAAGTTTGCATACGGTAGTATGGAGTAAGAGTGATGTGCAGGTTTGGGCGGGAAAAAAGGACGCCACTAGTGCAAGCTAGGGGCAAGTCATTCTACGAATCTTGGCTGTGTAAGGTGGTGACTCTTTTTCGTGGTTACGTCATTCTTGGTATGTTGGTTTATTATTATTAATTATTAGATCGAATTTGTCTGATTCAGCATGGCGGGCGAGGATGGAGGAACGACTCCTCCCCCTCGTCCCTCTTCGCTTCCTGAGTCAACAGGAAGTCATCCGTCGGTCCCCCAGTTTATGGAGGCCCTTCAGCAGGCGTTACGCCAGAACCCTTTGGCCATCCAGCAGCAGCTCCTGCCACGACGCGAGCTCCCCGAATTCACGAATAGAGGTTGTTTATCTTTGTTTTCCCTGCACTCTCACCCGGAGTCAGGTTTTCCTCCCTCAGCCGGGGAGAGCTCTTCCTCAGCCGGGTCGAGCAGTTTGCCTCCCTCAGCCGGGGAGAACTCTTCCTCAGCCGGGTCGAGCAGTTGGCCTCCCTCAGCCGGGGAGAGCTCTTCCTCAGCCGGGGAGAGCAGTTTGCCTCCCTCAGCCGGGGAGAGCTCTTCCTCAGCCGGGGAGAGCAATCTGACTCCCTCAGCCGGGGAAATCTATTCTGTTCTTACAGTCTATCGTGAATCGGCCCGCCCGATGGTAGAAGCACTCACGGACCTGGACAGGGCGAGCGCCTCGATCTCATTGGATCAAGCACAGAAGCACATCGAAGCTGCAAAAGAGAAGCTGGAACAGCGAATACTGCACATGCAGTTAGCTGACGAGAATCCTGGATTCTGGGCTGGTCTGAACAAGGCGAAGAAGTTCTCGGGAGGCATGGACGAATTGACGAGAAGAGCTCTGGAGTTCTCCCAGTCTGCTCCCTCGGCTTCTTCATCTACGACTCTGGGCCCGCAGAAGAAGAGACCAAGGAACGATCAGTCCTTTCGTGATTCCCGATCAGATCGTGACAATGGCGATTCAGAAGGTCACTGTTTAGAAGTAAGGAAAAGCTCAATTGAGATTCATTCTATATTGCAGTTAAAAGACTCGCATCGCAAGTCCAACGGCAACAGCTCCTGCTGGACAGACTCGCCTCCGGCCCCTCCAGAGCTTCGCCCATCTCCCGATGCAACTACTGCAAGCAGCTCGGCCATTTCATCCGGGACTGCCCCCTTGCCCGCTCCATCCTTGACGGAGCTCCACACAAGCCCGGTTCCCCCGGAAAACAGTAAAGGTTCGTTCTTTCGGGCCGGCTCGTTACACGACCATCTGGAAGAATGGGAGAGATTGGATCCACCACACTTTGTACTAACCGCCTTGAGAGAAGGTTTTCACCTCCCGCTTCTACCAGGTATTACATTAGAAACTAGGTGGGCTCCTCAGCCTCCCCTTAGCCAGGAGGACGATAAATTCGTTGATGACGAAATCTGGAATCTCTTGGCTTCAGAGGCTATTGAAGAAGTGAGTCAGGAAGATTTACTGATCTCTAGCCGAATTTTTGTGGTTCATGGGAAGAAAGATCGGTTAGTCATTGACTTATCCTACCTGAATACGTTCCTATCAGTACCCAAATTCAAATTCGAATCCCTGGAATCTGTCCTCCCTTACCTCTCCCATTCCTCCTTTGCCTCTGTTTTCGACATGAAATCATGCTACCATCATCTACTGGTGAGTCCTACCGATAGGAGGTTCCTGGGTTTTCAGTGGAAGGGCAGATTCTTCCAGTTCAGGGCAGTCCCATTTGGATTAGCACCAGCTCCATGGATCATTACGAAACTTTTCCGTCCAGTGGTGAAACGGTGGAGATCTATGGGTATCGAGACAACCTTGTATCTAGACGACGGAATAATCTTGGGCCAGTCAGAGGACGATCTTAGAAACAAAGAGACGGTGATAAGGGCGGACTTAGAGAAGTTGGGCATTACCATGTCGGAAGAGAAGTGTCATTGGCACCCTTCAGCGAAAGTAGTGTGGTTAGGAGTGGAGATTGACTTGGAAAACAAGATAGTGGCCCCTACGAGAGCAAGGAGGGAAAAACTCTTAAGGACAATCGAAGATCTTCTTGTTACTCCTAACCCTACTCTGAAACACAGGGAGAGGCTTTTGGGGATAGTAGCCTCTATGTCAAATTGCTCAGTGGGTCTTCCTCTTTATAGCAGACCATTGTCGAACTCTCTTTCAAGTTTTCCTGCTGCAGGTAACTGGCTGAATCTCCCGATGTAGGAGGATGAGAGAAGCGCACTTCAAAATCTGAGAGATCTGGTGAAGGATGAGAGAGTTAAGAAGATACTGGAGACACGACTGGACGCAGTTGCGACCACCGACGCGTCGGCAGTTGCTATAGGTGGGTTTATCACTGTGGACACAGGAAAAATTTGTTTTTCCAAGAACCTCACCGAACTGCAAAAGACTTTCTCGAGCACGGCTAGAGAAATGTTGGGGATTCAGCAGGCAGCACTGTTGGTAGCGGATAGACTGAAGGGTAGCTCCACTCTTTTTCTGACAGACAACAAGGGTGCGGTAAGCATTTGCCAAAAAGGATCCACGGTCCCTCTTCTTCAAGATCTGGCTGTGTCAATTCGGGGGATTTTGCATCGGGCTGAGGTCCAGGCAGTGTTTGCATGGATTCCTAGGGAAGAGAACGAGGAAGCAGATGCCTTAAGCAGGGAATTAGACCGGGACGATTGGAAGATTAATGATCATTGGTTCCAACGTTGTGTCGATAGATGGGGACTCCCAGAAATCGATTTCTTTGCTTCAGCAGAAACAGCAAAAGTTTCCAGATTCATCGCAAGGCAGTTCGAACCCGGATCCCATGCTGTGGACGCCTTCTCTAGAGGCGACATCTGGGCTTCTCGACTTTTTGGTTGGTGCGTACCCCCCCCCCTGTTTACTGGCGAGAACTCTCAACATGTTGTTCATTTACAAGACTAAGGTCATTCTGGGTTACCCATGCTGGGAGTCGGCGGATTTTTACCCTTTGATTCTAAGAGCAAAACAGACGGGCCTTGTCCGGGACGTTTTGAGAGTACAGAGGGGCCACTGGGTCATCATCCCAGGCCAGGTTCAAAATCAGGCGTTTGCTCGGGAATCTCTTGATTTTGACTTCGAATTCCTCCTCTGCAATTAAGTTCACTTTCGAATCTACACTCCCGGTTCGGGTTCCTGTTCGATAAAGTTGTTTGGTGTACGGCTAGAATTACACAGTCAAGGGGATAATCTCGGTTATATGGGAAGAATGACCGTATAATTGTTGATTATCGGCTTGGATGTAAGTAATTCTAGTGGGAAGGGAAGTTTGCATACGGTAGTATGGAGTAAGAGTGATGTGCAGGTTTGGGCGGGAAAAAAGGACGCCTCTAGTGCAAGCTAGGGGCAAGTCATTCTACGAATCTTGGCTGTGTAAGGGATCCCTCCCTCCCTCCCAATGATGTCTTTCCAGGACCCGCTAGATCAGAGTGGTCCGGACTTCTACGAGCAGCCCAGCACATTGGCGGAAGAGACGCGGCAGAATCTATTGTTAACTCCTTCACGTCTTCTCGAGCCAGCAACACATGGCGAGCTTACGCATCCGTTTGGAGAGCATATCTTTCCTCTCTTCCACCGTCATTAGACCCTTCCTCCCCATATGTTTTGACGGCTTATGCAGCACATGCAGCCTTGTCTAGATCGCAAGCTTCCCAATTATCTGCTGCCTTCTCAAAGTTTTCCGCAGTATCTCTCTCTCCTCTCTGTTCTCAAGTTCTCTCCGGTTTGAAACGTGCTTCTCTCCCTCCTCAAGGGTCTCATCCAGTTACAGATAATCATATTCGTTTCGTTGCCTTTTCCTCGATGGCAGCCTCAGATCCTCGTCCGCATTTAGCCGTATCTTTACAGTATCTTTCTGGTATGCACGTGAGCGAAGTGGCATCTCTCCGTTGGGGAGATTTGCGCCTCGACTCCTCCCGTCTTTCTATATTGATTCGACATTCTAAGGTCGATCAAGCGTCTTTAGGTTCATCCGTTTTTGTGGACCTGTCAGGCTTACCCCCTTTATTCAATTATATTTCCGGAGGCCTGGCCTCTAACAATCCCCTCTCCCCAGTCTTCCCCTCTTCCAACAATCTTCTCTTGCATCTCTCCCCTTCTCACTTATCTAAACTAATCTCTCAGATGTTTACATCCCTCTCCCTTCCTCATTTCACTTCGCATAGTGCCCGCTCGGGTATGGCGAATCGCATGCTCTCCCTCGGCAGGTCTACGGACCACGTCAAACGCATTGGAAGGTGGAAGAGCGACGGTGGATTCGCGGCTTACGTTCGCAATTCCCCAGCAACTCAAGGAGGAGTCATCCCCTCCCTCTAAATCTCATCATGGCTTTATTATGCGTTTATCCGTTACATCTTATAATATCGCTTAATCTCTTTATTACTCGTTATACTGCTTCTTATATCATTCTCGTTATTTCCTTCCTTCCCATGCCTGGCATGGTTATGTTGTATTCGTCACCACCGATACACTCCCGGTTCGGGTTCCTGTTCGATAAAGTTGTTTGGTGTACTGCTAGAATTACACAGTCAAGGGGATAATCTCGGTTATATGGGAAGAATGACCGTATAATAAAAATTCTTACTTAAAATAGCTTTGAATCGGAGGGCACGGCCGTTAAAGGAACAAGTAAAAAAAGCAATAACGAACAAGTAAAATGTCTCTTATGGTAGAAATATCCATACATGCTCATTTTGGTTGCAACTTCTGCCAGTTCGGCACTCGGCTCGATTATGGACACTCAAGCATCATTTCTGAAAGAAAGGCCACAGTCAAAGAAGAGAATTAGAGAGAGAGAGAGAGGGAGAAAAAAGAAGTGAGACATCTCCATCCTCGATTAGACGAGGTCCCCCAGGAATTGTTTCTGAAGATGCATCGCTGACTTCTCCATTGAAAGAGAACCAACAACTGAGAAATCAGAAAGCGATGATGAACTGAAGGAAAAGAGAAGACAAAAGTCAGTAGCAACAATCCTCCATGAGTCTTTCTCATCTTTCTCACTTCAACTTATCCATCTTCCATTTCCTCTCCCAATATTTCGAACATCTCTCAGTTATCCCTCCAATTTACCCTTGTAGATCCAAATAACATTTCGGATCTAGGAAAACGTCTAGGAAAACATGACATTCTAGAAGATTCATCGACTGGAGTTCGATGTAGATAGATTCCTTCGCCTTTCAGTCACTTCAGTAATACTATCTTCTCAGGCTTGAGATGGTCAAGTATTCGTAGGAAAAGAACTCATTACGAACCATATGAAGAAACTCAGTAAAAAAACGATAAAGTAGATAGAACAAAATAGTAATACTGACGGCTGAGAGTGAGGTTGAGGGAGAGCTGATTGGCCATGAGGATGAGATTCGTGAGTGGCACGTACACTCCGGCCATTCTTCTCGCTTCTCCGTCACATCAGACACGGCAGAAGAACATCTGAGAGAACAACTCTCTTATCACTTCTTACGTCTTCACTTATGAGGAAGGCCATCAGCTGCAGCTGCACGGGTGCACGCCAAGGATGCACTTCCATCGTGCTCTCTCTCTCTTTCTCTTTCTCTCTCTCGTTCTCTCTCTCTTTCTCTTTCTCTCTCACATACATACTTCCCTCTGTCATTCTGCTCTCTCCCTCTTCACTACTCTACCACCTTCGCTCTCGGAAGTCCTGAGCACAGAGGAATCGCTTCCAGGGCCACGAAAGAAAATCGCGAAAGCATGCATTGAAAAGAACTTGTGACGCATGTTTATTGTATGCATCGCATCACACGAACAAAGCAGAATCGACTCTTGATCAGGAAGGGAGATTGAGAGTGCAGAAGAGGAACAAGGAAAGGGAAGACAGGTCAATGTCCAATCGAAGGGATATAAGGGAGTGAGAGAGGAAGAGAGTGAGTTGAAGTGGAAGAGAACTAAAGAGAGAGAGAGAGAGAGAGAGAAAGAGAACGAAGTGGTCCATTCTGGATGCCTCCGCGACTGAGCCACCATGGAGGGTTCCTTGAGGCGTGCCCGGGGCCAAGAGAGAGAATATTTACGCATAGAGAAGCGAGCGGAGCCTAACAACCCTAGTCCAGCATATTCTTGTTAAATCGTCTGGATTAAATCGCTATTCGACCCCACGACCGGGTATAAACGAGAATCCTACATAATAGTCACACGAATAGTCGGCGAAGTTTTATAGTATGTAAGGGTCAAAAACTATGCAGAGACCAAGTCAAGAGTTAACACGTTTTGCAAAATGATCAATTCATTTTAATCTTCGTCACTTCTCGTGACAATGCTCACGATTGAACAACAATATGAAAGAATTAGATGGGATTTATGTATGTGCATACATAGTGTATTCAGAGAATATCATATGTATATTCGAGAAGAAAAGAATATTGTGCGTGGGTTGGTAAGCGGCTGAGAATGAAGATGGAAAGGAATTCGATGTGAGGTTTCGAAGGAGAGCGGTTGATTGCTTCTCAAAATGAGGTGGAGAAGGGCCAGACGAACTCGGCTTCGCTCTCTTTCAAGGCACTGGATATATTAGAGACCATGAATACGAGAAACTTAAGTCGCTGCTAGCTCTAGAGAACAGAGCGGTCTCTGGGGGAAATGGGGCTAAGTTGCTTAGCACATACATACAAATGATTCATTGACATATCGAGGGGGTTACATTAATCTCTTCTGGATGAGCACAATATCTCTCTAGTTGTCTCTTCCTCTCTCTCTCTCTCTCTCTCTCTCTCTCTTTCTCTGTCTCTCTGTCACACACTCTCCCTCTTCCTCCAAATAGTAGCATTCCCTCAAATTGGTATGGCATGGAAGAGAAGGTGAATAGATGCCCTGAAGGAGGGCTGGAGGTGCACCCCGGTAAGCCCCGGTGCCCCTTCAACTCCTGCTTCGATGCCAGTGCAATTATGTCTAAGGACTCTGCCACGGTCGACCTCTCGCCTCGTCCACTCCATTCATCCTTTCATTCCGTCTATCCGCCCGCCATGTAATACTCTCTATTTCTTACTCTCTTTCTCATACGCTCTCTATCTCTCTCTCTCTCACATCCAATCACAAACACATTGAAGCTATGAAACGATACTGAAAGTTTCCATAAGTAAGACAAAAATTCATATTTCGCAATATTTTTTTGAAGAAACTATTTTTGCAATTCTTATTTAGAACGTGAAATTCTGCCTGTATTTGTAATATGTACATAACTCTTTGAATGGCACCCTGTGGCGTTGTTGTAGTACGAGTTCCTTACCTATGAGATTCACACTATTGTTACAATTAGAATACTAGCCTACGTGACTTCTATGAAGCTCATTCCAACCACTTCTAGATCACTTCGTCCCTTATTCTGCATCTGAAGCGGTGCTCTCTCTCTCTCTCTCTCCCTCTCACTCGTAATAAACCTCTCTCCCGCCTCTATGTACTCTCACACGTTCCAATCGCATTCTTTACACTCGGAAGAACACAACAGTATTTTTGATGTTTTAACGGCTTGTCCAATGACGTTTTCTCTGGCAGAAAAAAAAGAGAAATCCGTTACATCGCACCAGGGGTAAATGTGAAAAATATCGGAAATTCAAGCAAATTCAGCGTGATTCTCAATGTACTGCGATATTGTCTTTTCCTTCTCTCGCATATTTCCCTCCCTACCACCTGCCGGTCATTTCTCTCAAACCTCTGCATCCTCCGTGGCAAACAGTGCACGGAAGTGCCCTCCGTTTTTGACGCGCGAGAAGACTGGCTACGCAGGAGGGAGAGGGGCAGAGAAGCTGAGAGAGAGAGAGAGAGATCACGAGTGAGAGAGCGAACGGAGAGAATTATAGAGAGGGAGTGAGCTAGAGAGATATAATAGTGAGAAAGAAAGAATCAGCGAGAGAGGGCGAGAAAGAGAGAGAAATAGTCTCCGAACACTCGTAGCTTCAGGCCTTCTTGCTTTCCAGATTTTTTTCCTCATTTCTGCTCTGCTCTGCCTGCTTATGTCAGCACGCGCGAACTCTCTTATCTCTTGATGTCTTTCTTTCTTTCTCTCTCCTTCTCAGCTGCTGCCTCATCTTTTCCTCC
Source organism: Allodiplogaster sudhausi (assembly GCA_945643635.1). Lineage (NCBI taxonomy): Eukaryota > Metazoa > Nematoda > Chromadorea > Rhabditida > Diplogasteridae > Allodiplogaster > Allodiplogaster sudhausi. The sequence goes on from CALZFC010000081.1 coordinate 132,632, forward strand.
CTCCTCTCTCTCTCTCTTCACAGTCTCTAATCTTTGCTTCCCTCTCTCCGTCCCTCTCACTCCTCCTCTTCAGTTGTTCAGCCGCTCTTCTCTTCGTTGGATGGCCAATCACAGTTTCCGCTTCCTCTGCACATTTTCTCTTTGGTTTCTTCTCCTTCTGCCTGGTTCTTCTCAGGCTCAAGACGATGAACGAGGTTGGTCAGAAAATTTTCTACATAAAAGATTTGTCAATTTTACTTTGTTTTAAAGAACTTTTCAAATGATCTTTTGGAAGTAGAGATGCAAGCTGAAACATTACGCTCAAATAACAGACGTACATATTTTGATACAATAATTGATGTTGACTTTAAAAAAAACCCAGATCCCAGATGGTGAATTAGCGTTCTCCTTTCCTGTAATTCATCCACAGTCTCAACCCTTCCGATTTCTCTATCAGACATTCTCTCTCTCTCTCTCTCTTTCTCTCTCTCTCTCTCTCTCTCTCTGTCTCTCTCTCTTTCTCTAACTCCCTCTCACTCTCTCTCTCTCTCGTTGTCGTTCGTTATCTCAGTTTCTCAAATACATTCCTCTTCTGGCCACGTCATTCCAATCCGTTCCCATTCTCCCCGTTCAAGTGGATAAATATCCGCCACACCGCATATCTGAAGGTTTTGTGCTAATGACGTAAAAGGCGAACGACATGAATTGAAAGACAATTCAAACAGTTAGGAAATAGGAAGTGATAGAGATGGAGAGAAATAGAGAGACACAGAGAGAGGAAGAGAGAGAGAGAGAGAGAGAGAGAGAGAGAGAGAAAGAGAGAGAGAGAAGAGAGAGGAAGAGAGAGAGAGAGACAGAGAGAGAGAGAGAGAGAGAGAGAGAGAGAGGAGAGAATGGAGGGATGGCCATATTGTGAGTGCAGAGACGGGCCGCTACGTGGTGCAGAAGGGGCAAATGTTGGCTGCCAACGATCACATCACTCTCATCTTCAACAACTCATTCGACGACTTCGTGCGTGTCTTTTCTTTTTTCAATCTTAATTTTCAATCTTATTTGGGATTGCCTAGCCTCGGCTGTTTACATGTTTTTTTCTTGTATTGGGAGAAGAAAGGCCTTCTCAGTTTCGTTATGGCATTCCTGATCCCGTGATCTTCAAAATAAAACACTGCCTGTAAATGCCATACAGATAAGTGAGAATTTTGTATTAACGACCACCATGGGCGGGAAGTTATTGGAGAGCACAGATTACGGGTTCGTAGATAAGCAACGGATTGGGACAGGAAGGGTCTTAGGAGAGGGAAGGAGGGAAATCGGGGAGAATAGAGTTGATGCCATAAACATTGCTTATCAGGAGAATAGCAACGGTAACTTAACGTCAGCCTTGGCAAGCAATTCAAGCGAATCGTCAGATGGCGAGTCTACTGGGGAAGATGGGAAAAGAAGTCCTCAACTGCACAGGTTCACAGAAAGAGGGAAGAATCAGAAATGAAGAAGGAAGCATTGTCATGTCAGACTACGGCCGACCAACAGAATACGAGGCAGTGGAAGGGAGTGTCGACAGTTCACGGACGAGGACAAGTATGCAATGCTCCAGAAGAGTGGAGCACTCAACCAGCAGGTCAGAATGGAGGGGGGCACAAGCGGTCTAGGCAGGAGCAGCAAAGGTCTTTGTCAGTTCATTCCTCATGAGTCAAGCCATTCAGGTCATGGCTAACTCACCAGAGGAGGCCGGCCGCAACTTTGCATTCTCATATCTGCGAGATCACGACATGCTCAGGCTTGGAGATATGACAGGGCAGGTTGGTGCAAAGGAGAGAGGGAGAGAAACAAAGACAGAGGGACAGAGCGAGAGAGAGAGAAGAGACGGCGAGACAGAGCGAGAGAAGGAGAGAGAGACAGGGAGACAGAGCGAGAGAGACACACAGACAGAGAGACAGAGCGAGAGAACGAGAGAGAGAGAGAGAGAGAGAGAGAGAGAGAGAGAGCAATGGTGGAAGCAGATACTCCATGATGGTGAGAGACAAAAAAAGTGCCAAAATTTCAGAGACTGCTTGCATAGCGTGTAAAGAAAGAAGTTAAAGGCGAAAGTTTGCTCTCTCGCTTCTCTCTTTCTCTCTCTCACTCACTCTCTAATCTATCTCAACTCTCTCTCTTAACAAAGCAGACGACGTACTCTTGGAAGGCGGAAAGCTGCGACGAGACTTGCGCGGCAATCGTGGAAGCAGTGAAGAAGGCGAAGACGGAGACGGAAGAGGAGAGACGGCTGAGGCCATTGGAAGATGCCGTCGGAAGAGAGAGGGAAGACCTCCCCTCGCGCACGACTTCCTCCCCCAATGGCAACCTGAAACCGAGTGGGACTGCCAGCGAATGCGTGCTGGGTGAGCAGTCCAGAAAGGGGAGAGAAGAGACATCTCGCGAATATCCGTTAGAAGAAGAAAAGAATGGAAACTCAAGCCTCCCTTCTCCACCATTTCATGTGCTTTTTCATCCCGAGTACAAATGCATTTCTTCTACCCAACAGTGGAAACTATTCCTCGTTAGCATCTTGCACAACAGCCATATCCATTTCATCTCTTCACTTGTGAAGGCTCAAAATAACAGTCGTTCACTGATCATCGTCTGCCCCTTTCAGACCGCTTCGTGCCAGTGGGTAATTGTACTGAAGCAGGCGACGAGGAAGCTTGGGGCTATCTGGGGCTTTGCTCGTACTGTAGAGGTTACTTTGCTCTACCATTTGGATCTTCGCGTTCTTGACTTCCTGTAAAAGATCTATGATATGAAGAGTCAGTGTTAATTGAAAATACACATAATGAATTGATTCCGAAAAAGGGAAGATATTCAGGTGTTTTCATGCTCGGGGACGCGTGCTTCCCATCCATCCTGAATGCGGTTCGGTGCAAGGGAAAGGCTGACGGGTGCATCTATGATGCCGCCACCAATTCTGGTCTTTTCTTCTGGATCTTATCCAGCCCTTCCCAAGCAATTCCTTTTGCAGCTCACGGCCGTTGTTCAGAGCAGTCGATGCCTCTCCGAGTTCTGCGGAAGACAAAGGAAGCGAAGACGGGCTGCGACGACTGGAAGGAGCAGTGGGTGCAGTTGCCTGCCGCGTGCGGCTGCCTCCTCTCCTCTTCCTCCTTCCTCTCCCCCACTCCATTCCCTTCCAAATCCCGGTCTAATCCGTAGGCGTCCTCTGGCTTGTACAGACAGCTTCAGATGTTCATTCCTTCATTTTGTTGTTCTACGGGTTCCTTGCATCCACTTTCCTTTTCACATTTCAAATAACAACTTACGGTCAGCGCATTTTCTAGTGAAAGTGATGGAGGATGTAAACAAATTAGATGGGTAGTCAAGGTTTATCCTTGTGAGTAGAATAAGCACTCGCATTCTTTCTAAGAGGTTCAAGGGTATTTTCAATGCTCTACAAATTCCGACAGTAAACTTACATTGACATATCAAACGTTCTAAAAGGATAAGACTCAAAAAAGAAGAAATAACTGAAGCGTTCTGTGCTGTGTTCATGCATGCAGATAATTCAATTGCTATTCAAATATTTCACGACAAAACGAGAATAGCAACTGGAAAATATGAATATTACGGATCTCCGTCAACTGCCCTCAAATTCGTACACTCAGGCTTAGAGTTTTACACGCTCGGGATAGACAAAATTCGCTACTTCATTTATATTAGCAGAAGTTTATGGGATTCTGATTCTGAAGAGAATGATGATGCCCTGGGTAGAAGGGATACAGTAGCCACACGCTTAGATTCGGACTGGTCGAGGGTACATTGCAAGAGAGAGAGAGAGAGAAAAAAAAACGGAAGGAAAGAGAGAGAGAGCGGCAGAGAGAGAGAGAGAGAGGAGAGAGATAGGTTACTTGGTGAGTTGTGCCCTCCTCTTGCGGTAGTCCTCGAGAGTGAGTGGCCTGCCTCTCCCCCCACTGGTGCTGGCCCCCCGATTGCTCTCCTCCAGCTGGGGCACCGTCGGGTTCTTCAGCTTGTCTAAAACACTTACGTCTCGTTGTAAGAGCAATAAGAACACAAACCCAGATCAAGGTCAATGTCGATGCGCATGTTGTGGAGATCGAAGAGATCCGAGGCGGATTTGGATAGAGGCAAGCTGCCAGAAGCTGAAGCAGACACTCTCATTCATGCCCCTCTCCATTCCATCACTCCACCACCAGCAACCACTACTTTCTCACATAACAACAACAGCATTGATCATGTGTGGAATCTTTGAAAGGTCAAAAAGAGATGTGCCGGTGAATGAAACCTCTGGCAGTGGGCTGGCTGGACGGTCGCAAATTGCTGGCAGGCGTGGAGGGCATATGAGCTGTAATTAGACATCTCCTATTCATTACATAGTTTTTTCTACGGAATAATAACGTGGCAAATGGAAAACAAAATTCGTCAAAAAATAAACAAATAAATAAAGAGTTAGAGAAACTGCACCAGTGATGTTAAGCGATGCAACGGGAGTGGTTTCCGCATCCTCCGTCCCCCCTCCACCAACAGCTTTGTTCTTCCCAGCCATGAGCTTCGTCTTCGCGCTCTTCCTTGTGAAAGGATCATCTTCACCGCCTCCTTCCAGCTTCGCTCCCTTTCCTAATTGAACGGAGGCACCATTCTCAACAAGATTAGAAAAAAGAACCTCATTTTTGAAATCGTTTGAAATATAAAGACGATTCTATTTTAGTGCTTAGTGAGAGTAAACCTGAAGTGACTAGTAAAAAAATAAAAGCACTAACCAAGGAATTGATCTTTCATGATGCCTCGATTGCGTTTGTTTATCCAGTCAATAGCCGATATATCACCAGCACGGCGCTTGTCCTGAACAAGGAGATGGCTGTAGAGAGAAAGCATGAGAAAGAAAAAAAAAAGAAGTGGAAGCTGACGAGTTCGTCAGCCTTCTCGTCAATCTTCATGATCTCATCTTGCAGCCGTCGAATCTCCGCGTGCACTCCATTCTGCTTCGCGTATTCCTGCAAGAGAACACTCTCATGGTAGCCATTCACTTGTTGTATTTGAGTGTTGACTGGTCACTTCACTCGTCGCTTTCTTTGCCAACTCAAAGAAAAGCAAGAGAGTGCTGATTGTTGCGCAGAGTCAAAATCACCTACCAAGTTGATAAAACTTCACTTTTCGAAGAAGCCTTCTTTTCGCCTTAAAAATGCTTCCAATTTTCAATTGAGATTATGCGAGTGATTCAACGACTAGTGATATTGCATGCCATAAATCATTTACATCTAAGTCATTCGTTCTCACTTGAATGATATGGAAAGAATTTGGAAGAGAGAATGAAAAGGAGCAAGAAACGCTGGAACATGAGCAACCAAGTGGAAGAAAAAAGAAAGGTTAGACAAGAGAAGATGGGTGGCAGAGTATGAGAAGGCAATGAATGAAGAACAGAGAAGCGATTGAGTGAGAAGGGAGTTGTTGCTGCTTCTCTCCCTGTTACATCCTCCACTTTACTCGCTCTCTCTTCCTTTCTGTTTGTTGCCTCATCAGCGGAGGACATCTTAACTGAGCAGATCGGACTAAAGAAGAAAACACAGGAGAGATGCGCAGAATTCGCGAGATCGCGAAGAAGCTCGTCATCCCTCAATCTTCTCTTTTTCTTTCCCTCACAAGTATCCAAATGAGTGCGTGCTTCAGTTGTTTGTCTTGATCTCTCTATGGATGCAGTGTCATTCTGTTTCCTGAGTAACCCTCCGGTCAGTCTTCTCCCCCCTCCCCCTGTCTTCTCCCCTTCTCTCAATTACCAACCTCTCTTCCTCGCTTGCAAAATGCTGGAATATTCGCGTGAGCCCTACAGCTCAGTTCGTCGGATAGAATGTGTTGATGAGGAGTCAACTGCCTTCTCCTCTTTCTACTCGCGGAGAGAAATGCCTCGTAACTCAGGCGAGTCCGTCTCTTTCGTGCGACCGGATGGTCGGGTCGAGACCCAGATGGTTAGCCTTCATTTCACTCATTCATTGCTTCATTCATCAAGCAGCAAACCTCGTTGTACTCATATCTATTGCTTAAAAAAAATCACTGGTTCACAGAAATTACACAACATAAGAGCCAGGATGAATCCCCTGTTCGAATTTGCAGCATGTCTCGTAACGCATTCCACCAATCACTTGCCCAGCCTTTCTCACAAAATCGGTGTAATCTATCCGAAAGCGGCTATCAAACAGTCCGCAGATCTAGCAAGCATCGGTTGGTCTTGCACTGTTTCTCTTCCTCTCATTCCAGTACAGTCTCTCTCTAAATCCTTCTTACCATACCTGTATGCACTCCATTCGTGATCGTTTCACTCACAAGCCGAAAAGGAAGTCGGATTTCACATTCACACTTCCACTCTCATCATTTCTCCACTTTTTCCTGGATTTTTCCTTAGCACGATTCGAAATAGGCAACGCGGCTGGCAAAACATCCAAGGCGACATGGAATATCCCCCCTTGCTGAAGGATCTCGGCCAACTCGAAAGGGTCGATAGATTTACCCTAGGCCTAAAACTGCGCATAAGCAGTATGCTGGTCGTATCGACAGATATACACGGCCAATTATGCGGCGATACCTGTTGGGGGAATGGACATGTACAGAGTCGGTGAATTACAGAAAGAGAGAGAGAGAGAGAGAGAGAGAGAGAGAGAGAGAGGAGAGAGAGAGACCGACAGAGAGACAGAGGGAGAGAGAGAGATACAAAGAGAAAAATAGGTCGTAATCAGCCGGACGACAGAAAGCATTCACATGATAGGAGAAAAGGGAAGAGAACGAGAGAGACTGAAAAAGTGAACATGAGAGAAAGAGAGGGGAGAGAGAGCTATGTGAAAGGACACATTACTGGTGTAAAAGAAAAGTAAAGCAGCAGGGAGAGAGAGAGAGAGAGAGAGAGAGAGAGAGAGAGTAAGAGAGATAGAGGGCCTCAGAGAGAATGGTAAGAGCGCGAGCTCCACCCCTTCGAATCGTCTGCAGGGTGTCACTTCTACTGTGTTCATCATCGACAACAGAAAGAATGGCTGTCCCATCCCTTTCCTCCCTTTCTAGTCTCTCTCACTCTCCATTTGGCTATGCCCTCTCAGACTGATTACAGCTATCTTCCTTTCTACTCTACACATATATCACATCCTTAACATGAAAAATTCGGCCGTTCAATACATCAGTTACAATCTTAAGTCTCTTGACTTTTTGACTTGATCCTCGGTTTTGTCCATCTATCTTTTCTTTCTCTCTAGCTCTCTCTTTCTCTTCGTTTGCTTTCGTTCTCTTACTCTTTCTCTCTCTGTCATTCTCTCTCATTATCTCTCTCTATCTCTCTCTCTTTCTTTCTTTGTACCTCCACCCTCACTCTGATGTGCGTGCGCAAGGGATCAGCGCGCGATATGCGAGAATGCTAGGCAAGCTCCGCCAGTTCAAGGCCACCCTCTTCTTCCTACTTCATGCTGATTCTCTTATTTTTCCTCTCCTTTCTTTCTCTGATACTTTTTCGCTATCACTGACAATAAGCGCGCTTCTCCACTACCAAAGGTAAATGGGGCTACCGAAAAGGAAGAGAAGAGTTGTCAATGCGAGAAAGACATCTCGAGAGGGAGAGAAAAGAGAAAGGGTGGAAAAGTGAATAGTGATAGGGAAAGAGAAATGACACTGCAAAGGAAAGAATAGCCGAATCCATTTCTCCCTTCTCCTTTACTCCTTTCAGCTATGTCATCTCACTTCCTCTCTTCCAAACCACGAAGTGATGGCCATTTAAGATAACATGGGTGTGCAATCCTCTTCGCGTCTCCCATTAGCATCCCACGCTCACAGCAATTCGTGACCTTTCAACTCGCAACTTCTTCCTGCTTGATCCGTGGCCACAACTGAGTGATATTCCCATGCCCAGCTCAGCCCGGTAGTGAGCAGTCTTCCCCTCTCCGCTCTCCAGTCACAGGCTTGCCCCTACTCGCGCACCGCCTCTAGACGTCATTGCATGAAAAAGGGGTTACAGCAGACCTGTGATAGAGTATCGATTGGCTAGCCAAAAGGATTCGCGCACTCAATCCCATCCGTGTGATCCCTCTTCTGTTTGCATCTTCTTTTCATCCACTAAATTTAATCTCCAAATATTTACGGTACGCCGACTTTGAGCGAGGGAAAGAACGAGACAGAAAACAAGAGAGAGAGAGAGAGAGAGAGAGAGAGCGAGTGAGTGCTTGAGAAAGACGCAGTAAGTAATAATAAGAGCGGGGAGAGCGTGATTCCGAAGATGAAAAAAAGGAGAAGAGCCGTGATATTGGAAGGATCTATGATAAAACGTCGCGAAGCGTAGTTGATTATGTTGTTCTCATCCACAACTTCCCAAGGCCATTCATCTCTTCTACACGTGAAGAAGAAAAAGACTAGCGCCAGCTACTATTTTGCTTGCCATCACCGCAAATATTCTCGTAACTCTGTAACATATATTACTTCTGTAACATCTATGTGCAAATGAATATTCTCACATTAAAAAGCAGTGTTCCCTTCTTTAAAGAATTTCATTAATAATTCGCAAGCAATAATATCGTAGACATTTCAAATAAAATATTTTCCACTTCCTACGGTCGGACACCCTTTCCTTGTCGATAATTTCTATCCACATTCGCCAGAAGAAAAGCTAATAATAACAGTTCAGATGCTTCAGTCGGACGAAGACACTCGAACGGTGGAGTTGGGGGCAGCCGACAGTGGAAGGCACTCGCACCCCGAGCAGTCAAGGTACTCCCCTCTCCCTCCTTATCATTCCCTCTCTCTCTCTTTCACCTCATCATTCTATCTCGCTTCCTCTCTCTCTCGTTCTACCCCTTCTCACTGTTATCCTTCCACAACATTCTCTCTCCGCTTGCACTGCGCATTCTAAATTAATCCTCTGCTGCGGTGCCACATCTTCTTATTTTTGAATTCCCTCTTTTATGCACACGGAAATTGCTTTCACGTCAGGTTTTACAAGGAGCATTTCACAATTGTCAGAAAGTAGAAGAAAGCAAAGAAACTGGAAGTAGCATTCTATGACTGAATAGCAACAAAACAGAGCTACTTTTCAGTCCCCCGTCAGAGAAGACGGCGAAGCAGAAGAAGATTCAGTTCAACATGTCCAGCAAGATTCAGATCATCCCCAACAACCGACAAGGCCAACTAAACACCGGATACATTGGCACATTGGCCGGGGTCATGAAGTTGGCAGAAATCGTATGTTTATTCTGAAATTTCATTCAGCACAAATTTGGGAACAAATCTGCTCAGTCGACGAATACAAGACAGGAATAGACTGGTGCCTGCAGGTGCTGGCATTCATTGCCTTTGTGCTAGCCATCTGCGCGGACCGTCGCTCGACAACCGCGGCGTGGACTGAGCACATCACATTCGAGACCTCTCTGGTCGTCTCCGTCTTCCTCCTTGGCTACGTATGCTTCCCTCATCTCACTCTGCAGAACGAGCAGACCCGCGAGGGACTCATCGTCGTAGTCAGTCTCCCTCTTCCTTACTTTCACAGTCTCATGGCACTGCCAGTTGTTTGTCCAGTCGTCTGCTCCTGTTTGTTTGTTTGTTGATATAAGCTGAGAATAGAATAGTGAATTGATGGATCTTTTAACTTTAGCGAAGAAGAGATTTCTCTTGAATTATCAGGAGCTCCTCTTCTACGGCATCAACACGATCTTCTACTTCATCGCGATCTGGCTCATGGTGCACCTCTCTGCGAGCTGGGGCACGGATGGCAGAGGAGCTGCTATCATGAGTGCAGTCAGTCACGCCCTCCCAACCAAACGAGATACTCTTATCTTCATCTCTCTTCCTTCTCTTCTATTCCAACTCTCACACTCGCATGCAATAGAAGAGCGCCGCCAAGCAGTCATCACCCTTGTCCAGTTGACCAACTTTCTGCGCAGATTGGTACTGGGAGCGAGAGAAAGACTGGCATTAGAGGAGTGAAAGGAAATACATCCGGCGAATGGAAGAGATACAAAGAATGAGAAACTTCCCCGACCTTGTGGAATGAAATGTTATCAAACGCCAGCTGGCCGAGTTAGTGGACATTTAGAACCTTCAAAGGCAGAGAATAGATACTGCAGGGAAGGCAGACAAAAGATGCAACTGAGAGCAATATTTTAGACGAGTATATGAGAGGTGATATTATAACTGGAATTGAATTCAGATCGTCTGCGTCGCTCTGACCGTACTCTTCGCCATTGAGACAGTGCTGAAGATGAAAGCATGGAAAGGAGAGAATGAGCCATCCGGAAAGGTCATCGCTTCGGGACCAAGCAGCGCATGAAAAGAGTCATAACTCTCGCAATCTCCCTTCGGCATACACATCGCTTAGATTAACATTCATCTTGCCAGCCCCAACTCCTCATTTATCTTATTGTCAGTTGAAGTATAGCGCCCTAATGTCACAAAATTGCGCCCTTCACACTATAAGGAGGCCACCCAATACATCCTGCGAGTGGCAGTCCTCTTCTCGCTCTTATAAAATAAAAACAAGGACATTGCATTACCTCGTTGTGATAGTTCCCTTAGAAGGAAAATAATGAATAAAAGAAGACACCAAAAGGGATAAAAAATAGATATTCACCCTTCAAAGAAAGAATATGCAAGATTATGGGAATCTGTATAGGAGTAAAGAGACGTCAAGGAATCCATTCTATCAACCGTCCAGTTTCAAGGAACAAAATTGCTTGAAACATCACAGCAGCGCACACAACATGACTCGCAAATCGTAGGTATTAATCGCCTACATAAAATTATCTAACAAGGGAACGGTCTATCCATAGGGTGGCGGATTGCAACGAAATGTGGTTTCCTTGAAAGCTGAAGTTCTAAAATATATGGAAACGTGAAAAATTTTTGCCCGTTTGGCCTCAGAACCCAGAAATAAATCGATAAAAATCTTCCTCCCGGTAAGGCAAGTTTTGTCTGCAGTTCCAGGTGCGGCTTTTCAAGTGGCTGCGTAGTCTAGTGGATAACGCGGTTGCGTTACAGTTTGCAGTTCTCGGGTTCGAATCCCAGTTCGGGCAAAATTTTTGCAATGATTTGCAATTTAAAGTAGGACGGACTGTGGAACTGTGAAAAAAATTGGAATCGAAATTTTTTATGCACCAATGAGAGAAGAATGTATGAGAAGAAGCAGAACATTGCCTATATGCATATTGTGGTACTCTTGTGCACAGAGGTCAAATTTTTTGAATAATTTTATTTTGGCTGAAATTCAAACTAATGGGATTTAAAGTACGGTGAATACCAATATCATAATAATTTCTTACCATGACCATTTGCACGTAGTACGAAACAAAAAGAGGGTAAAGTTACCGCAACTCGGGAAAATGGCTTCATGATAAGAAATTAATACTATCTGCTAATCGGGATCCCACTCGCGTGTTAACGATGATGTGGAATGCAGTGCTGTACCAGGTCCGGCGCACGACTCCCGACCGGAGGGGTATAAAGCGAGAAAAAATTATTCTTCGGTCAAAAACCACATTATTTGGGAGAAAAATACCTTTTATTCAAGGGAAAAAATATTTCCATAAAAAATTTCGATTGTAAATTTTTTACCGGTATAAAGTTCTAATTTAAAATCCTAATGATCAGCAGGGGTGGCGGGGGCCGAAAATATCCCGCCTCGGCCCCCGAGGTCGGCCAAGGTCTTCCCCGTCCCCGGGGGCCTTCAAAGAAAATGTATGAACCTTCAAAGTGTCCACCTTCAAAGAAAAGAAGTTGACTGGGCGTGGAGGGGGGGGGGGCCTGATGCCAAGAGAATTTTTTTTATGAATTACATTTTTATGCGATCTTCAAAATTGTAGAGAAGACATGAGAAAATAAAGCGAAAGGGTGAGAGAAAGAGAGGGGAAAAGTGAAAGAGAGAAAGAGAGAGGGAGGAAGAGAGAGAGAGAGAGAGAGAGAGAGAGAGAGAGGCAGAGAATAGCCTCATTGCGATCCGTTTCGTCGCTCAAGTCGAGGAAAAAATTCCATGAGTTATCACATCTATGATCTATCTATGATGTATGAATGAATAAATTTGCAAGTTTCACAAAAAGAAATAAAGAAATTTTTATTGCAACAGGGCCGCACGCCCAGTCAATGTCTTTTCTTTGAAGGTGGACACATTGACCAGTGCGGACAGATAATCTTATGATTTGGCTTTATTTTGCTTTTAAATTAGAACTTTGTAACGGTAAAAAATAAAATTACAAACGAATTTTTTAAATGTTCCAATGAGAGAATGATTAGGTTGTCATTCCACATTATCGTTAACACGCGAGTGGGATCAAGATGAGCAAATTGTCCGAAAAAAAAATTTTTTTTCGCTGAAATTCGCCATAGGGGGTTTTCGATACTTGGAACACGAATATCATATTCATTTCTTATCATGAAGTAATTTTCCCGAGTTACAGTAAGTTTACCCCTCTTTTCAACGGAAATTGATCTCTGTTTGATCTCTGGGCTGGGAATGGTACAACAGTGCCACAATATGCATCTTGGCAATGTTCTGCTTCTTCTCATACGTCCTTCTCTAATTGGTGCGAAAAATCCTATTTCTTCATAGTTACTTCATACTTCATAGTTATTGCAATTCATTGCAAAAATTTTGCCCGAACTGGGATTCGAACCCGAGAACTGCAAACTGTAACGCAGCCGCGTTATCCACTAGACTACGCAGCCACTTGGAAAAGCCGCACCTGGAACTGCAGACAAAACTTGCCTTACCGGTAGGTAGATTTTTATCGATTTATTTCTGGGTTCTGAGGCCAAACGGGCAAAAATTTTTCACGTTTCCATATATTTTAGAACTTCAGCTTTCAAGGAAACCACATTTCGTTGCAATCCGCCACCCTATGGATAGACCGTTCCCTTGTAAGAAAACAAGTGAAAAGCGCAACCGAGTAAGCATATCACTCTAATCTGAAGGAAAAACAGCTTTCCTCAACAAAACAAACTTGGCGTAAGGAAAAAACCATGGTAATTTTTCCCAGTACATCCAACTGTGTAAGCATAACTTCACCAGAATCAACATAACGCTGTGCCATTGATTAATGTGAATAGACTTACCAGTTTCTTCATGAGATCTCCTTTTGTCATTGCGTAATTCTTCGGTGCTTCGCGGAATCGAGCCTTCTCTTTCAGCATCTGCCAATCATCAAGATAAAAAAGGAATGTAAATATAGTAAGAAATAAACTTAAAAGGATTGTAGAAGAAAGGACTTTCATCGCATATAAGAAAAAGAAACAAACAGCATCAATATCGGCATCGGAGTACTGGTAGTTGAGTGCCTTGCTGATATCGGATCTTTTCCGTTCGATTTCGCCAATCGTTGGAAAGGGATGACTCTAAAACACAAAGACCCATGCATACAATGTCTGTTAACTGCACAGATCCCTTGGAAAGACCAGAATGAAGAAGACGAACCGATTGCCGGACAGCGGCTTGCCACTCATTGAACTCGCTGTCAGTGAACTCAGTGTTTGAGATGAATTCGAGCCGATAAACTCGCTCGTCACTTCCATAACGGAGTTTCAAACCCTGTAGGAGATCGGGGAGAAGTCAAGAATCCTGACTAACCAAAAATAAGAAGAACCTTGTTCGTTCGGGTGTTCTCCACACTGTAGACCTTTGCCGTTTCAACCACATCAACAATTTGTGCAATCTAAATTATTTTTTCTTTGTTTAGGGAAAGTACTTGGTGCTATCCTAGTTGGGAGAGGCATGATTTTTTCCAAAATTTTTCGAACTAATTTTCTTTGTTTCCACGGAGCCTAAATCAAAGCTAACTTGGATAATTCTGCACGCGGAATGCAAATATGCAGTGAACTGCCTCGAATGCCAACTGACTCGGTAGTTGTTGTGGGAGGGGCGGCCGGGCTGAGGGCCAACTCCGATTCTCACGAAGCAGTCAACTACTGTTGAGGCAAAGAAAGGAGCGTGTACGAATTTCGATAACTTGAAGCGACTCAGACGAGCCAGCATCAACTCTGCACGGTTGTCAACCTGCACAGAGACAGGAGAGAACAATGAGAAACTGAGAGAGAGATGAGAGAGAAAGTGAGATTGATAAGAATAACGAACCTCCCTCTTTTTCTCTGCATCATGCGTAGCGTTTGGACTCCTTGAGCGACTTCTGTCGGAGGAACTCGACCTGTTTGAGAACTAAGTTATACACCTTCAACCAAAAAACTGCTGACTCTTTAAGAGGGAATGTATATTGCAATGACATAATCTCTGGCGCCTAATTGGAAGCCGTCACTGGTGACCACCGGCAGGCCCAGCCTTGATTCCGGCTAACTTTGTACCCTTTGTTTATAATCTCTGTAAAAGTCATGCTTGGTACGGCAAGCGAAGCAACCTGGACGACGAGCGGGAAGAAGAGCGGGAAGATGAGGAAGAGGACGAAGAGGAAGAAGACTTTTCCTTCCCGAAGATTGCATCCACCGCCAGAGATGCTTTCTTCGCTGAATCATTCACTTCAGTTACTTACTAGTAGTTACAATACAAAAGAAACTCGACGAAAACGAGAGGATCGAAATAATAAATAGAAAGTAGTTCAATCTTAGACTGAACATGAAGTATTCTGACAGCACCTTGTTTATTGTTTAGCGGTGAAAATAATGAAGAATCAAGCAAGAACCACCTTAGCTTGAACACGAACCTTCTCTCTCCTTTCTCTTACTTAGGAGATCAAGCATTGCAGATTTCTGCTTCTTCTTGCGAGTGATGTCACTGGGATTGGCAAAGACATCGGGGTCGCTCTCTTCCCCTTCTTCCTTCGTGTCCAGTGAAGGCTTCTCTTCCGTCATTCCCAAAGATGATCCTTAAAAATTCACCATCGAAAGTATTGGGGCAAATACTTCGAACAAAAAATCAAAACCTCGCCTATCGTCGTCAGAATCATCATCTGAATCGGATGCAGCTTTCTTCTTCTTATCCTTATGTTTCGACTTTTCCTCGGGGTCAAAACCATTCTTCTCTCGTAATCGCTTTTCGATCTGCTGCCTGTACAGCAGATGACAGTTGTAAAGATAAAGAAAAAGAAAAAAAACCAGAATGGCATACTTATATTTATGTGACCAAAGGGATACTTAATCATGAAATATTTAATGGAAACCACGATGTTCGGTTGCGCTGTCAAGCAGTGTTCAAAAAGTCTCGATCACTTTTTTTTCTTCAGCAATACGGGCTCGACGCTCCAGAATTTTTACTTTGAATACTTCCGACTAATTAGGTTTAGGTAACATTTAAACACGGAAGTCACAAAAAATAATGAGTTTACCGGATCTTTTGACTTTCGAGTGCTTCCATGCGATTGAAGATTTCTTGCTCTCGCTCCTTTTCACTCATCATCTCAAGTTTCCTTTGCTCTTCTTCCGTCAACTGCAGACCTCCTCCGACTCCAGCAAGTTCATCGTCGCTTGATCCTCGCCCTCCCTACAAAACATTCAATGTGGCTGTAACAGGGTGGACAAGCAGAAATATCGCCACTATTGAACTTCGGTTTCTCCCGGAAAAAAATCTTCGCAAAATGAGATGTAAACTTAAAATGAATGCTATTCAAATGACAATCAAAGAAATTAAATGGCATTTAATTTCAAATATGCAAACAGCAAAAATAAAAAGAGTACAATATACCTTTCCCTTTGATTTCTTCTTCTTTGAAGGCCCTGGCTTGCTTGGCGCGGGCGCCTTCCGCTTTCTGCTTGAAGATTGAATAATGCCTTCATCCTCTGAGCTCGAGTCTCCCGAACTTGATCCGGTATCTCAATAAAGTGAATGGACGACGATATTCGCGGTGTTAAGAGACGCCAAACTCACCGCTCTCTATGAAGCTCGCCTTCTGAGAAGTAGTCCTGGCTGGCCGTCTCCCGCCTTTCTTCTTCTTGTTGCCATCATCCGAGTCGTCAGAAGAGGCCTTCTTCCACTTAACAACGAAGAGTCAACTCGGGATTAGCTATGGAATATACAGGAATAGCGCAACCTTGTTCTTTTTGCCGCTGTCGGAGAATTCTGAATCATCAGACGACATCGAGGATTATCTCTAACAGATCTCAATGAATGACTAACGTAAACGACTAAGGAAATAATATAAATCAATGGATATTTCGCTTAGGTTGCATGCTTCGAACATTTTAGTGTTTTCGCGAGTGTAGTCACATTGGTCAATATTGTAAACATCGGAAACACACTTTTATTGTACTACTGTGTGTCGTTGACTAAATAAATTCCAAGGGTAGATATTATTATTTATATTTCGAATTTTATTATCTTTCACAGTTTTAAATTTTACCTAACACATAATTTTCAAATTGATTCATGTATTGTGCATGAAGAAAATGTACGTTTATGTCCAGATAGTGCTCAGAAGGCAGTAGCTTTATTGTCTGACAGTGAGATTCTCTCAAACTCCATAAATCTTGCAAGTATGCTCGCATTGTCTTTTTAAGGATGAGAGATGAAAGGGCATAAACCGGATGGAATATTCTTTATTCTGAGAATGGCAGATGAAGAAATGAGTTGAATTGCCCTAGTCAAGGCCGGAATCGGTCGTTCCTGCCCACTGCGATGTTCCTTTTCATGAGTGGTGCGTCTTGGAGGAAGAAGCCGCCTCCTCCCACATCGACTCCGCTCTCCAGCTGCAACCACACATACCATTTCCTTTTCCACCACTCAGCTAACTATTATTTCTATGCTCTCTTGCTACGTACATTCTGACTTTATATAACTGAGGTGGAAATGCTGCTCTGACGAAGTTTTCCCAAGTATTTTTTTTAGTCTCGTCTCCGTTTCATCGTCCATGTTTAATTTAATCCTTTCTTAGTGGGGGATGGGGATGCCATTCGCTCATCCATCAAGAACCCCAAACGGGCAGCAGACCGGTGCAGACCACTCATGTATCCACTGCGCTACTAATGATGTCAGAGAGAGAGAGAGATAGAGAGAGAGAGAGAGAGAGGGAGAGAGAGAAGGGGGGATCGACAAAGAGAGAGATAGAGGGAAAGAGAGGAGATATTGGATAAAAGGAGAAGTAGACTTCATATTCCACTACTCGGTACCCACTTCGTATTTTTAGCCAACTTTTCCATCTATACAAACCTCCTTTATCATTGATCAGGTTGAAAGAGAGGCAACTGATACTCCGTAGTAGTCAATGTCATTGTATGGAAGAGAGATGGCAGGGAAGCCTTGAGTGGAGAGGAAGGAGAGCAGGAGAATGAACACGAAGACAAGGAACCGTGGGCAAGACGGAATCATCGATAAGCGAGGAGACACCTCGAAGAAGTCTTATTTACTAAGTTAAATGAAACATTTGTGGTCCAAGCAAAACAAGGAGAAGCGAAAATAGGAAGAGGAAGACAAGAGAGAGTGGAAGTCAGGAGTGGACAATATGGTCTGCCGGCTGCAGAGAGAGAGAGAGAGAGAGAGAGAGAGAAAGGAGAGAGGAGATTATAATGTGTAAGAGAAGAAATGGCACGTTCCGAGTCGCGACAGTACCTTGGCCACCCGAACCATTTCATTACTGCCCTCCTAGACACTGTTAGTTATATGGCATCTTGCGAGAGAAGCACAACAAACCACGACTGGCTCCTTCTGCTTTCGCCAATCAAATATTCCTGAGAGGCGAGCATGCAAAACATAAATTATTCTTTGAAGAGAATCACGACAGTTTTGGCATAATTTCAATCAGAGTAATTTTGTTTCACTATATTGAAGGGAGCGAGGCTAATGTCAGTCCTTCGTTATTTAATACCGGCGGGTGGTTGCCTTTCCTTCAAGAATGGGACTCACAATATCCATTCCACTTTTCGCTCATAATATCCTTCAAATTTTGGCTGTACGAACATATTCTCTTATCTCACATCTTTCTTTATGTTCCTCTTTTTGTAATAAAATCTACAGAAAGATTCGCATTGGCAGAAACGCCAGTTCGTGCCTTTCTGCACATATCCACCGGAGGTTTGGCTGGAGATCGGCGAGGAGCTCGAGGAGGGAAAGAAGAAGAGTGAAATCGGCCGAGTCCACTGTCGTCTTTCTCGCCACACTCATCCAACTCTCACCAATCACTTCCTAAGCCTTTGCACAGGAGAAAAGAGCAACGAGCAACTGGGTTAGCGACTACTGTATACAGTCGGCTTGAATCCGAGCCTGCTTTCATAAACATATTGCAATGAATGGTGAATCGAGAAAGCAAAAAAAAAAGAGATTAGAAATGACTCTTTGAGGAAGTAGCGTGAGTCTGAAGGGAAGTTCGCTGTGGACTGACGGTCGAGTGATCGTGGGCGGGGAGGTGCTCCACTCATCGGGTCACTCCTCCTACACTCGCCAGGACTCACAGCCTCCCTCCCTCCCTCCCTCTGCCATTCAGTAAGCATCATGACGTCCTCTCTCTTTCTCTTTCTCCCTCTCTCAAGATGCCTCACTCTCTCATTGGCTCTTACTTGGCATTCGTGGTATAGCAAGTATTGCTGTTATTATTTAATGAGTGGGATTTTTGAAAATGACTAAAGTGTGCCCATTATGTTACCAATTAAAGTGATGAGTACTTGCACCGTTGAGTGTGATTTAAAGAAGTGATTTCAGTTGGTCGCTCGCGATGCTTCCCATTGAAGGAGAGAGCGGCGACTTCTTCTTTTCCTCTCTCTTCTTCCTTCTTCCTCCCTCAGAAGAGGCTTCTCTCCCAGATGGAGTTATCTTTGGAGAAGTCATCGAAGGTCGGTTTGAGAGATGAAAGATTTGAGAGTACGTGAAGAATGACAAAGTAGAGAAAGAAGAAATGTAGCAGAGTAATACATGACCATACTTGCAGGGAGCACTGCTTTGAACGAAACGCTCCTTTCCAAGAAGTGCTTGATTATTCTGGATTCTGGCTGCATCTGAGACTTTGCCCTCCTGATAAAGGATATTATTTGTTTTCTCATTTTAACCAAATATCCATGAAAACGTGCATATTGGCGTCGAAATGTAGTATGAGAAATAATGTTGAACACGGTGCATGCAAATATGGTTGAGACGTGAGGGGATATGAAAGCTCGAGACTTGCGTATCATTGTTCTGGTGTCTCGCAATGTCGACCAGTTGTCCCTCGATTGAGATCACCCAACCCGATGCACGCCGCCATCCTCGAGTTCATGCCTCCGAGTTGTTCTGCCGTGCCATTGATGGGGCTGCTGACAGACTCTTTCAGAGAGAGTCAGTAATCATCTATCACTTTATCTCTTCTTTCTCACCTCTATTTAATCTCCTCTATTCTCATCATTCTCATCTTCCCTCATTCTCCACTCTTCCTCTCCTCCAGATCCTCTCACTCTCGTTCCTCCTGGCTCGACTCTGGAGAGGACTTCGTTCGCTTTAGCCGCAGTTCCGCAGCCAGTTCCCCTCACTTCTGCTGCCATTCCAAGTTCACCAACATGAACCCGGTTCGTAGCTTCTCCGATATTTCTCTTTCTTTTTCGTCCACAATCTCTCTCCCCCTCTCTCTTTCTTTCTCGGTATCTCTTTCTCCTCTCTCTCACTCTCTCTCTCTCTTTCACAGGAACACCATGTTAGCTTCATGATCCGCCGACCCGACCACGGAAGCTTCTTCGTCTGCCCCAAAGTGCTTCTACTTCTTCTTTTAACTATTTATTCTTTTTTTTTTGTTATCTGTTATCTTTAGTGTAAAAAGCATATCTTTTCAGTTTGGAGTGGTGGCCCCCTGCCAGAGCGTGGAAATCTTCTTCTCTTTCGATGGGAAGGCAGCTGCCATCCCTGATGATCTCTCCTTTGCTTATTCTCTCTATCAGGTACCGTTTTCAATTCTGATGAACTGTCTTACAATATCTTGTCATTTTAAGGTTGAGCTCCACGATAACACGATTGAGTGGATCAAGAGAAATGAAGACAAAAAGTTTGCAACACGCAGGATCCGCCAAGTATATAGGAATATGAATATCTCTCTCACTCTCATTCTGTCGCTTTCTAACTCATTTCAGATCTGGAAGGCCCACGTCCGAGGTTGTGAGAACCGTCTTCTGCTTCACTTGCCATGTGTCTTTTTCCTCGTGGCTGGAGTGAGTGGCGCTCTATATAATTTGCAACGAAGATTACATGCATCTTTCGGTTTCCACAATAAAGATTACGAACTGTAGAAGGAGGGTAAAGAGGGGTGCACGACTCGCCACCACGAGAAGCTGGACAAGCTGCTCTTCCTCCGAGACGACAAGGCTCCACGCGAGTTTCAGTTTCCTATTCTCTTTTTATAGTTCTTACTCTCAGTTTTTCTTTATCTCCGTCTCTCTCTTTATATATCTCTTTATATACTTCCAGAATTCTGTAATGATTTGTTGTTTGTTTGCAGAGCATCAGAAGGAGGAGGAGCCCTACGACCCTGTCAAGCACAACGATGACTCTGATGACTGTCCGAGTGCGGAGGGGCTCGAGGGCGATGAATCTTCCATGAAGTGAAAAAGAACTCTATGCTCCATGTTTCGTTTTCTCTTCTCTTCTTCTCTGCTTCTCTCTTTTCTCTTCAATCTCTCGCCCTTCTGTTACTTCTCTACTCCTCCGCAGTTACTCTATGATAAATGTTTGCACAGAACTCGGCGTAGCTGCATCGACAATACTCCTTTTCTCTCTTTCTTTATTTTTAGCCTATTCTCTCCCTCTTCTTCCCTCCCTGTCTGAAATGAGTCTCTTGCTAGCATTCTGCTTCGTTTGTGTGTATACTTGCCTTCTTTACTTCAACCTCTTTTCTTGCTGTCTTTTACCTGAGGCGAAAAAATGGACACTTTACTACGGCGGCAGGGTTTGATGTACATCTGATGAGCATGGAATTGCATGTGGAAGATAC
Source organism: Allodiplogaster sudhausi (assembly GCA_945643635.1). Taxonomy (NCBI): domain Eukaryota; kingdom Metazoa; phylum Nematoda; class Chromadorea; order Rhabditida; family Diplogasteridae; genus Allodiplogaster; species Allodiplogaster sudhausi. The sequence continues at coordinate 153,424 of CALZFC010000081.1, forward strand.
TTGTTATTCCCCACGACCCTCTCGGCTTCAGTCTCTCTCTCTCTCTCTCTCTCTCTCTCTCTCTCTCTCTCTTTCTCCCTCTCTCTCTGATCTCTCTCCACTTTTACATGCTCATAACACATCTCTCCTCTCACTGATGGTGGAAGCCGATTTGATTGATTCTTCTCTTGCCAGCTTTCTCTCTTCCGTCCTCTCGCTCCCTCGCCTTCGCTGTCTATTTATGAATTCGACTGGATGAATCGCTGACTCTGATCGCATGAGCAATAAAAGCTTCCTCTGCTCCTCCAGACTTCGCTTTCATAACAATATTCAAATTGTTGCCGACACATATATGGTTCAATCATGTCCATAACCATGTTATTTAACTGCCGTATTGTCATATCAAATTCGTATTCCTCGAGGTAAAATTATGTACTTATATGCAAAATGAGACAAGCAATTTAGATTTCAGGCCTTGCCGCCAACTTGTGGAAGAGCAGTCTCAAGGATGTCATCTCCAGAAGAGAGAGCGAATGGCTACTTGCAAAGGCCGCTCCACCTGGACACCTCTCTACTCACTCCCACTTCGCAACTTCCCTACTCGGTAATCTCCTCTCTCTCTCTCTCTCTCTCTCTCTCTCTCTCTCCCTCTCTTCCTCTGTCTCTCTATCTGTCTCTCTCCCTCTCTTTCTCTCTTTCTCTCTCTCTCTCGTTCACTCTCTCCTCACTCTTGCCCATGTAAACTCATATGAACTGTCCTAGCTGTACTGTCAAGTGCTTTTTCTCATTCCTTATCACTTTAAATGGCATCTCTTTGCATGTTGATAAGTCGATTCTCCCCTGGCTAGAAAAGTGAGAAAGGGGAAGAAAGAGCACGGGTCCTCTGACTCATCTCTTCACTTCGACTTTTCCCTTCCCAGGATCATTCACCTGCTCTAAGCATGAAGATTCGTGTTCCTAAAAGACAATACTCGACAGATGATCCTCTTCAACGGATGGAGACGCCAATGTTTGAGAAGGTCATCGTTTACTGATTTTCATTTGTAGTAGATGATTGATTGATTTGTTTATAGAAGACGGTAATAAAGAAGGGACCTTCTTCTCCTGGAACAGTTCTCACGATGGCGGGTCTTTTCGTCGTAGGAATCATGCTAATCATCTCAGGGCTTCTCGTTCTGATACTCGTATGTTATGACTCTCATTCATTCATCTTCTATACTGAGCTTCGTTTTATTTTCTGTAAAATGTAGTCTTTATTATCCTCTTCTTAAAGGAGCATGAAACCCATTCTTTTTATCACTTAAGCTATTACACGAGTCAGTCTATGCCCTTCATGCGAACACTTCTGCAAAGTAAAAATATTCAAAAGTACAGCATTCGCGAGAAATTTACATATAAAAAATGTGCCTGTATCAGGGAAATTTTTGGTGCTGTACGATATATTTCTGTTCTTTGTATGTTAAGCAGAAATTTAACTCCAGGATATTCACCACCGGCCTGTTGGCGGGAAAATATTTTTTAAACGTCATCACTTGCATTGTCGAAATAAATGAAAGCAGCCATTTCCAGTCCTTTTTTCTCTGTTCGTTTGTAATTCTGCGATGATTCCCGGGGAAATATCGAAATTCCGCAAAAAAAATTTCAATATCAAAATTTTTTGAAAATTTTTTACTAGTCCGTGTGCACTGTTTTCAGTGCAAATATTATAATAAAAGCGAATTGAATTACAGTATCTCGGAAGATTCTACAGGGTTTTCCGCGTAGGAGTTTTGGGTGTTCATGCTCCTTTAAACAGTACAGCTCAACGGGAGTGTAAATTCAATGTCGTCTATAGGAGACGCGGTCAAATGGGCCAACACTAGCAAACACTGTATGACAGCGCACCAAATTTGTCATGTACATCACGAAAACAAAATTCAAGATTTTTTATAAATTCAGGATTAAAAAAAATTATCTGCGGAAAGATATTCCAATTGGCCCATTTAATCGCGGCCGCTCTAGACGACATAGCATTTACCCCTCGCCGTTGAGAGGTACTGTATATGTACTTGAGTAATAAAGGAGAAGAGAATATTTGAAGTGGTCTTCCCTTTCATCAGATTCATGTATGGGGAAGATTCAGTCGTCATGACAGATGTCCGGCAAGTGTAGGAGTTTTGGGTGTTCATGCTCCTTTAAAAGAGGATGAACACCAAATCGCGTTTACCCTGGGAGTAGGCACTCTCATTCTCGTATGCTATTTCGCAGGCTGCACGAACCCGCTGCGCAATAATAGCACGCACCTATGAGAGTACGATCTCACATAATTTTTCGGGAAACCTTTAATCCACATACTCCCCTTTAATTGCATTTTTTTTCTGTCAACCGTTCAACATCTCGCTTTTATGTCCCCCTCCCCCAGGCATGCGAGTGAAACCTTGTTAATTGTCAAGAGAAGAACATAGTAAAGTGTTTGTTGATAACGAGTAAGGATTGTTTGCAGCAGCGAGAGACTGCGTTCCTCATCACTGGCTGCGTGTTCGTGGGCACGGGACTGGCGATGCAATTCGTGTGTCTGCTACTCCAGTGGAAGAATCTCGTCAAGTTCGTGCGTGACTTGAACAAGGATCTCTACTTCCTGAATATGAGCGAGTCCACAGTCGGCGGGGTCATTACTGCACTGAATGCCACTGACTAGAGACCTTTTTTCTTCTTCTTCGGGCAGAAGAGTTCTGCGGGATTCATCGACCAGCCTTCAATCGCAGCCATTAGTTGACATGGGTTAGAAATGGTGAGCGAATTGGCATGTTTGCTTGTTCGCCAATTGTAAATATTTTTCAGAGCCCACATGTAGTTTAAATTCAATGCTTTACTTTTCTTTTTTGTACATATATTTTTGCCGGATTCTTGCATACGGGTCTCATTATTCTGTTTTAGGGTTAATTGTCTTTTTTTCTGTTTTTTTTCGACATAATCTTCTTTCCTTATCATACTCCGATTTTAATAAAGTATGGATTTTCTTTTATATCATTGAAATTCAAAGTATCAGCCGAAGCCTAAATAGCTGCTCGCTGCCCACCAATTTTCACCTTTGTTTTATTGTGAGACCAATGCATGTTCAGAAAAAATTCTGCGGTTAGTCTTTTGCTTTTTAACACAAGCCTTTTTATACCCACTCATGTCTTTTTTCATTAGAGTGAAGGAAGAGTAAGGAGCGACATTCCGCAATGTTGTTTTATTCCTCTCGGAGAATTTAGATCGCCCGAGGCGATTAGAAGAAGCGGAAGTCGAGAGCAGCGAAAGCAAAATCTACCAACCAAAGCAACCAAGTTTCTTGCGATCAACTTGCCCAGGCGATACCTGAGCCATAGAATGACACAATCATCGATGAAGGACTCGGGCGAGATAGTTATTGAGTTTCAAGAATCACTGATTCATTTTGATATTAATGACCGTGTTTGAGAGATGATTAGGATAAAGGTGCCAGAGCAGCTCAAATAGGCGAAAGGCATGTGAAAGAGAGAACGAGTGAAACATGGAGCAGAAAAGGATAGGGAAGAGAGAAAGAGTGGGAGAGAGAGAGTAGAGAGGGGGAGGAATGGAAACGACGATGGCGTTGCTAGAATGTTGCAGTGAGGCCAGTTTATCACTCGCGAAATATTGGGGTGATAGTCGGGGGGGAGATCTATGACTGGGAACAAGCTTGCGCAGGTTTATTCTACCCCAAGTGCTCTTTCACCATTTCCTGCCGTCAGGCTTGCTAGTCTCTCTCCCTCTGTATCCTACCTCTGTCTCTATCTTCCCGTCCATCTCTCTCTAACTCATTATCTCTCTCCATCCCTGTCTCTCCCCCTTCCTGTCCATATCTCCCTGTCTCCTTATCTTCTATCTCTCTCGCCTTTTCCCGTTTATTTCCTTTTCCTGTTTCTTCTCACTTTCATTCTCAGTAACTCTCTCCTTATTTCTCTCTATTGCTCCTATAATCTGCACCACCAACTGGATGCGATTCATGAACATGCTTATTCGAATACAGAGAGATACAGAGAGAGAGAGAGAGAGAGAGAAGACCTATTATATCCCTTTATTGGGAACTGGATTCAAGACAAAGGAAAGCCGAGCTGGCCGACCGAGAGAAATGGCTGAAGCGGAAAGGAAAAAAGTAGAGAGAGTGAAAATCAAGCATGCTGGTGGCATGGCAGAGAAATTGAGGGAGAGAGAGAGAGCGAGAGAGAGAGAGAGAGAGAGAGACGGAAAGAAGAATGACCACTCACTGATTATATCGTGAGGGAAGCATATCTGACACGGTGGAATGTGCGTGGGGCTAGGAGATATCTTCAAAATGATTTATTAGCTTGCCCGGCAGAGGCCACGGCAAGGGCAGTCAGATGGCAGTCGCGGTTGCATTCTAAACAGACATTCTAAATGCAAACCACAGCTACGCATTCTCACTAGGCCAAGACATAGAAAAGAATCTAATGGAGAAACATCATAATATCGACACATTAATAAGGATGAGCAATTGCAATCGTGTGATGAGGCAAAGGAAGCCCGTGGCACGGAGTGAAGCAGAGGGAGAGGGAATAGAGAAGGAGAGGGAGGAGAGGGAGGCCAGAGAGGGCAGAGATACTGGTAGAGAGAGAGAGATGCAGAGGAAGAGAGGAGAGAATCCTGCAACAGCCAAGCCAAGTGGACGAGGAAGAGCATCCAGATGACATGGCGAACCACAGTTGACACAAGAAAGTGGGCGGGACTTCTTAACGGCGAGTTCCGTCCTCGAAGAAGACTCCACCGTCGATGGCGCAGTACTTGGGGCAGATACCCTTCTCTCCCTGCGTGCCCGCCGGTCCTGGTGGGCCAGGAGGGCCAGGGGCTCCGTCCACTCCTGGCGATCCATCGGGACCTGGCGCTCCCTTGGGGCCAGGGGGGCCGGGGGGACCGTCGTTTCCGGGGGCTCCAGGTGCGCCAGGCGGTCCGGGAGGGCCTGCAATTTGAAGAAAAATTAGTAGTTCAATGATTGATAAAGATATGAAGAAAGGGGTTAAAACAAACCCGGGTCTCCTGCCTCTCCTGGAGCACCAGGAGTAAGGGGTTCGCTTTGCGCGGGGACACCAGGCTCGCCAGCAGGGCCGGGCTGTCCAGGCTCTCCAGGAGGTCCGGGAGGTCCGCGTGGTCCGGGAAGTCCGTTCGGGGCATCGTTGCCAGGGCGACCTGCAGGGAAGGTTCATTACGCTCTCTTATTGACATTGAACGCGTTAGTAATCTGAAATCTTGTATACTTACCAGGAGTGCCAGCCTCTCCGGGGTCACCGGGAGCTCCGGGAGGTCCGGGTGGGCCGGGAGGTCCCTGGGGGCAGGGCTTGCAGGGCGGCGGGGTGGTCGGTTCACAAGGGGCAACAGGCGGCTTGCCTGGTGCGCCAGGTTGGCCGGGAGCTCCGGGGCGGCCGGGTTTGCCAGGCCGACCGGGGTTGCCAGCGGGGCCAGGGGGGCCAGGGAGACAGCAACCCTCACACTGGAGATTCGCTGACGGGTTCAGTTCCGGGCCACCACCGTAGGACTGGCGACGGGTGCGATTCGAGGGCGCGGCAGAAGCAAGCTTCATGTGGTTCACTTCCGTAAAGATGTCTTTCGCTGAGCCCTGAGGACAGACAACCTTCATTAGCATTCTTATATTGAAATATTTGACAATGAATGCCTTAAAACAATATACACATATTGTTTTAAGGCATTCATTAACATGTTATGAATAAAGTGAATGAACGAACAACAAAAGAATTACTAGCTAACAAATAAAAAAAATCGATTTTAATGTGTAAAAAAAAATAAAATAAAATAAAAGAATAGATAAGAACCTTGCAGAAAGAGAGCTCATGATGCATTTGTCGTCTGACATGGCCGACGTAGTTGTAAACCATGGGAAGGGTCAAGACAACGGAGAGGACGGCCACGATGGAGAAGGAAACCGCGGCGTACGCCACGAACTTGTACGCCTTCATCCGCCCGTCTCCCCCACCCCCCGAGGAAGTCTCTGAGCACTGCATTCTCTGAGCAAGAGCCAGCTGCTGTGCCTGTCCACCCACAACTATCCCCCACCCTTTTATACGATACCCATCACAGCTCCCCTCTCCAGCTCCACCCCTGCCCTGCGGCGACTCTCTCTAACTCTCCCTTCTGCTTCTCTCGCTTTCTCTCCCTCATAATCTCTCTCTCTCTCTCTCCATATCTACTCTGTTAGATGCTACTGATCATCTAGCTACGTCACAGACTTCAGTTATTTTAGTTTAGATGATATCAGTCCGGAACATGGAAAAGAAGCAATTGTCTATAATAAGTCCATGCCATTTTGAGAGGATGAGTCAGCTTGTCATTGAAGAGAGTTGTGTCCACTCGCCATGCCACCGCTTCCTCTTTCCTCTAACCTTTGTCCTTCCATTTCTTCTTTCGTCATCAACTTCAAGGATGAACTAGCCCATGGTGGGTAAATGTTCTTCAAAATTAGTCATAAAAGATGCAGAATTGGTGGATAAGTTTTATTGCACTTACAGATAGGTTGAAGTATTCGTAGAACAATTCGTCTCTTACCGAGGTTGTTGTAGGCTTTCAAACTTTCAAAATTTGATGTGAATTTTTATTTCATAAATTTTTTTCCTGTGTCGCAGTCTATCACATTTTCTGTATTAATTATCCTCACCATTTTTGTCCTTCTCATCATTGTACACGTATTTGTACATTTTTGAGCTGGTGAGAAATAGGATGGCTGGTGGTTGCAAACAAGAACAACAGCTTTCACTTGCCCTCACTCTCTCCCTCCTCTCTTCTTCTCTCTCTCCCTTCTCCCTCCTCTCGATCTTCTCCCGCTCTCTCGCATCTCTCTTCTGCCCTCTCTCTCTCTCTCTCTCTCTACCTCATCTCATCTTCCTTCTTTCAAATCTCACCCGTCCTCGAGTATCTCGCCATACCTTTCGAGATATTGAAAGCGATATCGACGAAAGAAAGAGGAAGGACAGACTGTGAAATGCGATGGGAGAAAGTTTCGGTCCTCTCTCGCTCTCTCTCTTTCCCTCTTTATCTCAATCCAAGGCGTAGATCTTGTGAATCGTCTAGAAGAAGCAGAGAGCATGGAAGAGTAGCCGGGAAGAAAAAGATGGTGAGACTTCCCTTGACATGGCACTCCCCATTCGTTCACCCCATCAAATCCTCACCCTTCACTCATCCCTAATCCTCATTTCGCAACAGTCCTTCATCGCTTGTCATCGAAGCAGTCTTAAAACGGAATGATGATCATGAACTTTAGACATTTTTGGAGAGGGAAAGTAAGAGAGAAGAGAGCTAGACAGAACAACATTGGGGAAGATGAAAAGACAGGGACATGCAGAGAAAGCAAAAGAGAAAAAAAGAGGGAATGTGAGAGGTAGAGAGAGATAGAGAGCGAGACAATTGAGTGAGAGAGAGATAGAATACGAGAGAGAGAGAGAGAGAGAGAGAGAGAGAGAGAGCGGTACGATGACGAAGATGTTCGTATTGTATGAAAACAAGCTGCCATTCTGCATGGTCGATGGATGGCAGCATGGCTTAGTTACTGCGGAATCATCAGCATCAACTTGTTCAACTGGGTAACTGGCAGATCTGCGAAAACGAGATGAGACTTGCTTGTTGCTCCCCTTATCAGAGACACGAGGTGAGATAGAGAAAGAGAGAAAGAGAGCGAGAGAGAGAGAGAGATTGAGAGAAAGAGAAATAATCTGGCGAGAAGCTGGTGATAAAGGCGACAGAGTGAAGAGATCCGCGGTCACCTCACAACCCGCCGCATACAAGATTATAAGTTACGGCTGTCACTCTATACATCCATAGTCTTCTCTCTGCCTGTATTCCTTTTTTCTTGTTTCTCTCTCTCTCTCTCTCGCTCTCTCTTTCTTTAATCCTCTCACTCTCTCTCTCTCTCTCGCTCTCTCTTTCTTTAATCCTCTCGCTCTCTCTCTCTCTCTCTCTCTCTCTCTCTCTATCAATTGTTCTCTCACTTCCTCTCGCTCTCTCTCTATCTCTCTCTCCTTCGTTTCCTTTTTCTTTATTTCTCTGTGGCCAAGTATAGACGAGTTCTTGATTAATTATGGAGCTCCATAAAAGCACTTACGCTTATCTTATCAAAATGATCACAGAGATCGTGTGTTTGCAAAGTAACCACACTAAGGCCGTACGAACTCCCACTCAAGCACATAGAACATCCGTTAAAGATCTCACAAACATTGAAATTTATGCTTAGCTCTTAAATCGTTACCGCGAGGCTAAAAGAAAAATTCGACTTATAAGCAGTATTTCCCCTACATTTGATTATTTAAGTCCGTAGAAACTGCATTTCAGGTTACGGTTCTTAGCAGAGATGAATTCAAACACTAGGACAGTTATCTTTGCCAACGTCACCGTTGCAAGGTTCTACTTGTTTTCTTTTTTTGATTCCGATCTGGCGAGTCTTTCTTGCAATTCCTATTCAGGCGGACGAATGGAGCCACCCTCTTGGAGAAGGTGGGTGTTTCTTATTCTATTGGGTTGTCTTTGCAACGCTGTCAAAAGAGAAGACTTCAAGACCTGCGAACAGTCCTCTTTCTGCAAGCTGCATAGGGCAATTTCGGTTAGTATTTTTGTAAAGTAGGCATTGATTCTGGCATTATTTGGGTTGCAGACAGCGTGAAAACGAGACTGTTGACATTTCTTTAACTTACGAATGATTTAAATGACAGGCACCATCTGGTTATGAAGTGGACTGGACGACTATCGAGAGAGGTGAAACAGCCTTGCGAGCGAAGCTCAAGTCTCCGGAGAACGTTTTGTCCCTGACCGTTACTGGATTAACTGATGGTCGTATTCGAATCCAGATTGACGAACCAAAAGAGACGGCAATTCGATCCAGGTTTGGGTTACCAAACGCGCGAGACTTTTTAACGAGATCTTATTTCAGATACATTCCAAAACAGGCGCTTAATGGAGATCCGATTGAACTCCCTTTCTCCTCCATTAATGTGCAGCCTGAACATGTTGAGATCACAAATGGAGACAAGAAGGCCAAGGTACTTTTGTTCGTCTTGGCTTTTTTCTTATCTTTTTATTTTCAGGCGGTTGTCCATCGCTCTCCTTTTGTTATCGACCTATACAACGAGAAAGGTGTCCTCGTCACCCAGATAAATGCTGGCGGAAAGCTCAAGGTTAACTTTTGTTGGATTGTGCATGCAAACGCAGAAAAAGGTTGTAACTCTGAACACTTTGAGGTGGAAGAATTCCGACAGAAGGAAGAAGGAAAAGAGTATCGCGATGGTTTCTGGGAAGAACGGTTCAAGTCGTGGACAGACACAAAGGCGTATGGATCAAGCAGTGTCGGGGTTCGAGTTCTGCGTTTTATCATCTGCTTCATTTCTTTCTCATTCCACTTTTTTTGTAATTCTCTTCAGAAGGCATAAAAATAGTGATAATTTGCATTGTGAGGTGGACATCACAATGGTGGGCTTCCGTGTTGCGTACGGTCTTCCTGAGCATGCGGATTCTTTTGCTCTCAAGTCAACTGTTGGCAATACCGATCCATACCGACTTTTCAACCTCGACGTCTTCGAGTAAGTTGTCTCCAATTATTGTATTCTTAACTATTCTCATTTGTTATCTGGTACGAATTGGTAATTTGTAGATATGAGATTGGTAATCCCATGGCTCTCTACGTCGCAGTTCCGTATCTGCTTGCCCACCGAAGCGATGCTTCGGCTGGAGTTCTGTGGCTGAATGCCGCCGAGACGTGGGTTGACACTCAGTCTACGGAGAACTCCAAGGGACTCTTCCGGAGAATGCTCAACAAGGTTCAAAGAATCTCATTTGCTGTTTGAGAATGATGTGATACGTTTAGGTGATGGCAGACGAGTCCGTCCCCAACTTCACTGCACATTTCATGTCGGAGTCCGGTCTCGTGGATATCTTTTTCTTCTCCGGTCCTTCTCCCGCAGATGTACAGAAGCAACTTGCCATCACTTCCGGGGTATCGTTCTTATTTCTTGCGTTTCAACTGGTTTGCTCTATTTCCCTACCTGAAAAAGTAGTATGATTGTGAACATAGTAAAGAAAAAGTAATGTATTGGTTCGTAATTTGAGACATCTCCGCTGCCGCCTCTCTTCTCTCTAGCTTATCATCAATGCCGTTGGAACTACAAGGACGAGGCCGACGTGGCAGGAGTGAGTTCACTTGTTTGTTAACTGGCAGTTCATCCTTAGTCTGTCTTCTGCCTTGTCAGGTGAATTCTGGCTTCGATGAATGGGACATTCCGATGGACACGATATGGCTGGACATCGAACACACGGATGGCAAGAAATACTTCACTTGGGACAAGAACCACTTCCCCACTCCACTCAAGATGGTCGAAGGAGTCGCGGCCAAGGCAAGCTCAGCTCTCTCTCCTTTCACTTCCACAACGTTGAGGAGTTTACAAACCTGGATTGCAGGGACGCAAGATGGTTACGATTATCGACCCCCACATCAAGAAGGATGACAATTACTTCGTGTACAAAGATGCCAAGGAGCTCGGACTCTACGTCAAACGATCAGACAATACGACCGACTTCGAGGGACACTGCTGGCCAGGCACTTCCGAGTACCTCGACTTCTTCAATCCCAACGTAAGGGAAGAGAGATAAAAATTGGAGAGAGAGAGGAAGAAAGAGCGAGAGAGACAGAGAGGAGAGAGAGATTAGGATGGAGACAGAGGGGAGAGAGATAACAAGAGAGACAAACGGGAGAGAGAGGGCGAAAAAGAGAGGTTTTCCTGATTGCAGACCCGTGAGTACTGGATCAAACAGTTTTCATTCGAACGCTACGTGGGATCAACGGAGGAGCTCTTCACGTGGAATGACATGAATGAGCCCAGCGTCTTCAGCGGCCCCGAAGTGACGATGGATCGGAATTCTCTTCACTACGGCGGAATGGAACACAGGGAAGTAAGTTCTTTGCACGGCTGCTCTCAATCTCTTTTTATATCCAAGTCTTGCAAATATTTTTGGAAATTCTTAGTATACATTTGTATAAAGTATTTTTCTTATTTCTCAGGTGCACAACATCTACGGAATGCAATACCACGAGACATCCTTCGAGGGAATTCTCGCTCGAACGGGAGGAAGAGACAGGCCATTCCTGCTCACGAGGTTATAGCTACATTTCTATTCCCGCTGCCCTTTCAATTCTAGTCTTTTGTCTCTTTAATTTCCTATGTTTTTGTTGAATGAATTAAGAGTAAGGAGCTGTTGAGATCTGGCTTCATCGGCACGCAGCGGACCGCGGCAATCTGGACGGGAGACAACGCGGCGGAATGGTCTCACGTGCAGATCACCCCCGCCATGGTCCTCTCACTCGCAATCTCCGGAGTTCCCTTCACCGGTGCTGATGTCGGCGGTTTCTTTGGGAATCCCAACGAGGAGATGCTCGTTCGCTGGTACCAGATGGCTGTCTACCACCCATTCCTGCGGTAGGAGAAGTAGCTTCGTCTTCTTGCTTTGTCGCTTAGTTGTTCAAATATACATTCTATTTATTCTTGTTGTTGACTTTCCATAATAGTCTTAATCGAATATTACAAGAGTCATCTAATGATTTCAGTGCTCACGCTCACATCGACACTCGACGACGTGAGCCGTGGCTCTTCTCGGAGACAACTCGACTTTCCATTCGCAAGTCACTCAGAGAGAGATACGCTCTGCTGCCTCTCTGGTCCGTCTCTCATTTCTCTGCTGCCTCTCTCTCTCACTTCTCCTCTGCCTCTCAGACTTCTCTAATTCTATTCCTATCTTGTTCTATGTTCAGGTACACCCTCTTCCACGAGCACCACGAGAATGGAATGCCTCCGATGCGGCCTCTCTTCTATCACTTCACTACTCTCGAGAAGTACTTCGAAGAGGACAAGGTTCATTTGATATCTATAAGTGATGGTAATCTGTGCTGATCAGGCTTGGCTGATCGGAGATGCTCTTCTCGTGTCTCCAGTCATGGCAGAGGGAGCCTTGACTGTCGATGTCAATCTGCCAGAAGAAGACAATGGAAAGGTTTTCGACGGATTTTTATTCTACTAAGGAACTTTTTTTATTGTATTTAACCGGGTTTCCTCTCTTGTTCGTCTTTCACTGTCAATTTCCAGCCCGCTCGCTGGTACAACTGGCAGACAGGAGCTCCTCAGCCTGCTGGAGAGCACCGCATTAACAGTCCTCTTCATGATGCCTCTACCGTAGTCTTCCTGCGAGGAGGAAGCATCGTCCCAACCTGGCAAAGGGTTTGTTTAATTCTTCGCCTCTCTTCCGCCTTCTCGAACTTTTTCTTTGTCTCGCTCGTCCGCTTTCTCGCACTCCCTCTCTCTTTCTCTTTAACTCGCTCTTCCGCTCTCTCGCACTCTGTTGTTTCTCTCTCTCTCTCTCTCTCTCTCTCTCTCTCTCTCTCTCGTCTCTGTCTCGCTCTCTCCTATTCCCCCTATTCATGCAGATCCGTCGGTCGGCTTGGCTAATGCGCGATGATCCATTCACTTTCATTGTCGCTTTGGACGCAAAAGGAAATGCCGAGGTTAATTTATTCTTGAGCAGTAGTCAGTGTCTGTAACAGTGCAATTCGTCATCTAAATGAGTATCTTCCAAGAATTTGTTTTTTTTATGTTTAGCTTTATTCCAAAATAAGTTGAGATTATTCAAATACTAGGCCTAGATATTCTTCTTTATTGTGAGGTGTTAAATTATTGCAAATGTTAAATTACTTCTACATTGTTAGTTCAACCTCATTTGCATATCGCATTTCATATCGGCTTTGAAATGCACTCTTTTTATTTATTATTTTACTATCACACCTTGATGCTCTTTCCTGTTTAGGGATCTGTTTACATCGACGACGCGAAGACTCATGCCTACCGAGACATGAAGGAATTCGTCTTCTCTGCACTCAGCTACAAGTTTCTCCCCCCCCCCCCCTTCTCCCCCGAGAAGGGAATCTCAAAGTAGTTGGTGGTTGTTGCAGGACGACCTCCTCTTCATCGGCAGTCTTCGAATCGCGTCCACGTGGTTCTTTCGTTGCCAAGAACTGGGTTGAGCGGATCGAGGTCAGAAAGGGGGAGAATGGAAGTGGAGGATGGGTTGGCTAACTGAAAAGTGCTTTGAGATTCGCGGAGTTCCCTCCGAACCGAGGAGCGTGGTTCTCAAGGAAATGGCGAGTGATAAGGCACCGCTTGGCTTCTCCTACGACACTTCCAAACAGGTCGGCATTCTAATTCATCTGCTCTTTTTTAATACGATGGTTGGACGATTTGACTGGTTAAGGTGCTGGTGATTCGGAAGCCAGGAGTGCTGGTGCAGAACGGATTCAACATCTCCATCGAGTTCTGACGCCTCGGCAGAGTGGGGAGGGCAAGGAGGAAGAGCGGCAGGGGACTGCACCCAAATTCAACTTCCTCTTTGACTCTGCATCCCGCTCTTCGTCTTCTTCGCCATTCCTGAGTCCATTCCCTCAACTCTTCCTCCATCCTTAGCTCTCCCTCTTCTATCACTTAATTCGGTAATCTAATCTATCCTTCTAATAACTTTCTCTGATTCTCTCTCATGCCAACATCTCTCGCCCCGCTCTGCTCTGGTACGTCTAGCTGAATATTTATTTTTGTTGTTTTTCTTTTGTTTTGTTTTACCAGCTTGTACGAGTGGGTTTTGACCATCTCGACTACATGGAAATGTAGTTTCATCTTACAATTAGCTTTCGGCGTATACACAATGTGATTTGATTGTGAGCCCTGAACTTATACTTTTGATGTTTTATGCACTAGGGAATTCTTCAAGAGTCGTCTTGTCTAAATGGTTGTGTTCTCCCCTGTGGGGCGTGAGTCACCTTTTTACCATGGGCTTTTGTAAAGTCACTTTTTTCTTTGATGCGATCCATGATTATGTTGAGTTTGCGAACATTCACTCGGTGTGTGATGATGTATTTTTGTGTTTTAGATTTGTAGCCTGTCAGTTTAGTCATTTCTACGGTTAAGAGATCTTGGGAATAAAAGGTTATTTAGTTTAACATGGTTGTCATCCTGGGCAATGGACTTGTTTAATTTACAGATGAAGCTTGCAATATCTTAAGCATTTGGATGCGCCGTCCTATGTAATCAGAAAAAAATGAAGAACGCAAAGGGATATCAAAGAGTAACTCGGAGTATCGGGTATACGGTAAAATATGTCGTTATTCTGGAGATCTTTGTTCCACTGAAAGGCTGATCTTGGATGAGTATTGCGGATGCGAGAGATCTCCTCCTAGACTTCTTCGTGAACCAGCACATCCTTGTCCGAGTGGAGTGGATCGATGAGTTGATTGGCTTCTTGTCCCAGCGGATACCTCCGGGCACTTCAGAGGTTCATTTCATCTAGCTGCTAATTGAATACAATCAACTTTTGAGAATGCGAGCTGGATGTGCGAATTGGCCTTTGAGCAATGGCTGCATGCAGACATCTCTGAGACTTCTCTCGGTTGCTTGGATGCACTGGGGGATAAGCCATCCAAGGCCCAACTCTATCACCCTGTCGTCGTGCAGGTCGCATTCTTCAATTTAATTTCTCTTTTAATCTTTAAAATACTGCGATTCCCTAACGCAGCATTGCAAAGACAATGTGTGATATATTATCCTGCTCAGATTGTCGATCTGTTGGATGTCGGCGTGTCTCTCCACAGTCAATTCCGCAAGCTGACATATGAATTCGTTGACCACTCTGGATTTGATTCTCTTCCCCCGGAGGACAGAGACGAAGTGAAGTACGAAGCTGTGAGTTGGCACCTTGTATATTCTGTAGTATCTTCGAAGAAGGCGACCTCCTTGAGAAGCCTACCCGCTGCTTGCTTCTGACTGTGACTGATGGCTCGACCACTTTGCAAGCAATGGAGCATCGACCCATTCCATGCCTTTCACTTCTCACTAAGCCTGGCTCCAAGGTATTGGAGAAGAAGAACGAGACAGGGAGAGATGCGTAAAAAGAGAGCAGGCCGACATAGAGAGAGAGTGAACTAATAATCTTGAAGTTGTTATTGCGGCCTCCAGTTCAATGTCGTCGTGGGATCCTCTTTCTTGACAAGGAGAACTGTCTTCCTCTTGGTGGGGATGTTATCCATCTCATGGAAAGTGGAAGGCCTCTACAAATTATGTCACTGCGACTTGGGACTGCAATTCCACAACCAAAAAAGTTTACATTTCCTCGATTCCTTTCGTTCCTATTCTTTATCCAAATTCAAAGTCATGTTCCTTTTCTTTTCGCAGTTTAATATGCATTCTTGCAGTAACAATCTTCCATTGTCTCAACCTGGGGAAGCTGTGGCGGAGAGCGAGATAGAAGTCGGTGCAGACAGAGAAGAATATCTCGAAATGGAGATGGGAGAACATGAAGACTTTCCCACTGGCACTATCCAGCCGTATGATCTCTTGTTGTTGACATTCTCTCTGTCTCTCTCTCTCTCACTCTCTCTCTCTCTCACTCTCTCTCTCTTTCTCTCTCCCTCTCTCTCTCTCTCCATCTCTATCTCTATCTTTCTGTCCCACTTTTTGTCTCTAAGATTGTTGCCTAGAAGGACGCAACCTCCGTCACCACGACTCTCGCCTACTCCTATGCTGTCTCGCACTCTTCCACATTCCGTACAACAATCAAGGCGCTCATTTGATAGCGAGGTGATAATAGCTCAGACTGATCATTCTTTTCCTGCACTCTCACTATCTCTGTCCTCTCTCTCTCTCTCTCCCTCTCTCTCTCTTTCGCATGCTCTTTATCTTTCTGTTCTCTGTTTGCCTGTTACTCTCTTTCCAGTTGCAGCGAATTCAGTCTCCTGCTGTGTCCTCTTCGCGTGGCTCGCAGTCGTCTGCAGCTCTTCGAGGCGATGTTGTCAAGTCGAATGAGCTGCGCTGTTCTCTGCGCGATGAAACTGTAACTCCTTCTCGCAATCGGATGAGGAAGGTTCTAATTTCTTTCTGACTTGGCTGTTTCTATGAATATCGATTGAGGTGAAGCAAGAGATTCCAGTCGTGGACATTCTCGATTCTCCTCCCTCCGCTGCTTCTGCTGTTCGCTTTTTATGTTCCACTTTAGTTTTGTTTGTATCCTCCATTTCAATGTTTTCAGAGAAACGACAGGAATGAAGAAAGTGACTCTCCAAGTAGAAGAATGCCTGCGACTACAACTGAACACCCATTAGTCCTCGCCTACCAGGCATTCTCTCTCAGCACTCTCGACGAGGCTCTTCGAGGTATCCGATTCGTCGTCGGCAGTCGCACCAAACGAATTCAGGTGAGAACCATTCGAGTTGAAGGAGGGACGAATGGAGTTTCCAGGCATTTGTAATGAAAGTGGAAGCGCCGCTGCGCATTGTGGACGATCTGTGGACAATGGAGGTTAAAATGGGTTTTCTTCTTCCTATAAATCTATCCCGAAGCCTTCTCTCCTTATATATGGAATGAAGAATTCATTTTTAACTATTCATTTTAACGATTGTGGTATAACAAGAATATGTGACTAGGATCGCTAGGAGTCCGTCTGCAATATCTTTTTTTCTTTTTTTTTCTAAAAAAAATAAAAATTTAAAAGAATAATTAATTGAAAATTAATATATTGGCTTTAGAGACTTATTAAAGGTCATCTCACTCCTTCAGGTTTTGTTGTCAGACCATACCCGCTCTCGAGTTCTCTGCATAGTCGCAGACGAAGTGCTCTCTCATCTCATTGGCATGCCAGCCAGCGAGGCTCAAGTCAGTTTCCATTCCTGATGCCATTATTCCAACTCCTCCTCCTCCTCTCTCTCTCTCTCTCATTATCTCTATCCTTTTCTGCCATCTTGCTGTCTCCTTTCTTTCTTTTGTCCCTTTTAATCTCTTTGCGTCCTCTCCAATTGACCTGTACAGTATCTCGTCTAGACTATACGCAACTCTTCGGATATTTCTCGCAAACGAGAGGGAGGCGCGCGTATCGCAGCTGCGCAGGTATTATCTCTATTCTTCCAACCAAACGATTTATTTCGGGACAGTTTTGGAATTCTGCACACTTATGTACTTTTTTTTTTGTACGCTGTGCTTGAACAAGAGACAAGGAGAAGGATTCACGTTTTCTGAATCACTTATAAAATATTATTTATGTTTTCCCCTGACATTATGAGAGCGAGATACAGAGTTTAATACACGTAGTTCTGATGAAAGGTTATCCGTTAATGACTAGAGGAAAGAAAATGAAAATAAAAGCTTGACCATCGAATGCGTAATGCGTTGTAGAGATACCAATATATATACTCTCTCAACTAAACTTTGATTTAGAAAGCCATGTCTCGCCTCGATGTGATCTTCGATATCCAATTCTTTTCAACCGCCAAGGCTGCTCCAGTAATCCGTAAAATGCTTACTCTGCCCGATGCACTCGACTGTCTTTCTTGATCCATTCCGCCTTATACTCTGTAGATATATGTATCCCTTTCACTCCATTACTCATAGCTCAAGCATATGTTTTATTCTTCCAACGGGTACTTTGCTAATGCAGTAAAGCTTAAGGTTTGTTGAGTGGGGACACAGAACATTTGGATGCTCACGCCATGTTCATAACCAGTCTCCTCTGCTGTAAGCGGGGTTGGAAAGTAAAATGGCATGGAAGAGAGAACTGGATGTGGACCATGGAGGGATAATCCAAGCTGGCTATCACTGGTCATGCCCTACATTCCTGGAAGTGGTATAAACAGTCGCTGATCCGGAGGCACAGCAGATTCTCATAGTTTTCGCTCGCCTGCGATGATTGCAGTTTTATTGACAATCTTTGTTGTAGCTGCAGCTACAACAAACGCGGTTAGTCTAAAGAGAAAGAGAAAGAGATCTCGGAGGGCATTAGATAACATCTGTGTACAGTCTAAAAAGTTTATTTTTGCCCAGGGTGATGTATAGAACCATATGCGTTATCCGTTAGTTCTGAGTAGTTATTCCCCCATGGATTTTTTTTTCCATTTTTCGTGTGAAAGGGATTTCGATGAAGATGGCATCAGGTGTGTCCTCGTCAACTTCAGCAATTGATCTACCAGCGAGGGTCCGATGAAGCAGCTGCAGTGCAAGCGGCCGCCGCTGCACTCGCCTCCACCGACCCGCTCTTCGCTAGCGAGATATACGCACGCAATCAACAACAACTCGGTTTGCCATTCTCTCTCTCACTCTCTCTCTCTCTCTCTCTCTCATTCTCCCTCTCACTCTCTCTCTCACTCACTCTCTCTCTCTCTCTCTCTCTGGGCTGTCTCTCTCTCTCATTTGTTGTCTCCCAATCCTCTCGTTCTCCTTTTTATAAAAGATGATCTTTTCATGCACATTTGTGTACTTGCTTGTGAATGAAACTCGTGTCAGTTCTATGGGATCAACTTCTTGATACCTTGGAGGGAAATATAAAAAGCCCACCAGATCTCTGCTTTCAGCCTTTCTAACTAAGTCTATCTCATCTGCGTTACTTGCGCTTGTTTGAATACTTCTCAATAGCTCCCCATCATCATGAGAATTCCTTGTGTTTGTATTATTGTCCAGATAGTTCTTCCTCTTGCTTGCAGCAGCCCTCGCCGGGATGTCTCCCCTCGCCTACTCTCCCTATGCTGCCTCTCCTGGAATGCTGGGAGGTGACTATGCTGCTGTTATGTCCAGCCAACGCTTCTCTCCTGGTGCTGCCATGGCTCCTCAGGGATACGGTAGCTATGGCTTGCCTTACTCCTATGACATGGGAATGAGAATGGCCAGTCCTTATCTGTACCCTGGCTGGTCCGTCGGTAGCATGCAACGCTTTTCTCCCTACAATGCGATGCCCATGCGACCGTACGCGGAAAAGGCAAGAAGACGTTAGTAACTGTAGAGATACAGAAACATATCCTTATTTATAAGTCACTTTATAAAAATGAAAAATGTCTGTACATATTTTCTTTGAGTAGTGATCTATATCATGTCTATACATATTTTCTTTGAGTAGTGATCTACAAATATAAATGTTGGTGATATCACAACTGAGAACTATAAGGTCATAATAGCAGGACTGATGAAGTGACAAGGGCAACAGAAAAAAGAGAAGCAGACGGACCCGCAAAGAATCCCATGGAAAGAATGAAATGAGTGTCGAGGTAGATTGGAGAGGGGAACACAATATTGCTGTTTCCTCGTCTTCTACTTGGCGGAAGAGTCGCCGCCGCCGCCGCGTCCAAACGAAGAGATCGACGCCAGTCGATAGGCCATTGACTGCAATTGGGAATAAGGGAAGTTTTCACTATAAAAGAACTATCTATTTTTGCTTCTGACAAATGTGTCATATTTCTCACAAAATGAGCAGACTAAACGAACAACACGTAATGTGACCGAGCAGTAGACGGTAGAAAGAATCGGCCAGAGGGGGAGAAGGATCGAACGAAATAGAGAGAGAAGAGGACACTCAAGGAGGTCTGAGGGTAGCGGATACGCGAAGACGAGGAGGAGAACTCCGTCTGCCACCTCAATCTTTCGCTTCTTGAGGGTTTTACTTTTCGTGGTTAATGCGAAGGGTTCGAAATGCTAACGGGGGTGAAAAATTGGGTTAAAAAAAGTAGAAATGGCAATGCTAAAACATGAAAAAGAATGAATGAAAGAGAGTAGCTTGCCATGTGTCTATAGAGAGACTCGTAAGAGATACGCCACTGGACGAGTTCATCCTCATCCACCATGTCAGGACGGATTCGAGGGAGTCGGCGACGCCTGAGGGTAGAAGTGAAGTGAAATAGAGCGAGGAAGAAAGAGCGTGAGAACAAGAGAGGAAGAAAGAGGGTGAGTATAAGAGATGAAGAAAGAGGGCGAGATCGAGAGAGGAAGAAGAGGGTGAGATCAAAAAAGGAAGAAAGAGGGTGAGAACAAGAGAGGAAGAAAGAGGGTGAGTATAAGAGATGAAGAAAGAGGGCGAGATCGAGAGAGGAAGAAGAGGGTGAGATCAAAAAAGGAAGTAAAGAGGGTGAGAACAAGAGAGGAAGAAAGAGGGTGAGTATAAGAGATGAAGAAAGAGGGCGAGATCGAGAGAGGAAGAAGAGGGTGAGATCAAGAGAGGAAGTAAAGAGGTTGAGATCAAGAGAGGAAGAAAGAGGGTGAGTATAAGAGATGAAGAAAGAGGGCGAGATCGAGAGAGGAAGAAGAGGGTGAGATCAAGAGAGAAAGAAAGAGGGTGAGAACAAGAGAGGAAGAAAGTGGGTGAGTATAAGGGATGAAGAAAGAGGACGAGATCCAGAGAGGAAGAAGAGGGTGAGATTATGAGAGGAAGTAAAGAGGTTGAGATCAAGAGAGGAAGAAAGAGGGTGAGTATAAGAGATGAAGAAAGAGGGCGAGATCGAGAGAGGAAGAAGAGGGTGAGATCAAGAGAGAAAGAAAGAGGGTGAGAACAAGAGAGGAAGAAAGAGGGTGAGTATAAGAGATGAAGAAAGAGGGCGAGATCCAGAGAGGAAGAAGAGGGTGAGATCAAGAGAGGAAGTAAAGAGGTTGAGATCAAGAGAGGAAGAAAGAGGGTGAGTATAAGAGATGAAGAAAGAGGGTGAGATCAAGAGAGGAAGAAGAGGGTGAGATCAAGAGAGGAAGAAAGAGGGTGAGTATAAGAGATGAAGAAAGAGGGCGAGATCGAGAGAGGAAGAAGAGGGTGAGATCAAGAGAGAAAGAAAGAGGGTGAGAACAAGAGAGGAAGAAAGAGGGTGAGTATAAGAGATGAAGAAAGAGGGCGAGATCCAGAGAGGAAGAAGAGGGTGAGATCAAGAGAGGAAGTAAAGAGGTTGAGATCAAGAGAGGAAGAAAGAGGGTGAGTATAAGAGATGAAGAAAGAGGGCGAGATCGAGAGAGGAAGAAGAGGGTAAGATCAAGAGAGAAAGAAAGAGGGTGAGAACAAGAGAGGAAGAAAGAGGGTGAGTATATGGGATGAAGAAAGAGGGCGAGATCCAGAGAGGAAGAAGAGGTTGAGATTAAGAGAGGAAGTAAAGAGGTTGAGATCAAGAGATGAAGAAAGAGGGCGAGATCGAGAGAGAAAGAAGAGGGTGAGATCAAGAGAGAAAGAAAGAGGGTGAGAACAAGAGAGGAAGAAAGAGGGTGAGTATAAGAGATGAAGAAAGAGGGCGAGATCCAGAGAGAAAGAAGAGGGTGAGATCAAGAGAGGAAGTAAAGAGGTTGAGATCATAAGAGGAAGAAAGAGGGTGAGTATAAGGGATGAAGAAAGAGGGCGAGATCCAGAGAGGAAGAAGAGGGTGAGATTAAGAGAGGAAGTAAAGAGGTTGAGATCAAGAGATGAAGAAAGAGGGCGAGATCGAGAGAGAAAGAAGAGGGTGAGATCAAGAGAGAAAGAAAGAGGGTGAGAACAAGAGAGGAAGAAAGAGGGTGAGTATAAGAGATGAAGAAAGAGGGCGAGATCCAGAGAGGAAGAAGAGGGTGAGATCAAGAGAGGAAGTAAAGAGGTTGAGATCAAGAGAGGAAGAAAGAGGGTGAGTATAAGAGATGAAGAAAGAGGGCGAGATCCAGAGAGAAAGAAGAGGGTGAGATCAAGAGAGGAAGTAAAGAGGTTGAGATCATAAGAGGAAGAAAGAGGGTGAGTATAAGGGATGAAGAAAGAGGGCGAGATCCAGAGAGGAAGAAGAGGGTGAGATTAAGAGAGGAAGTAAAGAGGTTGAGATCAAGAGATGAAGAAAGAGGGCGAGATCGAGAGAGAAAGAAGAGGGTGAGATCAAGAGAGAAAGAAAGAGGGTGAGAACAAGAGAGGAAGAAAGAGGGTGAGTATAAGAGATGAAGAAAGAGGGCGAGATCCAGAGAGAAAGAAGAGGGTGAGATTAAGAGAGGAAGTAAAGAGGTTGAGATCAAGAGATGAAGAAAGAGGGCGAGATCGAGAGAGAAAGAAGAGGGTGAGATCAAGAGAGAAAGAAAGAGGGTGAGAACAAGAGAGGAAGAAAGAGGGTGAGTATAAGAGATGAAGAAAGAGGGCGAGATCCAGAGAGAAAGAAGAGGGTGAGATCAAGAGAGGAAGTAAAGAGGTTGAGATCAAGAGAGGAAGAAAGAGGGTGAGTATAAGAGATGAAGAAAGAGGGCGAGATCCAGAGAGAAAGAAGAGGGTGAGATCAAGAGAGAAAGAAAGAGGGTGAGAACAAGAGAGGAAGAAAGAGGGTGAGTATAAGAGATGAAGAAAGAGGGCGAGATCCAGAGAGAAAGAAGAGGGTGAGATTAAGAGAGGAAGTAAAGAGGTTGAGATCAAGAGATGAAGAAAGAGGGCGAGATCGAGAGAGAAAGAAGAGGGTGAGATCAAGAGAGAAAGAAAGAGGGTGAGAACAAGAGAGGAAGAAAGAGGGTGAGTATAAGAGATGAAGAAAGAGGGCGAGATCCAGAGAGAAAGAAGAGGGTGAGATCAAGAGAGGAAGTAAAGAGGTTGAGATCATAAGAGGAAGAAAGAGGGTGAGTATAAGGGATGAAGAAAGAGGGCGAGATCCAGAGAGGAAGAAGAGGGTGAGATTAAGAGAGGAAGTAAAGAGGTTGAGATCAAGAGATGAAGAAAGAGGGCGAGATCGAGAGAGAAAGAAGAGGGTGAGATCAAGAGAGAAAGAAAGAGGGTGAGAACAAGAGAGGAAGAAAGAGGGTGAGTATAAGAGATGAAGAAAGAGGGCGAGATCCAGAGAGAAAGAAGAGGGTGAGATTAAGAGAGGAAGTAAAGAGGTTGAGATCAAGAGATGAAGAAAGAGGGCGAGATCGAGAGAGAAAGAAGAGGGTGAGATCAAGAGAGAAAGAAAGAGGGTGAGAACAAGAGAGGAAGAAAGAGGGTGAGTATAAGAGATGAAGAAAGAGGGCGAGATCCAGAGAGAAAGAAGAGGGTGAGATCAAGAGAGGAAGTAAAGAGGTTGAGATCAAGAGAGGAAGAAAGAGGGTGAGTATAAGAGATGAAGAAAGAGGGCGAGATCGAGAGAGGAAGAAGAGGGTGAGATCAAGAGAGAAAGTAAAGAGGTTGAGATCAAGAGAGGAAGAAAGAGAGTGAGTATAAGAGATGAAGAAAGAGGATGAGATCGAGAGAGGAAAAAGAGAGTGAGATCAAGGGAGGAACAAAGAGGGTGAGATCAGGAGAGGATATGGAGAAGAAGAGAGTAACACAGCTGTCGGGAAGGAATTGGTAGCGAAAGCTGTCTTGTTTTCCAGTGGCGAGAATTTGATAAAGTCAGAATAGCGAGTTCACTCTTCTGTTCTTTTTTTAGGTTCAGAAGGCTTTCTTCAAAATTTTGCGCAACGTTTGAAGAAAACCTTCTGAACCCAAAGAAAGAACAAACCACCTTAATGCGCTGTTGATGTCAATCTTCGTCAAAATGATGTATGAATTGCAAAAAAAAAAACGATCTGAAGAATGAAAAGTGACTGGAATAAACTGACCGCACAAGAAGAAGTTTGACAGTAGGAAGATTGAGAAGAGTGAGCAGAGAGCCGAAGACAATCGTACTCCAGTGGACAATCTTCCACTCCACATCAGCGAAATTCCACGAGTACTTTTTGATGTCGAAGAAAGAGAATCTGCTTAGACATTTAGAGAAAATTGGCAAGCATGCATAAAATACGAGAGAATAAAATATGGAAATCTCACCGACTGATTGAATTGATCACTACGATTATTGTGAACGCATAGAGAAATGCCAGAAGAGTCTGCGCATGAACAGTGCAGGGAAACCTCTCATAGAAAGCGTCGCTGACATTTGGAATTGGGTGGAAGAAGTACAGAATAAGCCAGAGAGCGTGAACTGACATTAACCGCTCGCTCCAAACTCTTGCCACACGCCTTATTGAAATTAAAATCTCAAGAGGAAGAAATAGATATTTGCATTGAATAATTTGCGTTGCATGAATAAACCTGAAGAGCAACGATGAGGAAAAGAAGAGCGGAGAAGATGAGGCCGGGGGCGGAGGTGAAGCGATAGTGGAGGAAGTGAGGAGTGCCCATGGCTTAACATTTTCACTTCCTTCAACTTAGGATTGAACGGTAAATGAAGCAACAGACCAATCATTACGGGGATGGGAGCAACTATCACGATGAGGCTGATACACGATGCGATTGTCTGGAGAGAGAGGAAGAATAAGAGCAGAGAAAACATTGAAGGATTAGGAGAGAAGCTACAGCTTCAATGAGAGAACTTACTTGAACGGCGAAGAGAAGGCAGAAAGGGTTCGGGAAGTAGGCAGCATCAGGAATGACAGACAGAACTGCCAAAGAGAGACAGAGGGCGAGCAGCCCGAAGCCGAAGTATCCCATTCCATAGAGGAGGGACTGGGTTGGAGTTGGCATTTTGCCAGGAGAGTAAATCACTATTCAGGAAGTGCCCCCAGAGACTGGGAAACCATCGAGAAGATTTTAGGGGATCAGTAGAACAATGAAGAGTGATGGAGAGGGAGATACACAGAGAGGCAGGGAAGTGGTGACTGCTGCGGGCATTTGCACAGATTGGTGCTGTAAAGATAGATGGGCAATGGCAACAGGAATAACAGAAGAGACTGAGGAAGAGACGGGGAGAGTGTGGGATTCAGAGAAGAGAGAGTGTAAGGTAGAGAGAGAAAGTAAGAGAACGAAATCAGACCAATGTGATAGAAGTCTTGAAGTAATGTAGTATACTAAGTCTGTTCAGCGTGTCCTGCTGTGCCTGGAAGCTCTTTAATCTTTCATATTCGGGAATTCTTCTTCTTCTCGAAGTCATTTATCAGATACATGAAAATGTTGTCGGATATATTTTAATTTTTTTCAGTAAACAAGGAAAAACAGTAAGAATTGTTATATTGCAGCAAAATATAAAATGGTAAAGTATCATGAAGATGGTTAGAGGCACACAAAGTATGAAAGGCAATAGTTTGGTGAGAGTCAGTGACGAAGAAAGCGAAGGGTTTGAAAAGCAGAGAGGAAAGAGAGGAATGCACGGCGGGAGATTCGAAGGGAGAAGAGGAAGAAGGGAAAGAGAAGGAGGAAGAGAACGGCTAGTCAACAGACTCCGCCCAGGCGACTCAAGGATACCCGGCCCAGGTTGTTGTTGTTATTCTTATCCTCCTGCAGGAAGAAGATTGTTAGCCTTAATTTTTTTTTCATAAGTTCAAAGCGAACCTCGACCCCCTTCGTCTTCCGGAAAGAAGCTCCCCGAACACTCCTTCGGATGGACTTTCTAATGGACTTTCTCGCTCCGAGTGCTGAGCGGAGAATCCCTGCTGAATTCGCTTCAAGATGCGCTTCTTCCGCGCATTTCTCGAAGAATTCTATGGAAAAACAACAAAATTTCTCTTGATCATGGTTTTAAGTACATAAGTTGTTGTAATTGGCAGGGGCTTTCGGGTTGTGACCTCTGAGTTTGTGGACGTCAGGCATGATGTGCTCCTGCAGCTCAGACATCTGCGCGCCAGTCAATCGGAGAGCGTTCTCGAGGTGCTCGAGGGCCTGGAATCGAGAGGATTGGGGAGAGGGCCAGGAGGAGAAGCGGAACCTTCTCTGCCGCCTGCAGCTGCTTCTCCGCTCCAAGGCGAGCCTGCTGCTGCTCCCGCAGTTCGCCCTCTGTCGTCTCCTAGTGAGAGAGTGTTCTCCTCATTCTAGACCAACTTTGTCATGTCTCTTCCCCTTCACCTTAGGTGCATATAGTAAGTGATACTCAGTAGAGGCAGACAAGGACTACGCTCTTGTGAGTTGCCTCAGTATGAAGCTAAAATGCCTACTCTTTCCTTTCCTATTTAAGGGATTCTCAATAAATAAGTTGTTCTGTTTCTCTCAGTCTAATTGCATTCCAAATGACTATGGGAAGGTCGATAATATCTGTTACAAGGGGTTGGAATCCGTCGTCTACAGACCGAATCCGCGAATCCCGATCGAATGAGATGTGAGAGAAATGGGAGAGAGAGAGGGTGAAGGAAAACGGGAATGGAAAGACGAGGAATTGGGATCCGCGTAAGAATGTTATTTCGTTCAAGGGAAAGCTAGAATAGTTCTTTAAATGCCTTTTGCTCTGAAATGTCCTTGAGAGTTTCCATGAGTCTCTTCGTCTGAGTTGTGTAATAGTGACGCTCTTTCTCCAGATCCGCCATCTTCTGTTCGTTCAAGGCCAAGCTAAAAACAGAAAATTCTAAAACTATTTCAACTCATTCAATGTACTGGATAATAATTTGCATTTGGAGCTGTTGAACTGAAACGTACAGATTTTCAATCTTCTCCTTCTCGGTGGCAATGCAATTCGTCTTGGTCTCAATCTCCATGAGTCGATTCCTCAGTTGGCAGGCTGCAGTGGATAGATTTTGGTGCTCTAGCAGGAACTGCTCGCGCTCTCTCAGCATCCCTGCCAGTTGTGTTTCCACTTTATCCTTCTCGATGTTCAAACTCTGCAAAGGAATTGCGTGCAATTGAACTGCAGCTTGAGATCTTTCTTCTCCAAACCTGCATATTCGCAGCGAGATGTTCAGTCTTGGAGTTCAGTGCAATCTTCTCTTGTTCCAGAGTTCGCTTCGTTTCATTTGTAATCTTGAGTTCACTTCAAGTAATATAATAATTTTTTACATATTCCCTTTGCAAAAAATATCAAAAGCAGGTCGAACTTTTTAACGTTTTGTAGATCGTCTTTGAGCTTCTTAGTTGTTCTCAGCAGTTTCTCTCGTTCTTCTTCCAATTCATCCTTCAGCCGAGCTAATTCCTACAAAATTGTATTATGGGAACAACATGTAAAAGATACGATGTAAAGAAATATTAATAAAGCAAATAAAAAAATAGATACAAGAGATCTCTCCCGTTCTGCTTTGCGGGCGACGGCTTCAGCCTCCAGTCTTTCTTCGTAGCTTCTCTTCTCTTCACTCAGCAACTCCCCACGACTCTCCAGCTCACGAATCAGTGACTCTCCCACCAGAGTATTCTTATACGATCAGAAAACAACACGAACAGTTATTGGAAGGATGGAGCCGGGGAGAGAGAGAGAGTGAGAGAGAGAGAGTGAGAGAGAGAGAGATAAGTGGTGAATGAGTGAGAAAGGGAGAGGTGAGGAGAGAGACAGAGAGAAAGAGAGGGGCAGATGTGGAGAGAGACTAACATCTTGGTGGCCTTCCGGAGAGCGGAAAGCCAGGTTTCTTGACTTGTGGCATCAGAAGCGGCGACGATCACAGCCGAGGGGAATTGGGGGTGGGCGATGAGGAGACAGTGGCGGCGGCCGACGTCTCCACCAGACACGATAGAGCAGCCAATCAGGGGAATCACTCCCTGCCACGCACACCCATCTTTCTCTCTTTCCACTCTCTCTCTTTTCCTCTCTCTCTCTTTCTCTCTTTCCTTCTTTCTCTTCACTCTCTCTCTCTTTCCTTCTCTCCCTTTCTCTCTCTCTCACTCACTCTCTCTCTCTTTCCCTCTCTGGCTCTCTCTCCCTCTCTCTTTCTCTCTCCTCCGTGAACCTTCGGGTGCAAGTCGATTCGGCGAGTCTTCTCGAACGCCTTGCGGAATGACGTCGGATAATAGAGCAGGAAGCATTCTTTTAAGACAAAGAACCTCAAGAGACTCCCGTTGGTTCCTTGCCTTGAGAAAGAGTGAAAACCAGCCTCTTTGTCCACTTCGCGGGTCGATTCTTCTTCTTGTACTTCTTGAGCATCACTCCGAAACTCTGCACTCCGTGGATTGGACCGAGTTCTTCGTAATCCTTCTCTGGAGTCGAGTCGTACGCTGCCTCGCGGTCCTGATCCGCGTATTTCCGTTATTAAGTGTAAAAGAAATATGTATGTATGTATATATGTAAATGCAAAGGAACACAGAGTACTTTTTGACAAAAGGAAGATGTGAAAGGTAGAAGAGAGCCAAAGCATGACGGTCACCTTAGTCTTACACGGAGTGGAAGCGGAAGTCTCTGCGCCGTCCGTCGATTTCTTCAGCGTCCCTCGCACGGAGATGGAAGAGAACTCCAATGAATTCACTCATTATGCAAGACTGTCAGAGCCAAGGATGAATGATAAAAGAGTAGAAGAATGGCACCTGGAAGGACAGGCTGCGCAGTATTCCGCATCTCTTCTTCGGAGGAGTTCCCAGAGAAACGACGTTCGCGTCCTTCTTCATTTTCTCCTTCTTCGGTTCCATTTGGAACGAAAGGTTATGTCTTAAAATAATGATTTGCATGAATATTGCTATTATCTTGAAAACGAAAGTGGGATCAAGGAAGGAAATGATGATACAAGGATATGCGCAATCTGAAGAAGGTGATAAGGGGAGGCCTCTATCTTTCCTCTTCCCGCTCTCTTTCTCCCTCTCTTTCTATGTCTCAGTTTTGTCACTTTCATCTTCTTCAGCTGCCTGTTTCCCCAGTCCCGACCCAAATGGAACCTGCTGTTTATCCGTGTTTAGTGCCTGCTCACAATCAGTGAGAAAGACTAAGGGAGACAAAGAGAGTGAGAGAGAAGAAGAATAATATCAATGAGATGCTTTCACTTCCCTCATAAGGCTTCATATTGTGCCAGACCAAGGGATGTCGAGAAGTATTAAACAAGGCTTGTGATTTCGGTGGTTCACATCAGTAGGTAACATCTGCCAGTCTCTTGAGAGGGTACAAAATTCAGTTCATCTCCCGCGGCTAAATTAAGTAGCTGAAGCAGCCAAATACAACACATAAACGTGCCGAGTGTTCCTGCTTCCCTCTTTTCGTAATGAAACAGAAGCTCCCTTCTTTATCCACAACACATCACTCGAATAAAAACAGGGAACAGATTCGATAAGATGAGATCAAACATCACAGGATGCAAACAAAAAAAAAAAAAGCTTAATATATCCAATCAATGAAGTTGTGCACAATCGCACCTATAAGAATATTCATACATGGGATATTAAATCAAAGCGTATTCCTTACAGAAGAACAGATCACAATTATCTCATACATACAAGAGCAAATCTGAAGGTAAGAAAAGCAAGCAGCAAGAAGTACGAAAAAGAGAGGAAAAGTGGAGAAGAGGAATCCGCAGCTTAGATTTCATCCATCTCATTGTCGATTGGAAGTGGAGGGAAATCGCCCTGAGTAACTGCCGCGGGCCTCACGAACCCGCCATGCTTGTCCATGCATTCGAAATATCTGAAGAAACTTGAAATCTCCTCCTGGTTCACTAGAAAGGGAAAACAGACTATTCAAACACAAACCGTCAAAAGATTGTATCGAGTGTTTTAGTGAACATGATATAAACGAAAATATGGCATTATATTTACCCAATATTTTTTTACGTCATCATATTCCAATTCTTTTGACGTAAAAGTCGATGAAAATCGCAAGCGTTGCAGAAGGAAGACATTGTGTGTTGGGTGAAGGCGGCGTATTATTAGAGATATACACAGTGGAAACGATTCTCAAACGTACCACTGAAGTAAACATCTTTCTCTCTTTCTCTCTAGGTCTATGCGAATACGGACATTACGAAGGTGAATATACGACTAAATTTAGCGGTTCTGCGACTTCTGCTCACAAATAAGTGGGAATTAGCAGAGCAAGAAGGGCAATCTCAAAAACAACTGAAGATAACAAAGAAGCCTCAACGCTTCTGACAGACAATCAGATTATCAAGGAATGAAATCCCGCCGGCTCATATTTAGATCCAGAATAAAGACAAGACAACAAACAGTCTGAACGAAGAACATCACTGGCATTATACTTAAATAACAAATACCAATTTACAATTATAATAAGCCTTTCTACGTTGCAAAACTTGAACATTTAATACAATAGCAATATAAAGATGAGAAAGGGTAGAAATACCTGATTCCAGCCACACTTCCGTCGTTCTTCCCGACGGGCTCATCGTAGTGGACGCCGATCCAGAGTCCCTTGCTGAACTTCGTTTCCCCCTTGAAAGCCACTCGACCCCTCCTTGGACCTGCTTCTGTTATGCGGACCTCGGAGCGATCTCCGATCTGGTAGCAACAGTCAAAGTTATTGCTGAAGCCACAGTTTAAATATCCATCTGAAAAGTGAACCTGAATGGAAGAAGCGACTTCCTCTTCGCTTCTCTGTGGCAAGTCGCCTGCCGCTACCAGTTTCTTCTTCCAATTGCGAGCACTATCTAAAACATCTATGGCTATAAAGGGGTGAAAGTGAGTAGAACCTTTAGATACTTGCATGATTTCATTTGAAAAAGTAGTAACAAACCTTGGCGTTTATCATACTTCTTATCATCCATTTCGTACTTTTCGAGCATACTGGCGTCCTTAATAACACGAGTTTAAAGGCAAGAAAGGAGATGGCGAATTCCAAGAATAATCTACCTGAAGTTCTTCATTTCCTCCACTCGTGTCGATGACATGGATCCGCATGTGGTCACGCACTCCAAGCGCCTGCAAGGACATCAATGGTCTTAAGCTAAATACATCTTCAGTACACTTTTATTTATAATTAATAGGGCGTATTATATAGTTTTAAAAATTCCAAAGGATGTCGACTCCTGCCCTGTGATTTTGCGCATTCTAATTAATGGTGATACAAGAAGTTAATCCAATACAAAATGATCGATGCTCGTTGAACCATGATCTTGAATCTCTAACTAAGCTGTGTTGGCACAAGGATTGCCAAAGGTTAAAGTAAGAAGCCAATGGCAAAAGAAGAAAGGATTGCGAAAAGAACTTGCCTGGAGTGACTTGGAGTCGTCCGATAAAGTGGCGACAAACTTGCCATTTTCATCTCGGAGCTCCACTCTCATTGACTCAGTCACCGCGCCAACCACCAATTCCAACTTCTTCTGCAAAAAACACGCAGTTAATCATTTGTTTTCATCCAATTGTTATGATTAAAAAAAACGTTAAAAAAAGAACTTTCAAGCCGCCGAGGGTGGTGATGGCAGGGAACTTCTTCTCATAAGGGAATTCGCATGCGTTGCTAGTTATCTCGACAGTGTAGATCGACATTTCTTCACTCAAACACAAGACATCATGACACTGTTTCACATCAACAGAACTTAAAGAACGGTGAAGAAGTGCCCATGGATGCCGATTCAGATTAGACATCGGAAGACTACCTTTCGACCGGCTTTTGGATTTGTAAATAACAGAAAGCCAAATTTATGGTTTCCAGTGCGACTCATTGGTACATTTGAACAAGGATTTAGAAGTCTATGTACATACAGATAATGTGACAAGACGGCGAAATGTACATTGAATAGCACAGAGGTTATTTTTATACATACATGTCACGAGATCTTGCGTTTATATTGACTTTAATTAAATATTAATCCGTGGCATCAAGTTGACGATATTTATTGTGAAGGATAATCAGTTATCGTGGAAAGTGGAGTTTTTCTGCGTAATTCTTGCATAAGTCTCTAGTAACTCTTCTTCCTTCAAGTCTTTTATCCACTCGTGAATGGTTAAGCAGACCTTATCCACTTCCAATGCAGATTGACATCTCTCTAATCCATTTAGAGAGTGGATATCTTGAGAGAATGAGGGTGGCGAGAAGGAGGCAAGACATTCATCCTTCTCCTGAAGACCATGGCAAGGTGAGTCGAGGGATTATATTCCGAAGCTGGAAAGGCCAGTCAATCTCTAATGGCATCCCATGCATCCCGCCTCGGCATCCTTCGTCAATCCAATCATCCTCATCTATCTATGCCCATCTCGGCAGTGAAGTGATGAAAAGTCACGTGGAAGAAGGACACTCTCAGCGAAAGAGAGAAAGATGATGGATAGAGAGAAGGTTCATGGTCCAGCTGTTGTGGTTCTCTATCTTGGTTGTCACACTTCCTTCTCGATAACTCTCTCTCTCTCTCAGACTCTCTCTCCCTCTCTCTCTCCCTCTCTCTCTCTCTGTGTCTCTCTGTCTCTCTCTCTGTCTCTCTCTCTCTCTGTCTCTCTCTCTTTTTGTCTCTTTCTCTCTGTCTCTCCCTGTTTTTTTTCTCTGACTACCTCTCTCTATTTGTCGCTTTCTCTGTCTCTTATCTGTCCCATTGATAACCACTCTTCCCTTTTCCTTCCCGTTTTTTTTATATTTCTGCTGAATTCCTTATCACCAAAGTCGCCATCTCTTTTCCTTTATCTACACAAAATGTCTTCTTCATTCTCATATGACCATTTCAGAAAATGCTTTTTTTACACAAAAAGAGAATGACATCTCACGGCAAGTTGTCACTCAGAATCCATCTAAATGCTCTTACAATTTTACCGCAAATTTTGCGACATCAAACTCAAGCTACGCATACAACTTTGAATACTACGAAAGAATGAGTCTCAGTGATATTGATACGCTTGTTAATTAGATATTTCAAATCCACCGTGGAAAATCTGGTGAGGTGTCACATTGAACCATTGTACATTTCTGCTTCTCTTTCTTCTTATTTCACTTTAATGTTGAGCTTCTCTTAAAATATTAATGTTTGTAAATTTCCTTTCATTCGGTAAATTGGTTTTTTCTAATCGTCATTTTTATTTGTCGCAGCCTTGAGAAGGAAAGCGAATTTCCCTCAGTTTGTGGTTGGCCGCTGATTTTTAGTCGAACACCAAAGGAGAAAGGAAGAGGGAAATGGAAAAAAAGAAGGTCCTCTCCTCTTTTTTCAGCCCCCGCGTTGTCTTTCTTCCGTCTCTCGCCTCTCTCATTTCTCTGCATGTTTTCCTCTGCTAGACTCTTCTCTGTGAATACAGCTTCGTCTCTCTGCTCCTCTCTATTGCATGCTCATTGGGGTTGCCGAGCGGAAAATAGGCAGAATGGCTAGAGAGGACTGAGCGAGAGAATGCGGTGAATTTAGAGAGGGAAAAGTAGAATAATATGGTAAGAGAAAGCGAGAGTGTATGGCTGAGAGAGGGTAGAGAGAAAGAGACAGACAGACGAAGGGGAGAGTGACTATGGTAGAGAGGGAAGAGAGAAGCAGACGGAGGGGAGCCACCCAATGCTCCCTGCTGTTTACGACTCGCTTTGAGCGCGTGACGCGAGAAGGACGCAGAGAAAAGGAGAATAGAGACGAGAGAGAGAGAGAGGGAAGAGAGTGTATTAAACAAGGAGAGCAGTAGAGAAGTCTGGGCGAGGAGGAGCAACGAATGAAAAGGAAAAGGGGGACGATGGGGAGGGTGACGGCGGCAAGGGGAGTAGGACAGAGAGAGAGAGAGAGAGAGAGAGAGAGAGAGAGATAGAGAGATAGAGAGAGATGCAGAGATGGGGAGAGCAAGGGCCGCAGACTCCGCCTCCGGCACTGTCATTGTAAAGCGGGTGGAGAGTGGAGTGGTTGGAATAGAAGCTTGCTTCTGGCTCTCCTCTTCCTCCCTCTCTGCTACTTCCTTTTGTCTTTCCTTCTTTAGCTGCTGTTCCCTCTGCTCTTTCTTTCTTCTTAGAAGAGTCTTACAGAAATAGGAAAGCATCAAAATACCATTTGGCGAAAAATGAGAAAAAACTCTGGGGTGGAAGTTGTACTTGAACACTCTGCAGACCACAATGACTCATGTGAAGAGTCAATGTGGGTCAGATCAGAGTGGCTGCCTCTTCTGCCTTACTCCTACTTTCTTCTCAATCACTAGCATCCTCTACTCCCACTTTGACTTTCCTTGCTGCCACCAACCCTTCCAGTCCTCTTTGCTTTCTTTGTCTCTTTCTTATTTCCTTCTCATCGTTTTCTTCTCTCCTTCTACCTTCTCTCTCTCCCTCATCTCTCTTTATTTCTCTCCTCTCTTTCTCTCTAGTTTCTCTCTTCCCCCTCTCCTTTTTCTCTCTCCTTCTGTCTCTCTCTCCATCTCTCTCCATCTAGTTCTCAGCGCCACAAGCTAGCGACGACGGTGCAGTATTTCACATTGTGCGCACCCTCTGATCGCATTCGCCTCTCTCCATCTCCTCTCCTTAGCCACAGCATCTCTCACTCTGTCATCTCTCTGTCTCTCTCTTTCTATCTCTCTCTTTCTATCTCTCTGTGTCTCCCTCTGTCTGCTCTCTCTTCTCTCTCTCTCCCACTAGGCTGCGCAGTGAGTTTCTATGTTGAGTGTAGCAGCGGGCGGTCGCCTTTTCTCTCCCCTTGCACAACGCTCTTTTTTTCCTTTACCACTGAAAGGAGGAGAACTCTCCCACTTCGACAGTCCTCTTTTCCATCACTTTCCCCTATAACTTTTTATTCCCCTTTTCTTTTTACCGTGGGTTTGTTCTATCAATATCTTTTTATTTTTTTCTTCCTTAATTTCACTTTCGCTTCTTTTCCCTCGTCTCTATTCTTCGAGTTTTTCAACAATACAAAAAGCCGTAGCACTGACAATGATCACTCTTAATTTCCCCTTCTGACTTCTCCAAATGGAATCCCCGTTTCATGACTAGTCTCCTCCCCATGAATGGCAATCTCTGGTTCTACTCCACTGGCCAGCTGCTATGCTAGGCACCTTCACTAGTCTTGTTCGATGAGCGGAAAGAGAGGGGTCGGACAGCCCGGGCCATGACCTATCTCTCTAGGCTGCCTGCATGGCCAGGGGTGACCCCCAGACTACTCTCTTTCTCTCCCTCCCCCTTTCTATTTGTCTCACTATTCCTTCTTCCCCCTCTTCACTCTCTCTTTGCTGACTCCTTTCCCCCTCTCAGCGAATCAATTGTTTCGTCTCTCCTATTCCCTTCTGGATTCTTCCTTTCCCTTCCCATCATCTCATGAGTAATTCGTTTGGTTACTCTGCCACTCTCTTCTCTCTCTCCTTTCTTATTCTTCTTGTTGCAGAGCTTCCTCTACGTGTATATTGGTGCGTGGTGTGTGATGTTGTCCCTGTGTCTCTCCTCTGCGTCTTCCACAAGGAGTTCCTCCTCCTCTCTGTCCTCCTCCCCTTCACCTTCTCGGCGTCCTCCTTCTTCAACGCCGCTCTACATGTCAGTCACTCTATCTTCTTTCAAGCAATCTTGGGTAATATTTGTTTGACGGGCTAGCTTTTTTCCAACTTTTCTTCTCTCTTTTCTCTCCTCTCTACGCGCTTTCTCCGTATTCCTTTCCAATCCGCGCTTTAAGTTCTTAATACAGCGATAACAGTAAAAGATGATAAGGAAGGCGGTCTCTCTTTCTCTCTGTGTCTCTCTCTCTGTCTCTCTCTGTCTCTCTGTCTCTCTCTCTGTCTCTCTCTGTCTCTCTCTCTCTGTCTCTCTCTCTGTCTCTCTCTGTCTCTCTCTCTCTCTCTCTCTGTCTCATTCTCTCCCTCTTTCCCTCTCCCCCTCTCACTCTCTCATGCGTCCGCTTTGCTCTTACTTTAAAAGTGACTTGAGCTACAGTCGGGCCAGTAATAGCGTGTAATGGGTTGCCAGTCTATGGAAGTGAATGGATAACTTGGCTAATTAATTCTACGCGTTGTCTCTCCTCCCTTCTTGTTTGGTTCCTTTGGGGTTGATGGGAAACTGGTTGAATGCCATCGCTGACCTAAAGAATCCTTCTTCTGTCGTTCCTTTTCTGAAGAAGGAACATACCCAGACCGGCCTCCACTTTACGGCAACCCAACCAAGCCCTCCGGAGTCCCTTCTTCCTTTACTTTAACATTCATTCTTCCTATGGTACACTAGACGATTACAGCTTGGACAATTCAGAGTTAAAGAGAGCTTTGGAAAACTGGGTGAGAAAACAAGATGAGCAAAGGGAAAGAGAGAGAGGGAGCGAGACAGAGAGAGAGAGACAGAGAGAGAGAGAGAGGAAGGGAGAGGAAGGGAGAGAGAGACAGAGGAATTAAAAGAGGACGAGACTCCACGACGTTTCTATTGCACATTGATTACTAAAGCGTGAAAAGGGATGCTCAAGCAGAGGAGACCGGTCTAGGTTGAGGAGATTAGATGCAAGAGATGGAGGGTGAAGTAGGGAATGGTGGAGAGAGAGTGAGAGAGAGAGAGAGATTGGAGATGGGAGAGGGGTGTATGCTTGCTGCTCACACTCAGTGTACAGAAGCAGAGCGACTGCCTGGGGCACGCTCACTGGAGCGAGAAATGTGACATTACGAATAGAAGTTGATCTGCACCAGAAGAGAGAGAGAGTAAGAGAGAGAGAAAGAGGGAGAGAGAGCAGGGAAGAGGAAGAGGGAACAAAGGCGGAAGATGTTATTGAAAGTAATCCCCTCTGTTCAGTCCTTCCTCATGTGATGAAGAGATGCGCGATGACTTGTCCATGGACTCAGGCATCCACTCGCTCTCCTCCTCAGCTGAGAGTCTTCACTCCATCCATTCAAGGTATTCACTCTCTCTCCTTCTCTGTCTGTCTCTCCTTCTTGTCCACTCTATCTCTCTCCACTCTCTCTCTTCTCAGCACATCAACTCGATCGTGTGCAGAGCGTGAAGCAGAGAGAGCGGAGCGTCGTCATCTTTTGAATGTGTCGATAGGGAAGATCCAAGGAGGAGGAGGAAACCTCCCCCTCCGGCGTCATCTTCTTCTCTTCAATACAATCAAACAGATCCAGGTGCTCCCTCGCTTCCCTGTCAGAGATTGAGTTGTCTTTGTCTTAGAAGGATCTGGACTGCCTTGACTCGGAGGAGTTGTACTCTTGTCTGCTGGAGGAGCAGAGTCCGATGGAAGTGGATGACGAGCCTTGGCTAGAAGAACGCAGCCGTGGCCGGCAGATCCTCAGCAGCGATGAATGGCTGCCTGCCTGGCTCCCTCAGGAGGGCTCCACTCTTCCCGAACAAACACTCACCACCACGAACGACGTCTTCCGCCAAAGCAATCACGACGGCTTTTCATTCCATCAGGCAAGTCCTCCTCATCTACCCTCTCTCGCCCTCGCCCTCTCCCTCTCTCGCTTTTCGCTGCATATCTCTCTCCCTGTGATCTCTGTCTATTGATGTCCCCATCCTGCGAAACTTTTCTCCCTCAAGCTTTAAAGGAGCTTGAAAGTCGTTAACTCCTAACAAAAAAAAAATTAGCGTAAAAAGTGTGGTCGATGACATCTCGTCTTGCGAGAGTTCCTTTTCTTCCATCTTCTCTCGATATCTTTATCTTTCTCTCTCTCTCTCCCTCTCCCTCTCTCTCTCTCTCTCTCTCTCTCTCTCTTTCCCTCTTACTCTTCCACCTTTCACCCATCTACCGTTCTCTCTCCCTCTCCCTCTTGTTATCTTCATTTTTATTATTTCTCTCGGGTGTAAAAAAAATCATGTGGTGGGTTCCTCCGCGCTGTGCTCGCAGCCAGAGATGCACGCGGCCCTAGGTTGGGCCCGGCCGGCCCGGGCCCAGGGCCGGCCGGGCCCAACCTAGGGCCCGATAGGGCCCATTTTTAGCAAATTTGTTGCTCATGACCGACTGAACTCTTATTGATCATGAGTAATTTTGCAGTTCAGAGAGTCGAATTCCGCTTCAGAATGAAATAAATGAGAAGCCTTTTGAACGGGAAGTTAAAAGAAAAAAAGGTTCGCTAGGAAAAAGACGAATTAAAAATTGGAATCGGAAAATTTTAAAAAATCGGGCCGTCCGGGCCCAAAATTCAAGGGCCCTAAAACTGCGGGCCGGGCCGGGCCGGCCCAAAAAATTTGGGCCAGCGTGCATCTCTGCTCGAAGCTCGCTTTTCGCCGCAAAAAAGGATAAGGGGGATTTCTGTGAAGTTTTCTGCTTTGCTTCTTCTCCTTCTGCTTTCCTCGAGTTCTTCCGCATTCTTAAACGTGTCTTGTCACAGAATGGCTTGGCATACAGAAAGAAAACACATAATTCAAAGTAACGAAGAAGGATTGAGACTAGAGTTCAACATCGAAATAGAGGACTGACTGGCCCTAATATGATTGAGAGATCGTGTGTGTATGAGAGATATAGAGCAAGCAAGAAGAAGAGTGAAAGAAAGAGAGAAATTAAACAGGCTAAGTAGAAAACGTGATGGCCACATGACGTGGCGAGAGTAGTGGGACGAAGGGATTAAGAGGCAAGGGAATGAGTGAATAGACAGTGGGGTAGGGAGAGAAATATTAGATGGAAGAGGAAGAGATGAGAAAAGTTGACTAAATGGTCATTGTTGCAGGAACGTCGTGGCTGGAGCTGGTCGAGCAGTGGCTCCGGCTTGGACTCGGAATCGGTGTCGGAGGGTGGATGGACTGAACCGGCCCATGCCTCCAAGATGTCTGCGCCAGCCTCCTCCGACGGCTGGGTGCACTCGCTCAGCGAGGCAGGCACGGGCTGGCGCGGCGCTTCGTCTTCGCCCCGCGACGACTCCCCTGGCTACGGCTTCGGCTTTGACTCGGACGATCTAGGATGCGGCGTGTTCGAGTGGGACTCCGCCCCCCTCGACGCGGTGCATCTCTCGGGCCGCGACCTGCTGCACCTCCTGCCCATGCAGGCCTAGGCCGGCCAGGCAGGGGGCGCGGCGTCCGCGGCGGAGAGAGGCCCGTCGCCAGTCATCGGACACCGCCATCCACCCTGCCACTGAGACAGCTTCCATCTCGCTGTCCGGCCTTCCCTCCCACGCGGCCGGTGGCACTTTCCATCTTGTGCTTCTCGCTCTACAGTCACCCTTCCATCTAGACACCACCACAAATCGATCCCTTCGCTCTCTCCCTCTCAATCTCCTCAGATTACGCATTCCTTCTTCCTTTCTCTGCAAGTTACTCCCTCTTTCCTTTCTCTTGCACTGCACTCTCCCGATTCTGCTAGTGCTGGATAGTTTGCAGCTACGAGTCCTTTCTTTCTTCCACTCTCCGCACTCCTCGCACTCTCTCCTCCCTCTGCTCAGTCCTTAGTCTCTACCGCAAGCTGCGCGTGCTTCGGATAGATAGGCGTCCCTTCCAAGACATGTAACCTCTTCAATCAGATCTCTCTCGGATCCCTGCCTTCCACTCTTCTCTATGTCCTGATTCCTCTAGTAATAATAGGCTGTAACCCACTTCTTTATCAATGACGTCATGCGAGGTACCCTTTTCTTCTGTTAATTGTTGCGCCGTTCTATTTGTTGTGATGCGTTAGCTTGTGAGTGACTCCCCTGCTCACGAGGTTGTCTGCCTTGACCTCCTCTGAGTCCTTCGACTGTAGCATGGACGGAGAGGGCGAGTCCAGTCCGGCCTCGGATTCTCTTCTGTCCTCTCTCCGAACAGCTAATCGTTGTGCGCGTGTATTTATTGTATATGAATGATCCTCTGTGCTCTCTCACTCAACGGATACTTATCTCTCTTCCTCTCTGCTTCTCTCACTCTCTCCAATGAGCACTCTCTCACGTGCCACCCAGCCAGCTTTTGATTCAGACAGACGTTGTACATAGTTGCATGCGGGAGAGTCCTCCCTCTCTTCCTTCTCATCTCTCTTCCCTTTGATGGTTGAATGCGTGTAGCTCTTCTCGCCTTCCACTTCCTCTTCCTCTTGTACAGACTGGTCTTCACAAAGCATTAGTCAACATGCGAGTTCTTTTCTTCTATCATTCTTTCTTCTTTGAAACATCTTGAGAGAGAAGCTTCGATATTGCTGTAGATAGTATGCATTCTCGTTGTTTCGGGTGCATTGTCTAACCAATCCCCTGCAACTCTTTCCATTCAATGTATACAGATTATTCCGTGCTCTTCACTATTCGGGCTACTCTTACTTTTACCTTCTCAGCCTTCCTCAAGTCATCGTTTAACCTCACCACAGATGTGCATACTTGCTTAAGCTATCGAGTCAAGATTTCCTCCTGCATTTATTGTCTGCAAATAATAGATCCTGGTAGTTCCTTGAGTCGTTCGAGATGTCATCTTTCTATTCTTTCTTCGTCTGCTCTGATCAATAAGT
Source organism: Allodiplogaster sudhausi (assembly GCA_945643635.1). Taxonomy (NCBI): domain Eukaryota; kingdom Metazoa; phylum Nematoda; class Chromadorea; order Rhabditida; family Diplogasteridae; genus Allodiplogaster; species Allodiplogaster sudhausi. The sequence continues at coordinate 193,014 of CALZFC010000081.1, forward strand.
TGCGTTGCGTGTGGCCGTGTTCCGATGTGTTTCATTCCCTTATTCTTCTGCCCACAAATGATGAAACCAGGTCCACCCATTCTCGTTTCCTCGATATTCAGCGGGTCACAATTTCCCTCAAATGTGCAGCTCCTCCTTGTCTTTTCCTCTCCAATCACCACTTCCGCCTCAAAACTTAGGGTTTCTCTTTCTTTGTTAACTGCAGTTGTGCAAGCACCGTGTTGTAATTGACAATAGTTTGTCCTCTCCTTCCATCATTCATCTCATGCTGTATGCGGGACTAACAAGAGTACTTTATGCATTGTATAGGGTGAGATTATAGCCTAAATTATAATATGAAATCTTTGTTGCTTTGAGAGTAGCCAGAATAATTAAGCGTGTTGCTATAAATTCGAGGAGATCTCCATTCCTCTCCTTGGTATACTTGGTCTGTTTCGTGTCTGCCACTCTTCTCTCTTTCTCCCTCATCTGCTCTGGAGTCTCTCGCGGGTTACCGGCTGGCCAGTCTCTTCCCCCCTTCCCCCTCTTATCTCACTGTCGATCACTCTCATAACGTGTTAATCGGGTGTATCAACAATCGTGTGTTGTTCCCTTCTTATTCACTCTTTCTCTCTCTTTCTCTTTCTCTCTCTCTCTCTCTCTCTCTCTCTCTGTCTCTCTCTTTCTCTCGCTGTCTCTCTTTCTTTCTCCCGCTCTCAGTTCTTTTCTGCGCTCATCGCTCTTCTCCAACGCGCGTTCTCCTTGTCCATCCTCACCGGTCCATTTCCTATCGTTCCTGAAAGTCCAGCAGATACCCCGCTACTACCAGAGAATACCACTCTCTCTCTCTCTCTCTCTCTCTCTGTCTGTCTCTCTCTTTCTCTCGCTGTCTCTCTTTCTTTCTCCCGCTCTCAGTTCTTTTCTGCGCTCATCACTCTTCTCCAACACGCGTTCTCCTTGTCCATCCTCACCGGTCCATTTCCTATCGTTCCTGAAAGTCCAGCAGATACCCCGCTACTACCAGAGAATACCACTCTCTCTCTCTCTCTCTGTCTCTCTCTGTCTACTCTCTTACCACGCATCCCAACTTTGTTCTCACTCTCTTAATGTCCCGCTCTCTCTCCCACACTCTCCCAGTCGCCCTCTCTCTCACACTTTGCAGTCATATTGGTCACCTCTGTCTTAGTTTCGCTTTATTACATTTTGCGCGTATTGTTTCCGTTTGGCTGTTCTCCATAACTTAATACGTAACCTATTCAATTGTTGTATGTCAATTATGCCTGTTGACCAGTTGTGCGATAGGAAGGATGATTCTCTAGTCTCCACTCCATTCATTCTTTGTTGAGTTGCGTGGTTGCCTCATCTCATTGAGAGTTGCTTAAAAGAGATCTGTTGTATCGTCATCTACTCTATGCGGGTGCATTTCTTCATTCCTCTCTGCTGCGAACCTTCTTGAATCCTTTCTTCTCTCTCTGTCTCTCTTTCTCACTCTCTCAGTATCATCGGGCCGGGCCCATGAAGGAGAAGAGAGCGCGCTTGGAGAGGGTGTTGCATGCGGCTCAAGTCTTACTGAGACTGGTCAACCGTTACACCCTCCTCAAGAAGCGTCTCCACTTCGTCTCCTCTTCTCTCTCTCACTCTCTCTCTCTATCTCTCTCTCTCTCTGGTTCTTTCTTCCCCCCTCCCTCGGTGCCTATTCCCTCATCTGCGTCGCGGTGATCCGTTCGTATTGTTTTCTCTTCAAAAACTGCAAGAATTCAGTGTTTTCTTTAGCGTGGGAATGATACGAGCGGGGCTTGATTCTTGCAGTGCAACCCGAACTGGCGCATTTCTCACTCTCACTGTTCTCCGCGTGGTTGTCTCTCTCTCTTTGTCTGTATTGCTCGTGGCGCCTCTGGTTGGGAGTTCTCTGAGGACAGCAAGATCCTCTCTGCAGTGGATGCAGATGACTCTGCGTCTCTCGCAGATTACTCTGTGTCTCTCGCCTCTCACTGTGGCCCTCAGGGGACTCTCTCCGGACTGAGCTGCCGCTGCCGCGTCCCTTTCTTCCCTCCTGCGAACGCCTTCAGTGCATAGTTACAGTCAGATTGTCAGTGTGTGCATGTTAATCCCTTCGAGACTCTCGGCCATTGAAATGGCCAGAGCTTCTTCCATATTCTCTATCTCATTCTGCGTGTACAATCCCTCTTCCCTCTCATTCTTCTCTCCCTCCACAATACAGTATCCAATCATAGAGTTCTTCTCTTTCTTCCATTTCGTGCGCTCCACTTTGCCTAATATTATTCGTATGTGCTTGACTCATACTAACGGTTGAGATAAAACAGTTGATACAAAACCACGAGCAAACAGCACACTTCTTGTTGGGGCCGAACTGTATGAGATGGACATATTGATGGTGGCATGGAAGCAAGCGATAAATGGATGAAGAATGACATGGGTGAGGGCTGGGCTGGTCGGGGACTGCTTCTCTCTTCTCTCTCTCTCTCTCACTCCCTCTCTCTCTTTCTTTCTCTCTCTCGCTCTCTAATTCTCCTCTATTTATTCCCCGATAGTTTCCACAATGCACACTCCTTGCTCTGATCCTGAGCCTTTCTTCTCGTGTCGTCCTCCCTTCTTCCGTGTGGCCTTCACTCCATTCTTACCTCAACAAACTGAAGGGTGAGTTTGAGAAGAAGGCACAAATTCCTTGTAAGAAATCCACTCAGCAGAATAGTCAAGCCATTGATAAGAAAAGAGGAAGAAATGCTCCCTCGGCTTTTCCTTCATTTCTAATCCAACTCCAAGTTCTCTACTAAAGAATTCAGGCTAAGCAGCGCGCCCTCTACTGTGCATAGAGGAGTTCATTGATGCGAACGGGGATTCTTCTTGGGCCGAGCGAGAGCAATGTGGACAGGGAGCGAGAGAAAGAAAGAGAGCGAGAGAGGGAGAGAGAGAGAGAAATTGCATGAGAGAGGTGGAGAGAGAAGCTAGCAGCTGAAACAGGGAAATGAGGCGGAGAGAAGAAAGCGGGACGCATCATGTATTTCTGTGCAAGGGAGAGAGAGAGACACACACACAGAGAGGGAGAGACAAAGTGACAGATAAAGATACAGAGAGGTGGAGATAGAGAGACAGAGAGAGAGGCAGAGAGTGAGGGAGAATTTTGCTATAGGGAGAGTAAAGTATAAACAAGAAATTGCGCTGTAGCTTACATCCAGAGTAAGAATAAATGAAGGGGGAATTCATATTTTAAGAGCCTTTTCTGTTCGTTACAGACTGGATCTCTGCTGAGTGAGGACAGAAAAAATGGAGTTGTTCATCGTCTCTTCACGTCTTCCCACTGACCTTGAATAATGCTCTTGCTCAAAAAGAGAAGGCAGCAAGGAAAAATGGAAATCAATATGGAACAGTCAAATATCATGGATACATTTGTAGTTCTCTAGATTTCATCCCTTCGCTCACGATCAGGGTAACAAACTGGAAAGCATATTCTTGTCCTGATTTCTACATGTACATTTGTATTTTGTAGTGTGTGAAAGTGAAGAGACAGAGAGAGGGAGAGAGAGAGAGAGAGAGAGAGAGAGAGAGAGAGAGAGATGGGAGTTTACTCATGGCAACAACAAGGAGATTCTTTTGATGCAAACTCCCATCGAAGTTGCCGCTCTGAGACGAATGTTTCGTGACTGACCGGCCTTCTCTCTTCAAGCGATCCAAATCTCTGGGCCGGGCCGTGGAATGACTATGTACTCTCTTCTATTTTGTAGCTGATATTTTGTCTCTCGAATCGATCGGCTCAAAGTGCCCTGCTCTCTTTTTCTCTGCCCACTATAAATGCGGTCATTCCTCATCATGAGTCGGACCATACTTTCTTTCTCACTTCGTTTCTGGAGTGGAACTTGTTCCCTAGCTGTTTATTACTATCATTCATTGCGTATTTCAATGCCCTTACTCTGAATGAACATCGGAGAGGGGACTTCTACTGTATGCAGGAATGGATCGGACGTATGATGCCGTGATCTACGGAGCCTCCGGTTTCACGGGAGCTTACATCGTGCGTGCTCTCGCCTCTTCCAAGTCCGCAGCTGGCAAAAAGGTTTCATCTCAGTTATGCAGTTCTTCTGAAAAGTCTCTTTCTTCCTCTTAGATCGCTGTAGCTGGACGAAATGAAAGCAAGCTGAGGAAAACTCTTCTGGATGTCTCCGATGATATCGGTTCGTTCCCTTTCATTTCTTCCAGAATTCCCTGCTGTTCTAATGCAATCTTGTTAATTGAACTTTGTTGTTAATCGAGGATTGCAACCGATTTCGTTAGCACTATGATTTCCTCTATCTCTCTCTTATTCTTCATAGTTTTTCTCACGAGCAGGGGTTCAAGTTCAGAATATGTGGAAAACATGTTTACGTTCTTGGATTGGTCTTGGCCTCCTTGACTTGTGCTGGGAATCTGACCGGGACCGGAGACAATTTCCACCCTGCCGGTAATCCATTATCTCTTCTTCCCACTCCCTATCTCTCTATCTATCGCTCCCTATCTCTCTCTCTCTCATTCTCTCTCTTTGTTCCCTGTATCTTACTCATTCTGTCTCTCTCTCTCTCTCGCTCTCGATCTGTCTCCATCTCTCTCGCCTCCATTATTCTTCCGACTCCCTATCTCTATCTCTCTCATTCCGTCCCTATATATCACTCATTCTATCTCTCTCGCTCTCTATCTGTCTCTATTTCTCTCACCCTCTCTCGCTCCCTCCCTACTCTCGCTGGCGTACTCTTCTTTTTCCTTCGCGACAGAATTATTTTAAGCTCTGGAGTAAACACTGGGTCAATGCGGACATTGGATTTCGCTGAAAGTGAATTCATGATCTTTATAAACTTGATTACGAAGTCATGCTAATTATAAGGCTGTTCTGCGTGTAATGTAGCTGGCTATTTCGTTTTAATATTATATCTCAAATAGAGTTGCTAAACAACGTTGAAAAACACTAGAGGAGAGATCCATGAATCTTTATTTTTTTCCCTCAATTTTAGCAGATTGAAAAATCTTGCAAGATAAGGTCAGTCATTTTGAGAAAAACCAGAGTGACAGAAATTCCTTGGATGATATAGCTTGCGATCTGCCAATTACCTACTTTCGCTAAGGTCTTTAATAAAGCTGTGTGACCCAGGGTGGAAAAGGTTACTGCGGAAAAGATATAACAGGGACTGTTTGCCTGATGACAGGGAACTGTATAAAAGCGGGTAGAGAGAGAGAGAAAGAAAAAGTGTAGATAGAAGAGTAAAGATCTTGTTTTTTTACTGATGGCTACAGAACTGAGTGTATCGGAAGGCAAGAAGAGTGGAATGGAAGAGCCTGGCTGTCTCTGCTGATAACGGCTCTTCTCTCATTGCAATCGAGGGAGAAGAATGAGAGTGGGTTCTCAGAACCAAGAGCTGCATAAACATGTCTCAATTCTGCCGCACATTCTGCATCTCTTCAACTCTCTGCCGGTCTCTCTCTCTCTCTCTCTCTATTTGCTTCTCTTGCTATCTCTTCTTTGCTCCTTCCAGTCGTCCCCAGTGACGAACGATAGGTTGGAAAAGACTGATTGCTATCATTTGGCAATGTAATTAGGAATGAAATGCGAAATAGTGATCTTGGGAGAAATTGGTGGTAACGAGATAGTTAAGCAATCCCCTGTTTAAAGTGTATTATTTTACCATCACAAAGCAATACTAGTGCTTCCCAAATCTCTTAAGTCTATGGTTATGAATGGAGATGAATGAACTCTCGTTGCTCGCATCGCAAGAATCTTTAAAGCATGGAAGTTGCTTGGTTGTTGCAGGAGTGAATGTGCGAGACTGGCCAATCCTCATCGCGGATTCTTCGGATGTCGAGTCCCTCGCTGCCATGGCTCGCCGGGCTACAGTAATCATCAACGCCGTCGGCCCGGTTCGTTGTCATCCTCCATTCGGAGGAAAGTCGCTCTCTGACCGCAGACAAGTTGGAGAGATTGAATGGCAGACTGTCACTTCCATCCAAGCTACTCGAGTCCCTTTCTTCCATTCCTAATGTCACATTGGTCGTGCACTTCACTCTTGCGCACTCCAAGATTACTACAGTGAGACTCAGTCACGGGAATGTCTTTACGGTCTCTCTCTCACTCTTTTTCTCTCGCGCTCTCTCTCTCTCTCTCTCTCTCTCTCGAGAATGGCGTCTCGTTGCTTACTTCTGTTCTTTGTATGCACCTGCCGCGAAGGAAGGGATACAGTGAAAAGAAGTGAGAGAACGGAGAGTGATAAGAGAAGACGAACGAGAGAGGGAGGGAGGAGAGAGAGAGAACAACAGGAGTACGAGCCAATGTGATCTAGAAGGTTGTGAGAATTAAGAAACGATGGTTTACTCTGCCATTGAGACGCCAGCTAATTCGCGGCCTCATTCAAGCTGGGTCTGCTTCATTCAGAAAACGACAGAGAGAGAGAGGAGAGAGAGAAGACAAAGAAAGGGAGGGAAAATGGTGAGAAGGTATTAGTGTGTAAGAGAGAGAGAGGGAGAGAGAGAGAGAGAGCGAGAGCGATGCCTAATCGTATTTGATAGGAGATAGCGAGTGGAATGGAGGGAGCGAGGGGTGGTGAGAGAGGATGAAAAAGTGAGTGAAAGGTGGAGAGTGAGTTGCAGAATGGCGTGCTGCTCCTTACTTTGCTTGTGCTTGAAATGGTAGCAGGGCCTGCTCTGGCTTCTCTCCTCTTTCTCCTGGTGTTTGCTGTACAGTGTTCACAGGAGTGGTCAAAGTTCTCCCTTCATTCAACCAAGGGATGGAGAGAGAGAGAGAGAGAAAGAACGAGTAAAATGCAGAGATTGCGAGAATGCTACACTCTAATATCTATCATGTGTGCTTCCCTTACGGAAGTGCCTTCGCGAAAAAATAGAAATGCCTGGTTTAGCCGAGAAGATACAGACGGAATCGACTGCCTCACATTTATCATCCTGTTTCATACATTTTTTGTCATTTGTCCTTCCCTCTATCTTCCTTTCTCTCAGCTGCTCTCTTGATGTCTATATAGAAGACGCATGAAATCAAAAAAGGTTCAAAAGAAAGAATAACAGAAGAAGGCACAGAAACTGGATGAGAAGCGAGTTCTATTGTGAGTGGAATGAATGCAGCCTCTTGCATTACTGCGTTGTCTTCTCAAAAAGTCAAACCGGAAGACTATCTTTTCTCCCACTTTCATTCGTGAATATCTGAATCTTGTAACTCCACACGCCAACCAAAAAAGCCAGAAAAACACGGGTTCGAACTTCGAATAAGTGGGAATGTGAGGCCAAATAAGATGTTGAGAATGATTAAGTTAGATTGGCAAAGAGCCAGCGATATTCATTTTATGACCTATTATCCTTTCTTTGCAGTACCGCTTGTATGGCGAGGAAGTCGTTCGCGCAGCAGTCGAGAACGGAGCTCACCATGTTGACATCTCGGGAGAGCCTACGGTTACTAATATTCTCAATCTCATCTATTCTCTCTCTTCTCTCTCTATGTCTCTCTTTCTCTCTCTTTACATTTATCTCTCTCTCTCTCTCTCTCTTTCTCTCAATCTCCCTCTCTTTCTCTCAATCTCCCTCTCTTTCTCTCACTCTCTCTCTCTTTCTCTCAATCTCCCTCTCTTTCTCTCACTCTCTCTCTCTCTTTCTCTTACTCTCTCTCGCTCTCTCTCTCTCTTTCTCTCAATCTCCCTCTCTTTCTCTCTCTCTCTCTCTGTCTCTCTTTTCTCTTTCTCTATCTCTCTCTATCTCTTCTCTCTCTGTCTCTTTCACTTTATCTCTCTTTCGTGCTCTTTCTCTCCTGTCTCTTTGTCGAATTAATTATAGCATGTAACCTTTTTCAGTTCCTGGAGTCGATGCAGCTGAAATACTCTGAGTTAGCTCGTGAGAAGGGTGTTTACGTGGTGGGAGCCTGTGGCTTCGACTCCATCCCTTGCGATATGGGAGTGCACTTTCTGAAGAGGAACTTTGATGGGAGTCTTGGATATGCAGAGACTTACTTCGTTGGCCTTCCTGGTCCATCGGTTTGTCCTTTTTTTCTCGCTGTTTTTTACCTTCAAATGCACCATTAATGAAATGAATTGAACCGTGGATCTATTTAATTATTGTCTTTGCTGGAGTGCTGTGCTGCTCAGGGCTATGCAATCAACTCTGGCACCTACGAGACTCTTATGCTGGCCATCGCGAATAAAGCCAGAGATGGACTTGGCAAGCTACGCAGAGCTATCATGCCGGACAAGCCCAAGACTGCCAAGCCACCGAAGAGGTCAACCCCCCCCCCCTTCTGATCCCCCCTCATCCCTCCCTCACTCCCTGTCTCTACAGGAACCTCCTCTTCTCCGTGGACGAGCCTTCCCTCGAGGGCCGCGCTCTCCCTTTCGCTGGCTCTGACAAGAGTGTTGTCAACCGAAGCCAGTACTACGACTTCCATGCCAACAAGAAGATACCCGTTAGTCCCTCTCTCTCTCTCTCTCTCTCTCTCTCTCTCTCTCTCTGTCTCTCTGTCTCTCTCTCTCTCCTCTCTTTCTCTTTTTCTCTTGCTCTCCTTGTCTTCTGAGATCTCCTAATCAGAATGAGTTGAGGTGGCGGTGGAGACATACTTCACGGTGTCTTCTTTCTTCTCCGGAGTCCTTCTCATGGCCTGGATGGCCGTGATGGCCATTCTTTGCCAGTTCCAGCCCACTCTCAGATTTGTCATCAACAACCCGGATCTCATGAGCTTTGGGAAGTTCCGTGTCAGTCAAATTTTCTTTGCGTTTGTTTCTGTTTCGTCAGCCGATTATTTCTTCTTCTCAGAAGGCCGGCCCGACCAAGCAGCAGATCAAAGAGATGAAGTTCTCGTACTACGTGTTCGGCCGCGGCTGGGAAGGCGAAGTGGAGGATGTTCCTGGAACCGAGCCTACCAAGATAGTCAGTCCGATTCGATGTTCTCTACCCTCTCTGTCCACTGCAGGCTGCCGCTGTCTGCCGTGGCCCTGACCCCGGTTACGTGGCGACTGCCGGCTGCGTTGCTGCCTCCGCTCTCACCATTCTCAACGACAAGGCCAATCTTCCCAAGAAGTTTCTTTCTCTTTCTCAGAATATACATTCTTTGTTTATTCACGGGTTGTCTAAATGCGTGCTTTGCAGTGGCGGAGTGTACACGACTGGGTCTGCATTCGGCAACAGCCGTCTCATCGAGGTCCTCAAGGAGTTCGACATCACTTTCGAGCTTCTTTACGGGGGCAAGAAGTAATTTTACGATCATTACGCCAGATGATCTTTGATCTGCTCCCCTTACTCTTCGATCTTTTCAGCATAGCTTTCTCCATGTATAATATCGAGGTGAATGACAAGTTCTTTACGTTTACTTCCTCGCTTAAGTTGTTAAATATTTCGTCCGTTAATGGTGATAAAGTATGCCTTTTATTCCTGCACTAAGTATATACTACACAATAACAACAGAAAGTAACTAGTGGGGGAAATGCTGCCTGCCAGCGGAGATCTTCTTTGAGTCGCGTAGTTCCATTTCCTTGACTCCTCCCGGGTAGAGACGGAAGCGGGCGGCTGGATCAACAGAAGACGCGACGTAGGCCAGGAATGCCGCCTGGATTCCCATGTTGCATGACGTCACCGAGGGAAGGCCATTCGAAGGAAGCACTCAAAACAAGAAGTGGAGGGGAAGGAGAAGTAGACAAATACCATCCAAGCAAGGAGGGAGACGTCACTAACTCTTTTGGATTTCACCTTCACTCTTTAGCAGCCCATTTTCTCCGACCAACTCAGCAGAAGGCACATTAATGAAACCAGGGATGTGTGAACCACTTCCAGCTTAAAAGTACGGTAAGCATGGACAATTTAAGTCATAAGAAAGCCTACCGTACTGATCCAGACCCGTGTCCTCGGTGCCTTGGAATTGGCCACGTATTCGCGTATCAATAAAGTTTGTCTGCAAGGAGAAACTCTTGAACTAGAAAAGCATTAAATAAGAATTGTAACATATTATTCCCACGCTTTATCTCCTGTGATATTATCTTTTTATACACGCAAATGGAAAGGAACCTCTTCGATCTTCTCAATGAACTGTTTGCCAGTGCCATCCTTCGCTTCTAACTCTTCAAAGCTGATAATGTACTCCGAAACGCGGTTGACGGCTGTCCAGTCTCCTTTCTGCATCGCTGGGAAACTCGTTTGATTTAAACACAAATGATAAATTAAGGATAACTCGAAATTAAAGCAAACATCGTTGTCGGAATTAGTTGTCAATGTAAAAACAGTTAAATTATAATCGAAATCGTACTCAACGAAGCGAACCTCAACAGAAACTGTGGAGTTGCTTAGTTCAAATCCGTTCTGGTGCCAATTTTCAAGACCACCATCGAGAAGAGAAAGCTTATCTTGTCCATATGACTGTAAATATGATAGAAGTGATTAAAAATACAAATCCCACTGTTGAATAAAAGATAACAAGCTCATTTACAAAGTACGGTGCTATCCTAGTTGGGAGGGGCATGATTTTTTCCCAAGTTTTTCGAACTAATTTTCTTTGTTTCCACGGAGCCTAAATCAAAGCTAACTTGGATAATTCTGCACGCGGAATGCAAATATGCAGTGAACTGCCTCTTTTTTTGAATTCGAGCACAAATGGCAATTTACAGCGAAATATTGCTCAAATGTGGTATAATTAAGCGATAGTGCCTAAATCAGTGAAAATTTTGTACAAAAGTAGCTTAAATGATAGTAATAATTATGAAAAATGAACACTGATAGTCATCTTCCAAGGGCAAGTAGAGAGGAAAAAAGTTCCTTACGAACTTTGAAAAAATCATGCCCCTCCCAACTAGGATAGCACCCAAAGTACTTCACTAGCCTTCAGAAGCCACGCTACTTTGCCAGCCATGAGCATCCCTCCTTGAGCACCGCGGCTGTACACAACAATGTGTTCATCCCTCAACAGAAACAAGACTCTATAGACACATACGACAATGAGTGAGGCTGATTAAGCTAACTTCTGAACGCCAAGCAGTTGGATGTATTCTTGGAATATCTCGGCTGGATACATCGTGAATCGCTGATATTTGCTCGGATACATCGCAACATCTAAGTCACAGTGTACAGCCGACGGAATGTGAGCTGATGCGTAGAGTTGTGAGTGTCTGAAGTGGACAAGGAGGTTGCATTGAATGATTATTCAAAAAGTATCTTTCAACAACAGCAACCAGGAATAAAGAATCTGCAAAAAAATAGAGCAATAATAGAAACCTAGAGGGAGACTGCATGAGCTGAGCGAATTTGGCATAACTACTGGCTCTGAACTCCTTCCAATCTGGACGAGGAGTTGGGAAGTAAGTACAGTCGAAGAGTCTCACTCCGTCTCGGTTGATTATTCCTTTCTGGAGAAGAGCTCTCACAGTGGGGGCATCCACAATCTTCTTCAATGAGCTCATTCCTTAACCTTATGCACTTCTACAATGCGAATTTCAACGACTGAATCCCGCAACATCAAGATTAATCATCAGTGTACAAAATAATGGATACAAAGCGATAAAGGAAAAAAATCAAGTAAAATTCGTTCGTTAATGTAGGCTCTATTTCAAAACACGTACCTTTTTTCAGAAAATTTCTAAAACAACAACTGTAGTCAACTAGGTCACGAAGCTGCTTGTATGTACATACATCTTTGGAGCTTTCTTCACATCAACTGTTTTATTTACTTAATGGGTTTTGTCTTTATATATGTGTATCTTTCGTGCTCAGGTGCTTTATTCGGAGATTCAAAATGACCCGTTAAATGAGATAAACGAGTATCGAGATAATATAAATAATGAAGAATTCGGGAATATAGACAATTAAACGATATTTCATATGTATATCGAAAGAAAGGGAATATTAGACCTTTCAGATCGCCACTTGCTTCATATGATACAACCTTTATGAAATATTCTACTCACTTGTAAATATAAAGAGGTGAGAAAGTATTTGACCAAATACAGCGGTCTAGTGGGCGTCAATGGCATTCACTTTAGAAATCATTAATCTCATTGTTAGAACAAAGTTCGCTGTTAGGTTTAGACACGCAATTTGACTTATTAAATCTTGTAATTTAACTGATTAAAAGGTTGAGAATATTGCCTACCCTACTACCTAACATCTTGGAATCTGTGAATATCTACATTCTGACACCCATCTCATACTCTCGTCTGGTTCCCTTCTGGCAACAATGACAGCAAGCACAGCAAGCCCAGATGGAGAGTCCAACCACGCAAAGGGAAACAACCAGGATGGCCACTCCAATTGCAATGATCGTCCACAGAGGAATCGGCCAATACCATCCATCAGGGGGAGTGACGTCAATCTGTCATTAAGAGTCTCTTCCAATTGTAATAAGAAAGGATGACGAACCTTCTCTCCCCTGAGAACTTGGCCGTAGAGAGTGAGCGTGTAGTTAAGACCCTTCGTGTACTCTCCTTTTCGGAAGAAGTTTTCTAAATCACTTTCAGTCTATTTGGATATGGCAAGCTGCAGTTTAAACCCGGTCAGGACAGTAAGAGAAATAAAAAATAGAAACCGGCGTTGAGAGCGATGGAATTGACGAGTTCATTCGTGAGGTATCTCTCGGCAACTTTCCCCACCGATGTCCACATCTCCAATTTATCACTTTTGCAAAATAAAAAAAGTAATGCGGAAAGAAATTTCAAAATTTTGAATTTTATTTTTGGTTAATAAAATAAAGAACAATTTAAAAAGATGCGTAGGACTAGGAAGAGTACCGCGTGGTCGTATTGAGAGAAGAAGAGAAGGACGTCGTCATCGCACTGCCCACGCTCTTGTCTCTTCCGGAGAACATCCGCGAACTTCTTCGCTGCTTCCATCACGGCAGTTCGATGGCTAAAGAACATTCATTGCATTTACTCTCTCGAACTCTCGTTTAAAGGAGCATGAAACCCATTCTTTTTATCACTTAAGCTATTACACGAGTCAGTCTATGCCCTTCATGCGAACACTTCTGCAAAGTAAAAATATTCAAAAGTACAGCATTCGCGAGAAATTTACATATAAAAAATGTGCCTGTATCAGGGAAATTTTTGGTGCTGTACGATATATTTCTGTTCTTTGTATGTTAAGCAGAAATTTAACTCCAGGATATTCACCACCGGCCTGTTGGCGGGAAAATATTTTTTAAACGTCATCACTTGCATTGTCGAAATAAATGAAAGCAGCCATTTCCAGTCCTTTTTTCTCTGTTCGTTTGTAATTCTGCGATGATTCCCGGGGAAATATCGAAATTCCGCAAAAAAATTTCAATATCAAAATTTTTTGAAAATTTTTTACTAGTCCGTGTGCACTGTTTTCAGTGCAAATATTATAATAAAAGCGAATTGAATTACAGTATCTCGGAAGATTTTACAGGGTTTTCCGCGTAGGAGTTTTGGGTGTTCATGCTCCTTTAAGTGCGTAATTCTACGGTAAAAGTCCTGATGATTCGGGTGAATGTCGAAATGTAAATGAAAGAATTGTGAATTGTAGGAGACTGTTGGTTGTCGTCGAGTTGCATCCTCTGAAGGAGTGCGACGGAAATGGTGAATCCGCCCTCTCCCATGCACTGGCCATGTTCCGATTCCGTCGGGCCACAGGCGCAGCGAGTGTCCTTGAAGAGTCTCTCCACCAGGGACACCAGCTGGCGATCTGCCGACGAATTCATTCTTCCCACTCAAACCAACTCTCTCTCTCTCTCTCTCTCTCTCTCTCTCTCTTTTAGATGTCATCGAAGCGAGGACTTACGATTAGCTGAGATGTTATTGCCGTTGCCGTCACTGAGAATACCATTGGGATCACAGACGAAAGTTCTATCTTGCATTCCGCAGAGAGAGGGAGAAGTCATGGAGTCAGGATAAGTCTGCGGAGTGTAGGAAGGGAAGGATTGAGGAGAGCCCGATGGAAGAAGGCAGAGCGAGAGAAGCAGAAGCCACGACGAGTAGACCATTCTGAACATGGGCAGAAGTTTCATGTTAAAGAGGACAAGTCGGATGGGAAGGAATCAATGGTCTTTTCCACGCACGATGCATGCACTCTTTCCGTTAAGAATGCTCAAATAGCCGTCTGATAAGGGAAGAGATAGAGAGTGAGAGAGAGGGAGAGAGAGAGAGAAAGAGAGAGGTGGGAGGGGAGTCAGAGGGAGGCTTCAGTCCATGACTCATTCTTCCCTCCCCCTCGACGCCTTTGACTCACATCTTATACAATTTTACCCAATCTTCTTATCATTTGCTTACATTTGTTCCTGTCATTTTCAATGTACAAACACTTATGCTTTTTGAATTTCCCGCGTTCAATGAAACTGCGTTTGAAGAAAGAGAAAATTCGAGTGCAGATCATGGCGGTTCCCTGCAGATTCTGTCCCGTCCTTTGTGAAGTTCCTGTGGAATTGCTGGCTGTGAGTGCAGATTCTTTGCTGCAGACTTCTTCTTTCTTCCTTCGTTGGGGATCAGAAAAGAAAGGAATGACATGGGCGAATTAAACGTTTCTTTGTAAAGGGACAAAGATATTTCTTCTCTTAGTGGCGTTCGGGTTCCCATTTCTCTCTCTTCCTCTCTCTCTCCCTCTCTCTTTCTCTCTTTCTCTCTTTCTCTTTCTCTTTCTCTCTTTCTCTTTCCCTCTTCCTCTCTCTTTCTTAATTTCTCTCTCTCACTCTTTCTCTCGATCACTCACTCTACCACTGCCTATCTCCTTCTCCATCTCTTTCTATCTTTCTATTTCTCTATCTCTCTAACAATCTCTCAGTTTGTATCACTATCTCTCAACAAAGGAATGGATTCATCCATCTGGCTCGTCCACATCTCCAAAATTTTTGATAGTTTGTCAACGCAAATTATAAGCAAACAATTTTTAAATTTCGTGGTGCACAAATTCTTTATACATGGCTAAAAAAGCAAAGTTTGAGAATATTGAGAGCAATTCAATCGATCTTCATCTGATCGGGGTTCTGCTACCTCAGCTTACTCCATGTAGCATCCGTTCAGAAGAGACACCGGAATGAGACTCAGAAAGAGGAAGAAAAGAAGAGTCAGGGCAGACAAGAAATAGAGAACGGCAGGATAGCATTTATGAAATTCGAAATATGATAATATTATCTTAGACGGACAAAGAGGAATTAATCGGGGTCGGTTATCAGTTTTGGAAGCGAGCTTATTGACGGTTAATCGAGTTACTGTGTTATTGATGAAGGAATTAGTGCAAAAATTATCTCTGAAAGAATTCCTTCATATTCTCAAAATCTATTTGCCCTGTCGTATATTTTAGCTGATTCGTAAGCCATCTTGAAAAAGTAGCATTTTTATTGTGTACAAAAAAGGCTAGCGAGTGAAAGCACAAGCAATGATACAAAATTAGCGAATAAATTGCCTACTGAAGAACAAGTGAGAAACAACAAAATGAGACCCTAGAGAACAAATGGAATAAAGCTCTTCGGCCAGTCGAGGCAACAACCGTAAAAGCAACTAAGAACGAGCAAGAAAGAAGATCGTCAACACATAAAGGATGGAAGGCTGAGATTCTGAAAGACAAAGTCGATTGGTTATCATTCCATTCTTGTATGATCTAGGCATATTTTATCAATAGCGTTACATAATAATATAACGCTTCAATTTGTTTGGCAAGAAGGGTGCTGAAATCGAATCGAATGAGAAGGCGGCTGGAAGAGGCAAGGATTCTTGGAGAGTGAGCCGAGTCTCATGGTCAGAAAGAGGCAATATGATAGAAAGTGAAGTAGTGAAGGAGAGGGCTACCCAGAAGAACGGAGAATGGAAAGAACACGACGCTCCAGGCCGAAGAGATGAGGATCCTTCTCGGATGGGAACAAGGCACGGATGTGCTCCGCCAACTTCAGCACGTACCTGCAAGCATATGGTTGGAATTCAAGTGAGAAAGAGAGAGGGAGGAATCAGAGAGTGTGTCGCAGAGAGACATAGAAAGGAAGAGGCAAAGAAAAAGAGAGAAAAAGAGAGAAAAAGAGAGAAAGAGAGAGAGAGAGAGAGAGAGAGAAAGAGCGAGAGAGAGAGAGAGAAAGAGAGAGAGAGCGCGAGGGAGAAAGAGAGAGAGGGAGACGCTGACTCGTGATTGGGTCCAGCTCGTCCCTTGGCAGCTCCGATCTGCTTAGCCATGTCACGTGGTGGAGCGGGGCCGAGATAGAGGGAGTTCTCTGCGGATGCAATGCAAGTGAGAGCGAGGAACTCTCTTTCCGTCTCTTCTTCGGAGTCGGAATCCGCTTCCTCCGCCATGACAACATGCACCAGTCGGAATTCATAGCCATTGCCCACCTCAAACACCTCTTTTTTTTTCTTCATACTCTTAAAGGAGCATGAACACCCAAAACTCCTACGCGGAAAACCCTGTAGAATCTTCCGAGATACTGTAATTCAATTCGCTTTTATTATAATATTTGCACTTAAAAACAGTGCACACGGACTAGTAAAAACTTTTCAAAAAATTTTGATATTGAAATTTTTTTGCGGAATTTCGATATTTCCCCGGGAATCATCGCAGAATTACAAACGAACAGAGAAAAAAGGACTGGAAATGGCTGCTTTCATTTATTTCGACAATGCAAGTGATGACGTTTAAAAAATATTTTCCCGCCAACAGGCCGGTGGTGAATATCCTGGAGTTAAATTTCTGCTTAACATACAAAGAACAGAAATATATCGTACAGCACCAAAAATTTCCCTGATACAGGCACATTTTTTATATGTAAATTTCTCGCGAATGCTGTACTTTTGAATATTTTTACTTTGCAGAAGTGTTCGCATGAAGGGCATAGACTGACTCGTGTAATAGCTTAAGTGATAAAAAGAATGGGTTTCATGCTCCTTTAACCCGATAAACGATTCAGAACCGATTGAGCGAATTCAAATTCGGCTGATGCAACTAACATCTCCATTGCGTCAGATCAAACAGAATCATTCTCTTCTTTCTTTTACTTTCTCTTTCTTCCAGTGTTCCAAATCCTCATCTTAGTTCCTTCCCCCTCTCGTTTTCTTTTGTTCTCGCTTTCTTCTTTCGTTCGCTACTCTCGTACTTCGTTCTTCCCTTGACTCCTCACTGTGGCAACGACAGGTGGCATTTCCGCGTGTTCGCCTTTTTTGTGCTCATCTTTTCCCCTTATTCTCTCTCTCTCTTCTCTCTCTCTCTCATCTCTCTCTCTCATCTCTCTCTCTCTCTCTCAATAACTGACTTCTCTCTCCTGAAGATGTTTGAGTGCTTCGTCGATGTTATCATAGCCTTCCACGCGGAATACGACTCCGGAGGCAAAGGAGTTGAATCGGTTCACGAGGGTCGCCACTCGCCCCGGCTGAAAAGCAACAGAAATCATATTTATCTTTTTTTTTAAAATAAGTATACATACAGAAAAAATATTAATTAATTGATCATGCATATATTTAGATGTACATAGCAGGTAGAGTACTTTAATTTTTTCCACTCTTCTATCTTAGTTTGCCCTCTTCACCCCGACACATGGCCATTTCAAAAGTCACGCAATTTCCAGCTTCAACGATGCTTCAGACAAAATGCACGTGGCAAACACATGCACAATGAAGACAGAAAAAATGGAGACTTAGGAAAAGAGAACAAGACAGTGAGAGACGAGAGAGAGAGAGCGCATGTGAGAGAGAGGGAGAGAGAGAGAGAAAGAGAAAGAGAGAGAGAGTGAGTGAGAGAGAGAGGGAGGGAGAGAGAGGGAGAGAGAGAGGAAGGAAGGGATACGCAAAGAGGGAAAAAGAGTGCGAGTCGAGGGCACGCGGAGCCAACGAGAAGCTCTTTTGCCAGCTGACGAGCAAAAACGTATAGCTGCAGATCGGGAGAGTGCCAGAGAACAGAGAAAGAAAGAAAATATTCTGGCTAGAAGCAACGACAATAAAGTACACCAGAATCAGCATTGCGAATACCGAAGAGATACTAAGATGCAAAGAGAGAAAAGGAAGAGAAAGACACGAACAGAGGTAGAAGAGAGAGAGGGAACAGCTTCTTAGTTTTAGAAGGTTTTAACCGAACCGATAGTAGGAAGTAAAGATGGCCAGGAAATTATCACAACAAGAATGGAGAAGATTGAGAGCAAGAGAGACAAGGAAAATAGTGGAGGAGATAGCAAGAGGTAAGTAAAATGAAGCTTACAAAGTAATGAATACTTGAAGTCGACTTGAAGTTGTGGTGGGGTTGGAGGCAAATAACAGAGGAGAAGATGATGGTCAACAGGACATACTTTAAGGAAGGAATATGAGCAGTGCCATGCAGAGGAGGAGTGACGTAAAAGGAAAGAGAGAAAGAAAAAAAATTAGAAAGAGAAGATGAGAGAGAAAGAGAGGAAGAGAGAGAGAGAGCGAGCGAGGGAGAGAGAGAATGAGAGGATGAGAATAAGGAGAGGAATACAGAAAAGAGAGGAAGAGATCGAATGAGAAGAAGAGACAAGGACAGAAAGAGTAGCTGACCAGCTTCTCATCGCCGCGATGGAAAGTGTTTCCTTGGTACATCCGACGGGCGAATCCGATTGCGAACGCTCGACGGCGTTCGATGAAAGAGAAACCGGGATTCCAGATGAGAGAGCCGTAGCCGAAGATCCAGAGAGAGGGGGAGGAGGGAAGGGCGACAGATGAAAGGGACATCAGGGGGGCTGAAGGAGATCACTCAGTGGAGACACAACAACAGGGATATGGACAATGAAAAAGAATCAATGCCAGGGTAAATGAAGAGGAGACATTGTTGCAGGCTACAATCAGACAGTACGAGTGCATGGAAACAAAGACAAGCGACTACTTCAAATAAGCAAGGCCTTCTCTATTTGTAGCTGTTTGTTGGATGATGAGGAACGACAATAAAGGGGGTGGAAGAAAGAGAGAGCGAGAGATAGAGTGAGAGGGCGGAGGGCGGAGCGAGAGAAGAGAATGAGCAGGAGAGATGCGAAGAAAGAGAGAATGAGAGAGAGCGAGAGAGAGCGAGAGAGAGAGAGAGAGAGAGAGAGAGAGAGAGGAGTGTGACATGTCCAACCGCCGCCATTGCATCAGCCACGCTCTCTACTATGCACTAACTATAACAAGGATTGGAGAGGATGAGAGAAAGTGAGAAAAGAAAGAGAGAGAAAGAGAGAAAGGAGGGCCCGGAGATGATCGGAGAAAGAGAGAAAAGAGGGTTCCGGCGAAAAAAGAAAGCGGGATTATACATAACCTCTTATATATTCGCTAAGGAACTGAGAGCTGAGTAATACATGAAGTTCTATTTGAAGCGGAACCAATCTGTGTAGATTAGTTTATCCAATCAGGTGATAACAAAGATTGAGAAATGAGGGGGACTGAAGTGTTGAAGAGGAGAGAACACGAAGACCATTGTCCGCTATTGTATTTCTGCATCCAAAAAACAGCTCTTTTTAGCACCAAGTAGAATAAAAACAGCTAAATTTTCCTATTTATTTAAATCCAAATGAGAAGTAAAGATTGTGGATATGACATGACATACAAAATCGATATCAAATATTCCGGTGATAGAATGTATGGAGTAGTATTTTGATCTACTGATGAACACGGAGGAATAGAAAGTAGAAAGTAGAAATATGCGAAATGGTGTTAAATGCATTAGGGCTTCTCGCTAATCGAATTAGTCCTCCTTCGTCATGTTCCCCATTCATTTGTCTCTTCTCCGCTGATGCAACCTCCTCGCTGATTCTTCTCAGCCGCTCTTGTCGTTCATCGTGCCTTTCCTTCATGAATCTCCTGAACATCACCTTTGATCTCTCGGTATTTCTTTCTTGAAAAGTAGTCATGCTAAATACTCTCATTCTCTCTGCTTTTGTTGATTTCCATACTCTTTTCTATGCATACATCAATCTCATTCTCGTTTAATTCCACCGTTATCTATATGTACATACATATGTATGTATATCTGAACTGTTTTACGGAAAGTTTGCATTTTTTGATAAGCTGTGTCCAAGGCGCTTTCATAGTAATCTTTTTATTGTCAGATATTACATTTATCCTCTTCACCAATAAGATCCTTTGCTTATATGGACTGAAGAAATGCAGTCACATCTTCAGATTACTTTTTCTTTTTGCTAGATAATCCCTCTGAACACACGTTTCAAGCCACTCTGCAAAGAAACGATAGCAGTCAAAATATCGAAATACCAAGTAGAATTAGCAAAAGAGATGGGATTGATATCAATACAAGTAGCGAATGCAGAGAATAACCCATAATAGAAAATGAGAGACACAAATGAGGGGCCGAGCAGGAACCGTAAAAGAGCGAAGAAGGAGACGGCGAAGGAAGCTGCCTCGACTATCATATCTATAGGAGATAGTGGAAAATGTATACAACACCGGAGCATAGTTCAGAGTAATGCGGAAAACAGTCAGAATAAATGTGGACGCCCACCAAACAGCTACGAATGATGAATCCGGACTGGGACGAATGCAAGATATGAGAATTCAAAGAGAAACAGAAACAGAAACGAAGTTCGTTCAACGATGAAAGCAAGGAATCTATGTTACTAGATTGGAGATGCAGAGATATGGGACAAAGCAAGAATATGAGTAGAAAGACATTCTATGGGAGAGATGGGGCCAGAGAGAGAAAGAGATAAAGAGAGAGAGGGAAAGAGAGAAAGAGAGAAAGAGAGAGAGAAAGAGGGAACGCAAGCATATGCGACTTCTTGTGATATCAAATAATCAAAAAGATCTGTTAATCCTCTGTAATGGAATGGAATGGCCAATCAAGAAGAGACGTCTAATCTTGGATGTTTTGCAGAGAAGCTGTGAATAGCAGAGAGAAAGAGGAGAGATGTCTCAGATGAACTCCTCTTCATTCGAGAAGGGAACGTGCTTGCCAGCCAATCGGCTGACTTCGTCTCTCTCTTCACTCATCTCATTCCAACTCCAGCCGAAGAAATACGACAGTGCTAAGAACGTCAGAAGGCCTGCACAAGCACATCCACTTAGTTTTATCATTTGCAATGGACGGACTGCATCATTCATATCGTCGAATATTTATGATAAATCATATATTTAGAATGTTTGAAAATGGATGGAACCTACCGTAGACCTCGACCAAGTCATTCCCCAGAACAATTCCATAGATCGTGCAGATCATAAAATAGACGGAAGCAACGATGCTGCAAATCTTATCATTTGCCTTTTAAACTGTTAAGATTTGTGTTAACAAATAAGATGGGAAAATTGAGAGGCCAACCTGACAACAAAATACATAGAAGAGCAGACAATGAAAGGAGAGAGAAGAGCGGGCGAATGGCGGAGACAGCCGAGAAGCAGAGAACCCGCGATTCCGCAGTGAAGGAGGAACGTCGCCATAACACACCCTGATTCCACACAAAATGTTTGGAAGGAATCCATCGTCTTCTTAGGCTTGCTTTCGCTCTTCATCTAACTCAAATGTCACATACATATATGCATGTACGTAAATACATACATACATACTTACATATCTGTTCATATATCACTGAATGAGGATTCAAATGCAATAAGCAATGAAAGTAGGTTTCTTTGTTAAAAGAGCAGTGGTTGTTATTCTAACCTCCATAGAGGAGATTGTCCGAGTTGTCTCTTCTCTCAAAGGGCCAAATGGCGCAGGCCAGGACAGACTGGACGACCGCGAAGGACACAAAGAGACTCGCCACACTTCGCACTCTACCCGACAACCGAGAAGCCATCGAGACAAGCACTTCTGAAGAGAGACAGAGAAAGAGAGAATAAGACAACGAGGTAGAGCGAGAGAAAGAGTGAGAGAGAGAGAATAGGAGAGCAAGGTAGAGAGAGAGAGAAAGAGAGCGAAAGACAGAGGGAGAGAGAAATTGAGGAGAGCGTGAAAGCGCTACAAAGGGGTTCAAAATAGCCTAGTGTTCCTTCCAAACGTCTTGAAACTTACCCCGGGCCAACAGCTTTCTTTGCACAAACGGTCCAATATCCATGCGTATGTACATAATTTTGTTATAAAAAAAACCACTAGTGATATCCAAAGAAAAGAGGACAGAATTTTACTGTACAGTTAAAAGGAAGCAACTTTAACTCTGAGCAAACAACGAACAAGAACAAAAAAGCTGCAATTGCATCTGGAGAAACATCCAGACTTCGGGTTTAGTAATATAACTGATTATGTTACTGATTGTGAGTGCCTTTCCGCTCTTCCGGTCAAATACTTGATAACCCCAACTCCCCGCCCTCAGTCAGACCAGACTTTTACTCTTATTATTCACAAACATCCCCCTCTTTTAGCCACGGAAATGGAAAGCAATGAATTTGAGAAAGGGAATTAAATCCTAGGGGAAATGGAGAGAAGCAGAGACTTAAAGGAAGGAGATATGTGGGAGTCATTTTCTCTTCTTTTCTCGCACTACACGTGCTCACTCTTTCGTTTATGTCTCCATAATCTATCTCTACCTCTTTTTCTCTATGCCCCTCTCACACTCTCCCTCCCAGTCCTTTCTCTCTTTCCGATCCTCGACCTTATCATGATCCTCTTATGAATAGTTGTGTTAGAGTAATCATCCAATTTGAGATTTGCGCAGATAGAAGTAAAAATGTCATGGCAAGGAAAGGAGGGAGATTGTGGTAATTCTTAATAAACAAACATACATACATTCATCTCTCTGCTGCGAGTAAAAAATACTTCCGTTGCAGGCCATACATTTTATTTGGGGGGAAATCCAATAAAGGAATGAACTTGAAAGTATTACGTCAAAATTGTGATCTACAAACATGTGTATATGGCTATTGAAGAAGAGTTACAAATTTCCATGTAAGTGTTTAAAGATTATATACAGAAGAAACACACGCTGTTCTACTATTTCATCTCTCTTCCTTTTTAATTAATTCTTTCTCCCTTACTCTTTCCAGTCTGCCTCTCTGTTCCCACTGCTTTCTCTTATAAAAGACTGGAAGTTATGGAATGGCAAAAAAAAATGACGGGCAGAACGAGAAACCATATTAAAAGTTGAGAGGAGCACTTCCATTCCCTTGGTGTCATTTTTGTCTTCTCCTCATCGTATGGGTCAGTTTTAGCTAAAGAGGGTGATCGCACTAGTTCATAAACACAGCGAATATGCGATTGTATGAAATCAACGATTTTAGAGATGATAAACGAGAGAGCGAAATATGGAGAGAGAGAGAGTGAGAGAGATAGAGAAAGAGAGAAACAGAGAGCTTGAGCGAACAGCTCATATTCTTCACAAGGCCCTTGCGCGAATTCTGACAAATCAGCTAGCGAACTCTCTTGATTGATTCAGCAAAGAGTGAGAGAAGAAAGTTAACAAGAGCAACTCGTCAATGAGAGAGGGATGTTGTACGCGTGGAAGGGTTCGCTGCTGGGCCCAGGCAAAGATATTCCGCGGACTGTGGAGTTGCATTCTGGGGTCATTGGCTTCATATTTACAATTTTAATTAAGCAAGAATGGGTGAAACGCACGCCTCTGAAGAGAGGGAAAAAATCTTGCATGGATCTATGATATCGAGTAAGTCATAAAAGGCCCACCATGAGGAAATTCTTCCGCTCGTAAAGACAAGGAATGGAATAGAAGAAAAGATGGAGAAAGGAGAAAGAAGTGGAAAGAACATTCATTACTTCAACTTTTCTTCGGATTTCTTTGTGAACAAATTCGACCATCCTTCTTTAGTTGTGGTCAAGTATTTAAATATAATAAAAAGGAAGTTGGCAGATGACATGAATATTTGGTGAAATGCGAAAAGATGCTATTTTTTAAAGAAAGTTGAGTGAAGATGTCCATAGAGAGGAATTTGAGATGACACGAGCAACAACATCAACATAATCAAGAGCCGGAGATATCAGGCGAAGCGACGAGGAGAGAGAGAAATAGAGAAGGAGGGTGAGGAAGAGAAAGGGAAGAGGAAGAGAGAGAGAGAGAGAGAGAGAGAGAGAGAGAGAGTGAGAGAGAGAAAGAGAGAGAGACGAGATCGGGGGAAAGAGAGAACTGGAAGAGAATGCGAGCAGTGTAAGGAGGAGAGGGTGTTCTGAAAAGCCAGAATCGGAATGTCCACAAGGCTGAGATGAACTCTGCCGACGCTGCATCCTTCGCTTCTTTTTCTCTTCGATGACACCGAGACAAATAATTGAATTGTGCCGCTTGGCTCATGGAGAAAGGAAGGGAGGGACTGGAAGAGGGAATGTAAATGAGTGAGAGAAAGAGAGGGAGGAGGGATGGAGACTGAAAAAAGACAATGAAGAAGTGAGAGAGGGAGAGGGAGTCAGACAATCAGAGAGAATTCAGACAGTGGCCGAGTTGGTGAAGAAAAGTGACTGCATGTTGAGAATATTTTGGAAGGTTGACAATATGAACAGGAATGAAGAACGCCTCAACTGAATCAATGAGCGAGAACTGAGAGAGACAATTGATAGAAATGACAAGAGAAAGGAAAACTGGGAGACCGAAAAAGAGAGATAGTAAGAGAAAAATAGAGGAGATGGTTTGAGAGAAAGAGAACGAGAGAAATAGAGATAATGAGAGGAATGGAGAGAGACAAGGTCGCCCTGTGGTCTCCCTCGTGATTACGCCTGAGCAGAAGCATTGCGCATCTCTTGGTGAACCGGTATCGCTCACTCTGCTCTCTCCGCACTGTCCAAGCTCTCTCATCTTGCAGGCCCCCTCCATCACTTTCCCCTCTTATGTTGGTGTCAAGAAGGCTCAGCAAACACTCTCTCTTGCAACAGCTTTATGAAGTAAGTGAGAAAGAATGGAGAGAAGACCTCCCTGCCCTTCTACTTCGGAGGCGTCTTCGCCTTCTTCCCACGTACGCGACACGATGGCCGAGGAGGCGGAACGTAGCGAGGAGTCCAGAAGGACAACGGAGCCAGGGGGGTCGACTGCGGCTGTCGGGCGTTCACTCGGATCTCCGCCAGGTGACGATCTGATGTCGTCGTCAGATCCGTCTGAGAACAGAGACAGAGAGAAAGAGAAGAGATGAGAGAGAGAGCGCGAGAGAAAGAGAGACAGAAATAGAGAGAGAAAGAGAGAGAGAGAAATAGAGAGAGAAAAAGAGAGAGAAAGAGAGAGAGACAGAGAGAGAAAGGAAAGGGACAGAAGCAGAGAAGGGGTCCTTCCCAATCCGAAGGAAAGCCAACTTGGTCATCGGGGAAGATGGAGCTGCAGTGGCCTTCTCCTAGTCTCTCCAGCACAAGGGACCAGTACTCCTCTTCCGCCTGGTCCGCTTTCTCAATGGAAAAGAAACATCAAGATTGCATCCAGAAATATGCAATAAAAAGAGAAAGAAAAGACCTTGGTGAGAACGCAGCCCATTGCGCTGAATGCTGATTAGTGAAATGGCATTATTCCCCGTCTTTCAAGAATTAATGATGTGTACTTGAGAATTCAACCAATAATTTTATGCTTCACAATAAAAACAGCAAAATGTGTAACAGTAGCAACAACGAATATATTCAATTCCCAGACTTGTGGTAATGAAAGAGGACATCATATAACCTCTGACGTTACTAAAAAAAAATCGCACAGAGCGAAAGCTGAACATGAAATATGCCAGATCCATACAATGCGAGTTTAAAAAAAGTGGTGGGTGAGAGGTGAAATATCACAAGTGAGGACAGGATAAAAATTACCGCAATCAGCTTACAACAAGAGGGCGAAAAAAAAATGAGCAAATATGAATTATGCGAGTGCTGAGATAATGAATGTTGCTTCTCAGACATAACAAAGGGCTAGATGCTAAGTATTCAAATGTGCAAAAACTGACGAGGGAACCATCTAAGCGTAAGGTGGCGGATTTTGATCGCACCTGTCCAGATCGATTAATACGGTCGAAAAAATGATTCTGGCATTTTCAATTTTTCCTAAATAGCCTCTGGCGATTTTATATTGATTTTTAAAAATTTGCATAAATTGAGGATGTCGGTTGCTGACCAATGTTTGCAATTGTCGGTATCTTGCTTGTGACTAAAAAACATGGAATGCGTGGCGCAGTGGGTTGCGCGCTCGCTTTCCATTTTGAGCGTCACAGGTTCGAACCCCATTCGGTTGAACTTTTTGCTGTGCTGCAGTTTAGAAATTCAAGTTTGGTGAATAAGAAAAAAATTATTCCGGTGAGAGGTGTCACCCAGGTTTGAGATTCCACAATGACCTAAACAGTTCGGAAGCAGAAAGTAGTCTTCTTCCAGGTGGCAACCCTTAGTATGCCTATCACACGGAGAGTTAGCCCAGTACATTTGGGGATGTTAGTCAGCCGTGGCGCGTTGCCAAAATTTGTAGAAAAGTTTTACAGTAGGAACCCTATCGTGACAAGAGATTATGAATTTAAAAATATGACAGTATCTTACGATTGAATTAAGGTAAATCGTGTTGAGAGCCAAAATATTTAAAATTTTGTTAAGGGAAATGTCTGTTTGGTGCTACCGTAAATTTCTAAGTGAGATTCCCGAATGAGTAAGTAAGATTCCCGAATGAGGCATACTGTAACACCAAAAAGTTTTCCAAAGGTCGTCTTGACTCCCCGTGATCACGGTACTTTTGGAAATGAGGGCAGAATAAAAAAATAACCTTGATATTCGCGTTCCTCGCAAAAAATAACCACCCCCCGTTCTGATTTTGTGGAAAAAAGTTATACTGAAATTTTGGAACAGGAGTAACCTAATAGGTCATTATGGCTTCGCAACAGCACGGAGGGTACCCCCTTCCGGTTTTAGAGAATTTTGGTGCGTCGAACTGTAAATTTCTTAAGTTTTCCACAATCGTATTGTGTGACACAAACGTAACGGAACTTCAAAATCCTTAGCGAAGGTGAAATTGCTGGCAAATTGCCAGTTGCCAGAATTTTCAAATTAATGACCACATATTACAGTAACTTTTGGAGGGAGTTTAAATCACTTCGATCGATGCATTTGGAGGAGAGCTATATGCTGTGCCTAGCCGCGACGCATGAAACGGGCGCAACGCGGATTTGGTGTGCTCTCAAACCGGAAGAATTTGTATGACCCGTACCCTCCGTGCAACAGTAGGCGAAGGGAACACCTTCCAATACCCAATGCCCTTATAGACAAGTAGAATGAAATGTATACGAACATTCCTCTCATCGGAATAAATTTGTTCGTATGTACTTCTCCAAACTTGAATTCCACAACTGCAGGTGGTACAATTGTACTATTCCCACACCTGAAGTCGAACTTTTTTTTCAAAAAACTTTTTTAACTAAAATTCTTCCCAAGGGGGTTTTCGGTACGGGGAATACGAATATCATATGTATTTGTTATCATGAGCTCATTTTTAGTTAGGCAAGGTTGGAGAAGTAAGATTCTCACTTTGCCATGGTGGTTGGCCAAGCCAAGCCATAGAAAAAAATGAATATGATATTCGTTTTCCCCTCGTCGAAAACCACCCTGGAATGAATTTACCCGAAAAATTTTTTTTTTAATGAAGTTCGACCTCTGGCGTGGGAATGGAAGAATGGTACCCGTAGCAAAACATTTCAACCGACTGATGTTCGAACCTGTGACATTCAAAATTGTGAGCGAGCACGTAACCCACTGCGCCTCGCAGGACTATTCGGTTGCTAAAGCCAGACATTGACAGTGCTAAAGCCACTAAATTCCGCGATTTTATGCAAACTTGAAAAAAATCAATATAAAATCGCCGGAGGCCATTTAGGAAAAAGTGAAAATGGTTATCATCATTTCTCGACTTGGACCATCGATCTAGACAGGTGCGATCAAAATCCGCCACCTTATGCTTAGATGGTTCCCTTGTGAGTGAGTTGATCTAGTGATGCAATACTCAACGAAAATATAGGAATACAAAACTCTAGCCCAATACTATTGCAAAAATGCTTCAAAATAGCAATATATATATTCACAAGAAAGTAATAGGTATTCGAAAATGGTGGGGGGGGCAGCTTGGTCTAGTAGAAGTGGCAGTCATGAGCAGCAGAAGCACAGCTGAGATCTACGGAGGGGAAGCGGGAACGGGAAGAGGAGGTCGACTGGCAACTGCGGAGGGTAGCAGAGGGATTCAGAAGACTCTGCCAAGCAGCCATTGGAGAGGGGCGGTTGTGAGGCAGCTCGCGAAGTAACTGGAAACAACAGATCCTTGCACGCTCTCCACCCCAGCAACTACCAACTTTGGTCTGCTCTCCAACTCGCACGAAGGGAAGGTGCTTGATGCGTCTCTTGTCCATTCTGTTCAGGTGCATGGCATCCCAGCAGATGTGGCAGTAGTACTGAAGACACGACGAGTCACCGCAGAAATACTCTGCCATCCTTCAAATACCTTCCCTCTCTCTCTCTCCTCTCTTTCTCTTGACTGACCTTCCCTCCCCTTGCCAGCATTCATCGCAGGGCTGGGACCCCAACATATACGGCTTGATCTCGACATCTCCTTTGCTGGTCTCGAGATTCGGAATGCGGACGAATTTGGCCTTGATGGCATTGATGAAGGAGGGAGTGTCTGCGAAGACGGCGCGGGCGGCGCCCTTCGGGTACTGCAAGTGTCAAAGTTGTGAGATATAGCGAAGGGGTAGAGGAGGAAGAGAGTGGGGGGAGGAGAGTGAGGAAGGGAGAGAGGGGAAGGAGAGAGAAGGGGAGAGGGAGAGAGGGAAGGAACGAGACATAGAGAGGAAGAGAGAGAGAGAGAGAGAGAGAGAGAGAGAGAGAGAGAAGCGAGGGGGAGACTGAGAACGAGGTAGAGTGCAGATCAAAGAGGCCCTAATATGCATAATTATAGGGCTAACATAAAATTCGCAAGGTAGTAAAGCATCGAACCCTTAATTCGGGATCAACGTCGATGTCGATAAAGACAACTTCGCCGAAGTTTTTCTCCAGAATACACGCCAAGCCTTCTGCAATCGAAGCATGAAAGTGAAGAGTGGAAAGAACTCCCGAATGGAGAGGCGCACCAGCCGTGGTTGTTCGAGGAAGTCCACCAATGAAGACAGTGCGGCGCAGGCTGACAAGAGCCGCGTCTTCTCGTGTGTACTGCCCACTTTCCAGGAACCACGGGCGAATCTGAGCCTGCAGAGAAGACATCAATGTGAAATGCATGTAATTGTAAAGTGCATGATATAGCGACCGGCTTGTCGCGTGTCGTTGGACTCGAGATGAGCAAGAAGTAGTGGTCCATGTGGACAGAGCAGGATCGGAGGAGTCTGAGGACGGAAGCTTCTTCTTCGTAGATGAGGAAGACGTAGCCAGTCAGAGAGACACGCGAGTGACGACGCTCCTTTAGACAGTTCAGATAAGGCAGCGGCAGGGGAACAACGGAAACCAACGCCGAGAATACAACAATCCAATTGTAAGCAATTGCACCGCCATGAGAAGCTGCTGACCTTTGGATACTTAGCAAGACGCGGCCAGTCGACGATGACCTTGCCGAAGGACGAGAAAACTGCAGTGACAGTCTCCGGAGAGACATCTGCGGGCAGACCGCCCACGAAGACTTTTCGAGAGAAGAGCGACAACTCGGAGGGGAGAGAAGGCGATGGAGGAGGAGCCGAAAGAGGGCACGACGAACACCGAGAAGATGGAGACCGTTCGGACCCTACTAAAGACTTGCTCATCCGCAAACACCCCCTCACAACAGGGAATGAACTAACCATAGAATGACGACTGGCCATGTAGAGGTCTCGGAATGGGTGAAGACGAAACAGAGGAGATAGTGGCAGGGGGAGACAGAGCATTCGCTGTCCACTCCTTCTGTTCACTGGCTATCCAAACTCCTCGATGGGCATCACAAGAGCCGAACAGCATCGCGGTCACAATGGTCACTCAGAAGATAGAGGTAAAAGAGTAGAGAAATCACACAAAACCGGAGCCGAAAATGGTCGAGGACAATAGCAAAGGCGCGAGAGGACGAGATACGGTATGAGACCACCCACGAAGGGCGCCAATCCAAACCCGTCTTCCCTCATCGATTAAGACATACTTCTCATGATAGGTTCCTTTCCATTTATTTGTCATCTGCTTGAGGGAAACTCACAAACAACATAACAGAGTAGTAAAATAGTACCACTGCTGCCACATCCCTCAATTAAAGCTTTTCAATTTTTATTATGCCACTTCCATGTATAACGTTGCCACTTCCATGTATATCGTTATACACGATTAGATAAAACATCTTTAGCAGTTTTCAATGTCAGTGTATTCACAAAGGAACAACAGCACCCGAATGCAAGAATGTGAGGCACAAACTACTGATCGAGTATCCAAGTGAAATTAACAGAATCACCCCTGGACTCTTCTAATCTCTAAGCAGGTTACGAATGATACTTTCTATACAACTAAGGTACAATGGAAATCTCTCAAACATTTTCTTTATTGGCACTGGATTGACGGGGGTATGGAATGGCACAGAGGAAGAGAAGGACATGGAGAGAGAAGAAAGGAAGAGGAGAGAAGAAACTCAAGGTTCGATCTCGATCACGAGGTCTCCTGCACTGCACTTCGTGCCCGTTGGAGCATGGATCTGCAGATTAAATTATTCCGTAGGAAGCAGTTGAAAGCAAAAGTAATAAGGAATGAGAAGAGACCTTCTTGACGACTCCCGCGATGGGAGAGTCCACGAGCATCTCCATCTTCATGGCGGACAACACGAAGAGAGCCTGCTTCGGGGTCACCTTGTCCCCCTCCTTCACTTTCACTTCCAGAATGTCACCAGGCATCGTTGCTCCGATCGAACCACGCACACCAGGCAGAGCCTTCGGGCGAGTCACGATGGTCTGAGAAATGAGAAAATGAGACAGACAAAGATGAAAAGAAGCTGAGCAGGGTAGCTGTCAGAAACTTTCCAAAAAGATTTTTGTGTAAAGAAAAATTCTCCAAATCCCTCAAGAAATTTTTTACTTCCATGAAAAGAAACATGATTTCATTGCAAAGCAATGACTATGTAGCGCAGTGAGAGGATCTTCCGTGCCACAAATTTTCCATAGGGTCTCCTTTGTCACAAATTCTTTGGGCGGTTTTGTTTGGGTTGTATGTATGTATGTACGAGGAAAAAAGGGGACATCTACGTTCGCAGAGCTGCTCGCTGACTTACTGCAACTCGATCATCAACCCGTTACCACTGACAGCTATTTCAAGCGAGTCCGATTCGGGAACTTTCACATACGCACATAATACACACAATACACACAAACAGCCCATGTATTCAATTCGTGTGAAGTACCTTGGAGGCCTCCTTGTCCTGGACGAAGATGGACCGCATCTGCCCATTCAGGTCGAAGAAGACCTCTCGCTCGCCCTTCTGGTTCAGCTTTCCTTCGGCCAGAAGCTGCACCGACAGAGTTTTCCCCTTCTCCAGTTCAATCTGAAACAGAGGATTATCAAAACAGATACAGTATAGAACAAGAAAGACTTCTTCCACGAGGAAATAGGGGATAATGAGAGAAGAAGTACTCAATAAGGAGGCATCCCCCATTTCATTGGGAGCCAAACCTCGAAAGATTCGCCGACTTTTCTTTCCCCGCCAACCTGAAGGAATAACGAAGAGGGTATAAGAAATTTAAGTCGATCATCAGGGAAGGAACTGTTATTTCTTATCAGATTTCTTAGTCAGTGCTTTGTGGGAAAGATTGAGATTTGAATTAACAACTACAACACAAAAGGAAAGAAACCTTTTCAAATAACGAAAATTATAGTTGGAGTGGACGAAAATAAAGGCAGATAAATAAGGCAGAGAGAGAGAGAGAGAGAGAAGGAAAAGACTGAGATATCCAAGCGTACATCGATGTTCTCAGCAATGTCGCATCCGGTGAAGAAAATCCTGGTAGGCAGCTTGTCGACTGGCCCGAAGCGCTGACGGAACTGCTCGAAATGGTCGAACTCGCGAGGGAACATCGCGTAGGACATCACATCCACGTCTCTGAAGAAGGAAGAGGGGAAAGAAAAGAGAGGAGACCCGTCTCAGAACAAGGAAGAGGGAGACCCTCCTACCTGAGCTTCCTTCCGTGCTTCTCCTCGAGTTCCTTCTTAGTGGCATCCAAGTCCATTGGCTTGAGCATCTTCCCCGCTCGGCCATCCACTTTCTCCTTCCCTCTCAGCACTTTAGTGCGGAGTGGCTCGGGGTAGCCGTAAGGGGGCTGGCTCACCAGACCCTGCAAATCAAATCTTATTTAATTTGCCTACGCTCTCTGATGTTAACAAGGGCAGTGTGCGCAGTTAAAAAGTAAGACATAATAAGATATAATTTAAATATATATATCTTTATTATAAAATGAATAGGCAGTCCATTTTTGCCATGGAGCATTTCCGTGGTCACAAACTCAAAAGAATTTTGTTTTATTTTGCAATCGACTTTTTGGCTGAATAATTAGTGTAGACACACTTGCCATTAAGTGAAATGGTTACCCGACCTGCATGTATTCGACAACGGACTTCGGGAAGGAAAGATCCTCAGCGCGGTCAAGGAGAGTCTCACGGGTCAACTTGTTCTGCACCATGAACTGGGCCAGGTCTCCCACTATCTTCGACGACGGAGTCACCTAAATAACACAACTGAGCATTTGAAAAGACAATAGGAAATCATCAAGCTGAATGGAAGAAGAACATTGACTGAGCAAGGAAAGAAGGATAGAAATAACTACCTTGACGATATCTCCCAATGCGAGATTAGCCTCACGATACATTCGTTTCACTTCGTCAAATTGACTGCCCAGACCGAGAGAGAACGCCTGAATAGAATTACATCTATCTCAGCCACTCTCTCTCTCACTCACTCACTCTCACTCACTCACTCTCTCTCTCCGCTCTCTCTCCTTCCAGACCTGGAACTGAAGATTGGTGTACTGTCCACCGGGGATCTCGTGGTTATACACATCCGCATTACCACTCTTCATTGTCACTGCACACTCGAATGGAGCATACAACTGGCGAGCACTCTCCCAGTACGACGAATAGCGAGAGATGTCTTCCAGGTTCAAACCTGGAGAGAAACAAGAGAGAGAGAGAGAGAGAGAGAGAGAGAGGGAGAGGGAGGGAGAGAAAAGTGGGGGAAAGCTGACCAGTGTCCAGCTCGGTTCCCTGCAGAGAAGCGACGAAAGCGCCCATGCTGGGCTGGCTGGTCATGCCACTCATGCTGTCCACTGCCACGTCGATCACATCTGCACCCGCCTGTATTCAGAGTGAATGTGAACTGCCAGGATGGGTGGAGAAACGAGGAACCTTGGCGCATTCGAGCATCGAGGCTACTCCGGCACCCGAAGTGTCATGGGTGTGGATGTGGATGAGAATGTCCGGGAACTTGTCACGGAGAGCACCTACCAGAAGACGAGCTGCTTGGGGCTTCAGCACTCCCGCCATGTCCTGAGGGAGATCACATGCAAAGAGAACGAGAGGTGGGGGAGAAAGGTGGAGAAAGGTGGAGAGAGGGGGTAGAGAGGGGTCCGGTGAGAGATAAGAAAGGGAGCGAGAGAGAAAGAGAGCGAGAGAGGTATAGGGAGGCCCAGTGATGGATGAGATAGAAATAGAATGAGAGAGAAAGAGTATCGAACCTTGACACAAAGAATGTGTGCCTGAGCCTTGACGAGTTGCTCAGCAAGGTCGACGTAGTACTTCAGGTCGTACTTGGTGCGGGTTGGGTCGGAGACGTCTCCCGTGTAGGAGATCGCCGCTTCCACCACTCCGCCAGCCTTGCCTACAACCAGCAAGCAGTAAGCTATCAACAACAACAAAGCGAATGGAACAACGTATCAGTACCAAAAGGTCGTTTTCTGCGAAACTATTTAAAAAAAGAAACATATCAAACAGCGTTAAAAAGGGAACATGTAAAAGAAAAAAAACAAACCCGCTGCCTCCATGCCAACAACGAGATTCGGCACGTAGTTCAGGCAGTCAAAGACACGGAAGATATCCATCCCACTCTTCACCGACAACTCACAGAATCTGAAAGAGGTGGGAAAGGGGGGGGGGGAGGGAGCGCGAGAGAGACAGAGGGTGAGATATAAATAGAGAGATTGAGACAGAGAGGGTGAGAGATAGAGAGACGGGGGGAGAGAAAGAGAGACAGAGAGCTGGATGGAAAAGCAATGGCTCGGAAAACGAACCTGTCGATGACATTATCTGGATAGTTAGAGTAGCCCATGGCATTAGCTCCCCGAAGGAGACACTGGAAGGGAATGTTCGGAATGAGTTTACGGAGAGTCTCGAGACGTTCCCAAGGGCACTCGTGGAGGAATCGCATCGAGACATCGAAGGTCGCTCCTGCCGAGCAGCAGAGTTACGAAGAGATTAAGAAGCATCCAAAGAATCCACACCTCCCCAGTTCTCGAGAGAGTACAGCTTGCAGAAGGAATGCGAGACATATGGAGAGATCTTCGCCAGGTCGTAGGTACGGACACGAGTTGCCAGAAGAGATTGGTGAGCATCACTGGAAGGAAAAGAACATAAGTGGCAGCAGGGGAGAGTGCCAGAGGGAGAGAGAAAGAGAGAAAGAGAGAGAGAGAGAGAGAGAGAGAGAGAGAGGCAGACAGTGAGATAATGGAAGAGAGATAGAACGAGATGAGGGGGGGGATCAAAAGGAAGAGAGGAAGAAACCGGAAGGTGGTGTCAGTGATGAGAGTGCCTTTGTTACGGCGGACAGCACGGGCAAATGCCTCGGGGCCTTCTTTGAGAAGAAGCTGGCGGAGTCCCCCTGGGACCTCTGCTCCGGGCTTGAGGACTGGGACGGGGGGATCGACATAAGCTGGCTTGAGATTCGTGGCCAGAGGAGTGGCTGCACCGTTCACCTTCAAGGAACTACCATATCTACTAATACGATTAAAGGCTCTCTTTTCTCTGTACCTTTACTTCTCCCAAATAGCTCAGAAGTTTCTGAGCACGATTCTGGCTTGGCTTGAAGTCGAACAACTCAGGGTGCTCGTCAATGAAGTAAGTGTCCACTGAGGCATCCAGGAACGACGGCTGCTCCAACACGTTCAACAGGAATGGAATGTTCGTCTGCAACGAGAAATAGAGAGGGCTGAAGGAAGAGAGCAGAGAGAGAGAGAGAGAGAGAGAGAGAGAGAGAGAGCAAAGAGAGAGGGGGTGGGTGAGGGAGAGGAGAGAGATAGAGAGAGGGAGAAGAGAATGGGAGAAGGGGGGGGGGGGGAGAAGCCAACCTTGACTCCTCGGATGCGGAACTCCTTGAGTGCTCGGATCATCTTGGCTGCAGCATTGGGATGGTTACGGGCGCGGGCGATGACCTTGACCATGAGGGAGTCGTAGTCGGGAGAGATGACCGAGCCAGCGAAGGCAGAAGCCGAGTCCAGACGGATCCCCATTCCCTCACCAGAGCGGAACACCTTCAGAGGGTTACATCCAGCAGTGGAATGAGGAAGAGAATGAGAGAGGAGAGAGAGAGAGAGAGAGAGAGAGAGAGAGAGAACTAGCACAAGGAATGATAAGAAGACCTCGATACGGCCAGAGTCAGGCTGGAAGCCACGGGCAGGGTCTTCTGTTGTGACTCGGCATTGAATGGCAGAGCCAATTGGCTGGATCGACTCTTGGCTCAATTTCAGATCGCTCAGGCTCTTGCCCTCTGCGATGCGAATTTGCGCCTGTACCAGATCGACTCTGCAAGAGAAAGAAGGGCGCAAATTAGAGAGAACAGAGAGATGGAGTAGGAGAGAGAGAGAGAGAGAGAGAGAGAGAGAGAGTAGGGAAGTGAGAGAGTGATAGGGAGAGAAAATGCGATGCGACATGGGGGAAGAGAGGGAGAGGGAGAGGGAGAGGGAGAGATAGAGATAGAGAGAGAGAGAGAGAGCTGACCCCGTAATCTCCTCGGTGACGGTGTGCTCGACTTGGAGACGAGCATTGACTTCGATGAAGTAGTAGTTACCCTTCTGGTCCACGAGGAACTCGACGGTGCCTGCACAAAGAAGATGTTGCAGGGATGCATTCTTAGCAGTCGAGAGGTTGTAAAATCACATCAACTTTAAAGATATTTGATGAAGTGTGAGTAGAAAAACCAACCAGCATTCTGATATCCGACATGCTTAGCAAGGCGGACAGCATCTGCAAGAATCTTCTCGCGGATCCCTTCGGGGAGGGCGGGGGCGGGCGCGATCTCAACTACTTTCTGGTGGCGGCGTTGAACTGAGCAGTCCCGCTCGAACAGATGGATCAGATTCTTGTGGTTGTCACCTTAACAGTCTCAGTTATTTGGAGAGAGAGAGAGAGAGAGAGAGAGAGAGAGGAGAGAGAGAGAGGAGAGAGAAAGAGAGAGAGAGAGAGAGAGAGAGAGAGAGAGGAGAGAGAGAGAGAGAGAGAGAGGAGAGAAAGAGAGAGAGAGAGGAGAGAAAGAGAGAGAGAGAGGAGAGAAAGAGAGCGAGAGAGAGAGAGAGAGGAGAGAGAGAGAAAGAGAGAGGAGAGAAAGAGAGAGAGAAAGACAAATGAATTGAAGAAGAGGGGAAGAAGACTCTCTGACCGAGAAGCTGCACTTCAATGTGACGGGGGCGCTCTACGAACTTCTCGACGAAGAGACTTCCATCTCCGAATGCTGCTTTGGCTTCAGAGAAGGAACGGCGGAATGCTTCTTCCACCTGAAAGAAGAGCAGTCCGAATCCCGAACAGAAAAGAAGAAATCGAACATCTTCCAGTCGATCGACTCTGCGTATGCCTCTGCCGCCTCCGCCATACGCAGCCTTGAGAATGATGGGAGTACCGTATTGCTGGGCAAAGTCATGTGCTTCCGACGCATTCGTGATAGGACCCGGAGTGCCAGGAACCACTTGGACACCAGCTTCGATCGCGGCCTGCCGAGCTGCAACCTGCAATTGGAAAGTCTTTTCCTAGACTCCGCTTACATTTGCAACCCCGCAATGGCGATTACGATACAGATCCCTCGCTAACATCAAACACATTTCCATCGCAAGTATTTTGTTCTCAGTCAGTGATACCGACCGATCAATTGCAATCCCAAACAACAATGCCTTTTGCGACCAGAAGAAGATGCAGCGAGCGATAGGTGTACGCATTAAGATGAAACAGCCGTAAAAACTTGCAATCTTTTCTCTCTATCTCAGCCGCTGGTCACAATCTCTTCGCTCTCTCTCTCTCTGCTCACTATCTCCGCGCTCTCTCTCTCTCCCTACTTTCTTTCTCTGTTTCTTTTTCCACTCCCTTTCCGATCCCAATATTTCTCCATGACATGTTGTTCTATTTTCTTCTTACTGAATCATTATCTTGTCAAATGCTTGACCACAATAATTCGGAATGAATTGAAAGCAGCAATATATCAAAGGCAGTTCCCCCGCAATATTTACACTGACGTGATAATTTGCTCCGAATAACAAAAACCCTTCAAATTAATTAGTTCCTAAAAATCAAGGGATAACACAAACCGATAATTTACAGCACTAAAAAGATAGAGACAACATAAGGGAGGGCAAGACAGAACTGGCCTTATCGCCCATACGCGCCATCACATCAGGAGAAGGTCCAATGAAGACGATGCCAGCCTTCCTACAGGCCTCAGCGAAGTCGTGTCTCTCGGAGAGGAAACCGTAGCCAGGGTGGATGGCCTCCACGTCGTACTGTACATCTTTCAGTCTCTCTCGCATCTCCATCAGTTGACAGACGAGTAACCTTGAGAGCAATGTCGATGATATCGTCAATAGCCAGATAGGCAGCAACTGGAGGGAGGCCGCGGCCAAGCATGTAAGCCTCGTCTGCTTTGTAGCGATGAACCGAACTCTTGTCCTGCAGAAGGAAAGTGAGTCAAGCAATTACAAGCCATGAAGATGGAGGGACCTGCTGTGAGTAGATGGCAACGGAAGTCTTGTTCAGCTCGGTCAGAGCGCGGAAGACTCGGATGGCGATCTCTCCACGGTTTGCCACCATCACCTGCGAAGGGAGTCATTGCATCGTTCTCTTCAGGGAGAGCAGATGAACCTTCTTGAACTCGCGGGAAGGGGAGGCGAGTGTCCGCCGAGTCTGCAGCCATCGAAGAGCTGCCGGGCTACGCAGGAAGCGCATCTCAAGCATCCACGCATTCCAAGCAACAACTCTTTCCGCTTATCGACTTACAATTAGGCTTTAAAATAAATAAATTAAAAAAAAACCATATGAGGATTTAGGGGCGTGCTTCATTATGAGCACTATTGTTTAAGCAGTTTATTAGTATTTCCCTGAACTCTTTAGTCATGCTAAATTATCAAATTAATCAAACGCCTTCGTAAAATTATGCAGAAAAAGCGTATAAAAAGCATGCGAGCTAGTAATATCATTAATCGCATGGCCTCGTCTACGGAAAGGTCGGCTCGCGGATGAACACTATTTTGTCTTCATTTCTCGGTCCGCGATCGCAGGGTTTGAAAGGTACAACGGGAAAGAATAGGAAGGTACAACTAGGTTGGCAAACTGGTTAGAGAGATCAGTTGGAATGGTGCAAAATATGCAAGCAGCGAGAGAAAGCAATGAGAAAGGGAAAACAGTTAGATGGCAAAGGAGAGAAAGGAAGAAGAGAGGATGAGATTAAGAAGGCAGACTAAATGAACCGGGAACAAACGGTGTTCGGGATAAAAAAGAGAGCAAGGCGAACCCAGCGATCGAGCAACTATTTCAGGATAGCACGTGCACTGCAGCAGAACGAGTGTGAGAGAGGGAAAGGGGAAAAGAGTGAGTGAGAAAGAGAGGGAAAGGGAAAAGGAGGGAGTGAGAAAGAGAGGGAAAGGGAAAAGGAGTGAGTGAGAAAGAGAGGGAGTGGGAAAATGAGTGAGAGGGGAGAGCGGGAGAGACAGACATAGAGAGGACATAGAGACTAATAAAGCTTTAGAAAGTGTTATTGTCCACAACTTTGGATCATGAGCTAGAAAACGAAGGGGAAAATCACAGGTTGTTGTCAATGAATAGAGATAGAATACTGGTGCGATAAGACAAGAGGAGATTGCAGTGCGATGGGATGTAAAAATCAAAAGTAGAAAAAAAGATAGAGGGAGAGGGAGAGGGAGAGAGAGAGAGAGAGAGAGAGAGAGAGAGAGAGAGAGAGAGAGAGACTGAGGCACAGATAGTAAGAGCCAGGCAAAATCCGCCGTCCAGGTTCGAGCGAGCTCAAAGAGCAAACATGCCCCACTTGGACAACGACAGTTGTAGAGAGAGGGTCCGAGAAACGGAGGGAGGACAAAGGGTACTTCGTTCAGAGAACTACAGAAATGAGTGTTCTTTGTAGTACAAAATGCATTCACTGAAGGAGATGACATGAGAGAGAAAAGAAGCTCAGAACCACACGCTGAAAATGAAATAAAGCAATTAGTAGATCAAACCAATACGTAGGTATCTACTATATTCAGAAAGCGAAGCCTCTAAATAGGAATGATAAAAGAAGTTGAGGGAATACCAAAGCATATCAAAACAGTGCACCGCGACCCTGAAAACCTGAAATACCTGAAATGGAGAGCCGACCGCTTGCGGCCAACTCGGAACAAGAGAGTGGAGAGCCAAGGAGCAGCAAGCAACAAATCAACCTCGCCCTCGGCCAAATCATCAGACTACAACCAATTCCACATCTACTTATTCTCCTTGCACGAATTCTTCATTATGAGACATTTCACCTCTTTTTTTTCATTGAATGTTTCTAGCGAAGCAAGGAATATGCGACAGGGAATTAACAACCCAACATTGCCTCCAATCACTGACCAAGATATCTTTGTTTATTACCGAACGCAACATACCAGCGCTTCTGTGGCATAAACAGGTTTTTACAGCGTACACACAAGTAGTCGAACGATAGCTTATAAAATGGCGATCATACCCTTATGTATAAGAAGAGAAAAGATCATGAAAAGTATGTACAAATCAGTAACATTCCACAGGTATAATTAACGCAGAAGGACCGTAATCTCCGAAATGTACAATAATTTCGAATTGAAGAAGCATCCACTAATGAATGGATCTGATAGGAGAATGAATTCAAAGGGACCTGTGAAACGCCTTAGCATTCATACGAATGTCCTTGCTTGGCAACGCACCACGAGAAGAATCCGATTCACCGGAGTTGCCCTCCGCACTGCAACAAAGACACTAATACCCATGGCCATTTCCCAGTGCTTACGGAGACGACTGATCCTCTTCCTCCTTTCCCTTTTCCTCCTCTCCGCTACTGCCAATGTCCTCCCCTTCACTGCTTCCCCTCTCCTCCTCCTCTCCATTATCAGTCTTTCTAATCCTCTGCCTCCTCTCCCTCTCTGCCCTCCACTCTGCAATCCTTCTATTGATTCTCTCGCTGTCCTCCTCTCCTCCCTCTTCCTCGCTTTCGTTGTCCGTTCCGATGCTCGTGCTGCTGTCATCGCTCGTGCTCATGTCCAGCACGTGGATTTCGCCGTTCAGAAGGAACTAAAAAAGGAATTAGATTAATTCAGGATTCCACATAAGAAATGCATAGATTTAGACAGTCATAAACGATATCCGGAATATGAATGAAAGAGAGCTGACGATTCCACGCTGCGGCTGCTGGCCCTGGCTGTCCGTGTCAGAAGAGCTCTCCACCTCCTCCCTGTCCACGCTCTCTCCTTCTTCTTCGTTGTCTCCTCTAACTCGCTCTCCACTGCTGCCTTCTTCACTCTCCTCATCCAGAATACTTCCATGAATACTAGCTTCCTCCGCGCTTTCCATATCTGCAAAGAATATCTATACAAGACTAGAAAGCAAGCAAATCCCAGAATACCTGAAAGAATCCGTCGGTGGAAAGCAGAGTTGCGGAGTACGAGGCTGTCGAAGTAGCGAAGCATGTCAGTGTCTTCCGCTGTGGAATCATCGGAGAGTTCCTCATGATGCAAGCCAATTCTAGTCGTCTCCCGCAGACGTGGCTTCCAGAAGGAACCACGCAAGCGAAGCGGCGACCACAACTCAAACATTTCAAGCTTACGCCTAATATGGTAAATGAACGATGGCAGCTATATTCAACAAGAAAAAAGATGCTTATGATATACCTTCACAATCTTCTCGACGCCCGAAGACGCCAACATGCAATTGGTGTTGGAATAGCGAACTTGATTAACAATGGACCGATGGCCGCAGAGAACTCCCGAGGCTTCCGGCACTGTTTTGAACACTTTGACACCTGAAGCAAACTATTTTATGAATAGAACGTCGAAATATCCATTGTTACTGTTGTAACAGCCAATTTCACCACTTTAACCATGAAATAACCGAACCACATTACAAAACGCCGAATGAAACAAGCAACACGTAATAGTATTTCAATGACAGACTTCTCGTTTGGAAAAGGAGAATGAAATGGAAGAGCTGACCGGTTTCTACGAACTTGTCATCTTCAATGGCGGGGATGTCCCAGACGAAGATGTCAAAGTTGTCCGAACCGGTAACAATTCTGCGTGGTCCAATAAAGTCCACCGACTTAATTGTGTGGTGATTCTGATACTTCTCGTCTCGCAGACGAATCAAATGATTATGGACAAGCTGAAAATATTCACTTGAACAGAAGGGAGAAAGTTCAGGTTAAACAATGTGATTCAATGTAAAGGTAGGCATGATGGACGCAACAGAATCCAGAACCACTCGAGAATTCAAACTCACTGAGAGAAAAAAAAACTAATATTCCCTGTTTAAGATTAACTCAACTTTAAAAAGTTTGAAAATGACCACAGCTATGATTGCAAAGCAAAAGGAAAAAAGAAACATCGATGAAGACGGGAGATCCGTGCGGGACTATTTGCACGATTCCATTGCCATCTGCACTCCAACGTGCGTACATGCAACCATTACGGCCAGCAGTCGCTCCCAAGTCCAGAAGCTCTCTCAATTCATCATGATTGGAGAGAGTGAGAGAGAGAGAGAGAGAGAGAGAGAGAGAACTGACTGCTTGGTGTGTCTGATGTCATAGAGAAGAAGGCCACGTGACTCGGTTGCAAGGGCAAAGAGAGTGGGTTGGGAAGGGCAGTACTGCCCAGAGTAGGTAACCTGCACAAGACATATTTCAGCAGACAATATATGACATGTATCCGAGTTAGGACCTCCGCATTTCCTGCTTTGATGACAGCCGCGGGCTCTTGAGGCGTTCGAGTGTCGATAAAAGTGACACAAGAACACTGTGTTTGGGTCACAGCAACTTCGTTTTCCATATTCGGCTACAGAAGAAGAGATATTCTTTGAGTGGACAACTCAATTTTACATCATCAGAATTAAAATTCACAGTTACTAAACGAGAACTGACATGAACATCGATATTATGAATAACGCCAGTGTTCTGATCGCAAAAGAGCTTCCGTCCAGTTTCAACATCATGCGAAATGAAAAGACGATCGTTCCCACCAGAGAAAAGGCGAGCACCACTGGAAGTTAAATGAGTTCAACATTTGTATTCATGAATAGCTAAATTTACCTGTTTGAGAACTTGACTGCAAAGATATTGGACTCGTGACGAGTGTCCATTATTTTCCGAGGATGAGGAGAGTTATCCTTCATGAGATCGGCAGTCGACCACAAGAAGACATTCATATCATCTCCTCCTATTCATAACAACAATACGACTTTCCAAGAGATGCGCGAGTGACACCAACCTGAGACAAGGAAATCCTCGTTCCGAGAGAATTCCAGTGCATTGACACAGCCCGTGTGGCCGAGCACATTCTTCTGGTAGCAACGGCCGGGGAGGACTGCGAGTTCGTCGAGATTCACTTTTCGTGGATGCCACCCTACGCTGCGCATCTCCAATATCGACGTCACAGACATCTTACGACTCCACGCTAGTTCATGCCATCAGAACCTCAACAAACTATCTATTGAGTTGCATTGGAAAACAGTGAAGGAAGACAAGCAAGGATCAAGAACATCTGCGCAGCTGCATAAAGTCTGGATGCCCTGCAGTGGATGACTTCGTGATAAATAAGACTTCCGGTAGCTGCTTCAGTACGCATTTCTAGTGTTTTAGATGGTCGAAAACCCCAAATGACGGTCCCGGCGGCCGGGGATCTTCACAACCGCTTGTTTTTTCTTCGCTGTCGACAATTTATCCGTTTTCGTTTTCACAGGAAATTGAAATAGACATTACGCAGCGGATGCAGACAGAATATGAAACATTATTTGGCGGACCCGCTACAAACATTTAGATACTCAAAAATGCGCAAAAGAAACAAAGCAATCATGCTTAAACGGGAAGAAAGTAGGAGTACTACATTACTGACATTTTAATGTACTTCACAGCTTCGCCCAACGATGAACATGATATAATTCTTCGTGATTTCCAAGCAATAAAATATACTATCTCTTCCCCCCCCCCCTCTAACTCTTCCTCTCTCTCTCTAACCCTCTCTCTCTCTAACCCTCTCTCTCTCTCTCTCTCTTTCTCTATCTCTCTTCCTCTCGCTCCCTATCTCTCTCTCTCTCTCTCTCTCTCTCTCTCTCTCTCTCTTCCTCTCGCTCCCTATCTCTCTCTCTCTCTCTCTCTCTCTCTCTCTCTCTCTCTCTCTCTCTCTCTTCCATTTCAGATTGTCCAGGTAATTTCCACTCTCCTAAAATAGAATGGCAATGAAGTCTGCGGGAATTCGCAGCCTGGAAGATTCGTAGCCCATTTGCGAGCAGCTCAGGCTGATAGCTACTTTCTGTTTGATGCCGTTCTTTCATTATACCTCGAGTATGAGCGGGATGCAATTGTTATACTAATATGGCCTATTTTTGTCCCTTCGCTCTTGATGCAAATAGCTGGGAACGAGATATTTCTTGTCATTTAATATGAACAACTGGTATGCCATTCGTGTCATTGTTTTTGTTAGAGGTTCACAATATAATATTTGGGATGTAGAATCAAAACATCTTAACCACCAACTCATTCAACTTTCTACTTCATGAAAACCGAGGATAGAAAATATTGAAACCGAATGTGAAGTGTTCCTTTCCCTCGTCCGAAATCGGAAATGGAGAGCGTGGCAGATGGAAGTGATTACGCGATCTCCTTCTTGGCCACTCTCAGCTGACAGCCGCGCTTTTACTGCGACTTCGAAGGGGATGGAAAAGAGTCAGATGAAGAATGTCCACTACACACTTCTAGTCCTTTAGATGAGGAATATCTTGTTTTAGACCGATTTTCGCTTTTTCAGTCCTTGTATACGATCTCTATCTTCGCTGTCATAATCTCCCCATGCCGTTACCTCTCAGGGGTCCCCCACTCTGATCTCCCTTTCTCTTATATCTGCACCCTCTCTTCTCTCCCTCTCCGATCTCCCTTTCTCTGTTTCACTCCTCTCTGCCCCTCTCTCCTCTTCCATGCTGATCTTCTTTTCTGTCTGTCTCTATCTTCCTGTATCTCTTTCTCTCCTATCTGTCTCTCTATCCTCTCACATTCCTCTTTTCATATCTCATAATCTTTGTACAGTCGACTGAATCCGTTCCCCGTCATGGCTGTTCTAAAAAGAATAACAAAATGTTCTCGGAGGTGATAATTACGAGAAGATCTCGGAGAGAGGCTGTCTCCATCGGACACGGACATTGCATAATGAACCAGAATGGAAATGGGAAGAACAGAGAGTGAGAGACATCGAGATATTCAGAGAGAGAAGAGAAAAGGAGCTTCCCT
This sequence comes from Allodiplogaster sudhausi, assembly GCA_945643635.1. Taxonomy (NCBI): domain Eukaryota; kingdom Metazoa; phylum Nematoda; class Chromadorea; order Rhabditida; family Diplogasteridae; genus Allodiplogaster; species Allodiplogaster sudhausi. The sequence continues at coordinate 237,460 of CALZFC010000081.1, forward strand.
AAAAAGAGGGTCAATAGAAAATGAGCTGTGAAAGTAGAGGAAATCTTGTGTTTGGGAGAGCATGTGACGCATCCCTTCAACGGGGCGAATCAGTGAATTCTCTTTCTTCTGCCACTCTCATTCTCCATTTCCATTCTGGAGGCCACTCAGATCAACACTTTCTCTCTTCTATCATTCATTTCGTCCCCGATCACTTCTTGCACCGACATCCCTTCTGACTTGGTGATCTACGAAAGATAAGGACTAGGTTTGGAGAGAAGGAGATGCTGAAATGGAAGAGGAAGTCACTTGATCTTCTTCTTCTTCTGCCATTACGTCACGTGAAGGGAACTCCTTTACTGTACGAGAGTGAAAGCCAAGTTTGCGGAGGAAGGAAGCGAGGGAATTGAGTGGCGTGGCTGCCGACCAAGATGCTATAGGAAGGAGGACCATCTCTCTGTTTGTAGAAGACAGAGAAAGAGAGTGTGAGAGAGAAGGAGAGAGAGTGAGAGAGAAGGAGAGAGAGAGAGAGAGAAAGAGAGAGAGAGAGAGAGAGACGCGAGGCTTACACTCCTCGAGGCAGAAGTCTTCGTCCAAGAAGAAGCTAATAAGGCACGCTGTCTGTGTTCCTTATTCATTTCCTCTCTGGACCTCATCCTAGTGATAGCTTCAGACGGTGGAGGAATTCCACTGCCCAGTGATCCATTTCATTGATGGTAGCAAAGGAAGTCTTCTGCGATCAGAATTGCTGGGCCATTGGGCATTTCCATACCTGATCTGTTTAATTGATATTCTGTTTCTCTGTCTAGAACGCGCTCTCTCTGTCATCTGTATTCATCTGTAGGCGTCAATCTTGTTGTCTTGCTGTTTTTCTCTTTCTCTACCTCTCCTCTGCTTTATCTAGTCTCCTTTTCTAGCCTGCCCTTGTCTCCTCTCTCTCTCTCTCTCTCTCTCTCTCTCTCTCTCTTTCTCTCTCTCTCTCTCTCTCTCTCTTTTACCATTAGTAAGATCAGCCGTGCTCTCTCCTACTCATCTTATTCCTGACGATTATATGATTGCTCCTTCTTTCTGGCATCTTTCTTCATAGGAATAGAGATAACTTATCTGCAATGATGAAGGAAATGAAATCCGAGAATGATTCGAATGGCGCGTGTAGTGACTATGTCTTCTTCCTTGATCCGTGCTTCTTCCTTTATCCTTCCTTCTTCACTTCACCTCCTTTCACCCCTCTTTCCCTCCCTCTCTCCCTCTTTCCCTCCCTCTCTCCCTCTCTCCCTCCCTCTCTCCCTACTCCTTCTTTTTCATGCCCTCGAGCTTCTTCTCCATTCTCTGTTTGGCATCGGTCTTCCCGGAAGCAGCGGCAACGGGAGAAAGAAACATCTCAAGCTGCTATTTTATTTTATTCTCTCGCTTTTTTTTGCTTACGTCTCTCTCTCTCTCTTTCTCCAGTTTACGTCACTCTCGTTCTCTGCGTCTCTCTCCCTCCCCATTGTCTCTCTCCAATCCTTCCCCTCGTCTGTCACCAATACACGCTCTTCACTTTCATGCAATAGTGTCCGGTTTTTTTCTGTAGCAAAAGCTCCTTGTCTGTATGCGTCTTCTTCACTGAGAATGGCTCTTTCCGTCACTCACCAACTCTCTGTATCTCTGTCTCTCTCTCTGTGCCCAGCTCTATCTGCCCCTTCCCTCTCTCTCTCTCTCTCTCTCTCTCTCTCTCTCTCTCCGTTGCCATCCTGAGACCGTAGAGCGAGGACACTTCTTCTGCTTCTCTCTGCCCTCCCCTTTTCGTGTATCATGACTTCATTTTGTAGAGGAAATGCTGAGTGGGAGGGGCATCTGGAGACAATGAGAGAACGAGAGAGGGAGAGAGAAAGAATGGAGGGCGGAACTTTATTTTGTCATTGGTTTCTGCCATTGCCGGTAAAGCACACAGTGGACTGCGCCATTCTGGCAAAGGATTGGAGGGGGCGTGGCTTCTTTCATCTTTAGATACGCCATTTGCTCTTTTCCACCATTGCAATGATGAGTGAGAAAGAGTGTGACCGTAATGAGCGAGGAGTGATTAGTGTATGAGAGATTTGGTGTTGTGGAATGGGAAGAAGTGGTTGTCTCTGCTCCCCTCTCCTTGCATGACTTCTTCGCTCCTTTTCTTCCGTTGTAATGCCGCCTTGATGGCAGCACCTCCCTCTGCCTTCCCTGGCCAGAGCCCGCCTTCCTCTTCCCGTCTTCTCCCCCTCATCTGCTTTCCCTCCACTTTCCTTCCACGGATTCACTGCGCTGATCTGGTTGTCGCCTTCAGACTGTCTGAATGATCTTCATAAGAGGAGCTTCCTTCCGGGGTTCTTTTCGCTGTTTCTCTGTCTCTCTCTCCCTCCCTCCCTCTCTCTCTCTCTCTCTCTGTCTATCTTCCGGTTCTTGCATCACCACGCTCCTTCCTCATCGCCTTAGCAGCAGCTTCGGAAGTGGCAGCGAGAGAGAGAGAGAGAGAGAGAGAGTGAGTAGGATAGAACACAGACAAAGAGGGAGAGAGCGAGAGAGAGAAATTGAGAGAGTGAGAAAGTGAGATCTGAGAGAGAATGGGGTGAGGCTGAGACAGTGCTTGTTTCCCGATGATCCCGCGGAAGGAAGCAGCTTTCCAATTCCTTTGCTCATTTCCTTGATCAGTAATCAATCTGGAGTCTTGAAGAAAGAATAGACGTTAGTTATAATAAGAGATCTCTCCTTCTTCTCAACTCTGCCTTTCTCCCTCCAAGTCTGCTCATATGGGTTCTCTCCGCAGTTGGTATCCCCAACAGCTCGCTCCTCCCCTGACATCTTCTCTTTCTCAGTAAAGCATCCGCTGCCTTTCTCACATCCATAGTCGGGTTGTAAAAGGCAGAGGGTGCCTCTGCTCCTTTCACTCTCTTCACCTCCTTCTATATCTCTCTTTCTCTCCCCATCCCTCCCTCTGCTCCATTCACTCTCTTCTCCTACTTCTGTATCTCTATTTCTCCACCCCTCACTCCCTCTGCTCCATTCACTCTCTTCACCTCCTTCTATATCTCTTTTTCTCGTTCTCCTCCCAAGGCGAGCTTACTTATCTTTTTCCCTCATTTTATTGAACATGGCGAAACCCAACTAGTGGAAAGGGATTGCCTCAACATATAATTTCTAGAGTAAAGTGTTTCACTGTCTTTCCGTTCTTCATGGCTTCCCTTTCTCTTTTGCAATAGTTGATCCAGGTATCGTCTTATCTGATCAGCTGATCAGTCTGCTATTCTAAATGTCATGTTGTCCCTCCAATTCTTTGCCATCTACTCCTTTTCTCTTGCCAAGTCTTTCACCCAAACCAGGAAGGATTTTGTCACTTCTCGAACTAGTGGCGGATAAATGGAGTGGATCTCTTCAGGGTGTCCATTTCACTGTACGAGCTCCAAGCGCTGCTGGCTATCTATTGGACACGTCCACTCATTCTCTCTCTCTCTCTCTCTCTCTCGCTTTCTCTTTCTCTCTTTCTCTCTCTCTCTCTCTACGTCAAAACCGGATTGCGTGTGATGTGGTGAGTGAGTGCGCGGGGCTTCTTCCTTCTTCTCCAAGTACCGTATACACACCGCTCCCCTGCCACATCTCCATGTATCAAGAAGAGAAGCATGCATTCTTCTGTCTCTCTGTCTCTTCATACTTCTTATTCTTCTCTCTCTCTCTCTTTCTCCCATTCTCTCTCTCTTTCTCTCTTTCTCTCTTCATTGATGGTAAGCCAGTCGCGACTTGCACATAGATGTTCTTCACATGGTCGGCATCTAGATACTTTGCGCATTCCTTTCTCTCTCTCTCTTCATCTCTGTTCTCTCTCTCCGTGATCTCTCTCTCTCTCGTATCCTTCAATTGACATTGTTCCCATGACTCGTCCCTTAGCAGTAGCAAACACCAGCCCCCTCCGAGTGGGGCAAACGCGACTCGGCGCTCTTTTTGCCTTCCTTCTTTCTCTCTCTCTCCCTCTTCTCTCTCTCTCTCTCTTTCTCTCTCTTCTCTCATCCCTCTTCTCTATCTCTCTCTCCCTCTTCTCTCCTTCTCTATTCTGCATTGTCATTCCATATTTTTTTGTATCCGAATGATTGCTCCTCTTCCTCATGATCCCACTGTCCCTGTACGCAGTAACACATTTCTGACCCTCTCCGACTCAGTCTCATTATTGTTATAAGGCAATGAGGATACACGGATGAATAAGAAAAAAGAAGTATCAAGACGACCAAACTTGCCCCTCTTTCAGCCTCAGTCTGCTTCGCTTTGACACAGCCATCAGCCAACTTTGGTTCCCCTCTCCCTACCTCACACTTTCTCTCTCTCTCAGTCACTTTCTCACTCTCTCTCTCTCTCTCTCCTCCCTCTTCCCATTCTCTGTCCTTCTCAGTTCATTGCTCCGTGCCCATTGCCATGTGATCTGTGTTGATGCTGAAGGAGTCAGCGATGGCTGTGCTTATCCATTACAGGCATACGCTGCTACTCTCCTCTCTCAGCTCTCTCTCTCTCTCTCTCTCTCTCTCTCTCTCTGACTCTCTCTCCCTCTACCCTTTTCTCTTCTCCAATGGTGTAAACTTTATCGCTCGGTTGATCTGGTAGCCGCCAATGGAAGCACGAGCCACTTTGTTATGAATCCTTCTCTGGCTACTCTTCTCTACTCCCTCTGCCAGCCCCCTTCCCTCTCTTCTTTCCTTCCCTTCCCTTCTACATTCTATCATCATGACAATGACTCAGTCCTTGCAGGGATGGAAATGAAGGAGGAGTGTTCGTCTCCGTCTCCTACTCTCAATGCGATGCTTTCCTCTCTTGGAGGGGCCGAAGTCGTCTCTTCTCTTATGCTGGCGGCTTCTCCTACGAACTCCACATCCCATTCTTCTGAGACTGCCGCAATCGCTTCTTCCGCACCCACTCCGGGTCTCCTTCCGAATGGAAAGAAGACCAAAGGAAGAGTTAAGATCAAAATGGAGTACATCAATAACAAACTCCGCCGGTACACAACATTCAGCAAGCGGAAGACTGGCATTATGAAGAAGGTCGAGCACGTTTCTCTCTTTCTCTTCTTGATTCTCTTTCCCTCTACCTCTCAACATTTCTCTCCTCTAGGCCTTCGAGTTGTCGACGTTGACGGGTACGCAGGTGATGTTGCTGGTGGCATCTGAGACGGGTCACGTGTATGCCTTTGCGACGAATAAGTTCAGGCCGATGATAATGTCTGATGCGGGCCGAGGGCTGATCCAGAACTGCCTCGCCCAGCCCGATGGTAACACTCTTCTCATTCCATTCTTATCATTTAACTTTGATTAACCTGGTCACTAAATAAGGAGTAGCATTAATAATCGTTGTTTATTGCTACCTTTCATATCCTATCTCTCTTCTGTCTCTCTTTCTCCCTTCGATATCTCTCTCCCGACTTGCAGAGGATACTGTGGAGACTGCTCCAACTCGTTGCGAGTTCACCTTCGACGCGGGAGCAGCGACAACAGCCCGTAAGAGGAAGATGCCCGGAGGGGTTCCCGGAGGGGCCGGGAGTGGCTCCTCTTCCGGCACTCCCGCGCCCCAGAACGACGGAGAGGGCGTCAGTCACTTCTTCATATCAACTCCCCCCCCCTCTCTATCCCCCAACCACTCCTACGGAGTCTATAGGGAATATGTTGATTTGCCTGCTTATTCGACAGTCGCCTTACTCACTCATTCCACGTAATCACCGCTATTAAGCATTTCTTTCTCTCTCTCTCTCTCTCTCTCTCTCTCTCTCTTTATGTCTATGTTTCTCTCTGTGTTTCTCTCGTTCCCTCTCTTTCTCTTTCTCTCTCTCTCTCTCTCTCTCTGTATTTCCCTTGCTCTTTATCGCTATCGCTCTTCCCAATGCGAGACGAGACTAGCGGCTGCTCCAGGCTTTCCATCGAAACGTAGCGCAAATAGAGTGAGTGGCGGGTTTAGGACGTTGGTTCGAGTTGGCGGGGAATCAGAACTAGGAGTGAGAGTGAGAGAGAGAAAGAAAGTGAGAAGGTGAAAAAGATAAAGAGAGAGATAGAAAGGGAGATAGTTGGAGAAATAGAGAGAGAGAGAGAGAGAGAGAGAGAGAGAGAGAAGAGTGATGGCTATTGAAGCTGTCATGATTCCGGCGAATTTTGCATGGCAAGAGATGAAATGCCGTATACTGCAGACTCAATGAAATCGAGGTTGATGGTTGATGGGAAATCTCTGCTTTCTTGCCTCGTGCTATTTCTAGTCGAAGAGAGAGGGGGAGAAAGAGAGCGCAAGCATCTTTGGAGTGTAAGACTGGCATGGATGACAGAGGGGCGACTTTCTTTGCTTTGCCATTTACAACGTTCTCTACGCTCTCTCTTTCACTCTCTCTCTCTCTCACTCTCTCTCTCTCTCACTCTCTCTCTCTCTCTCGCTGTCGTATTTAGTAGTACCGTATACCTCCGAATAAGGGAAGTGGACATGCATGTGCATGAATAGGCCACGCCCACCCGAAATGGCATGATTGGACAGCTGAGAAACCTGTATCCTTCCTTTCTCTCTCTCTCTGTTCGATATGGACCACTGCTTCACAAGATATATAGGGATACCAAAATAGTTTCTTTGTCATTCCTTCTGATCCTCTCAATAATTTATTTAGTGTGATATTATAATATTTACACCAAGTTTAGAGGAGTTATGGCGTGGAATTAAGAGCACTGCAAGAGATCTCCAAGGATGCCCTAGTCTGCGTCAATTTTAGCTAACAGGGGTGTCGTTTGTTTTTGACTCTAGACCTTGTGAAATGAGTTTCTAAACGATAAAGGAGGGACTGGAAATAGGAAGAGAACGAGAGAGAAAGAACAGCAAGAAAGGTAAGCGGCAGCCCAGCCTCGGGACTAGACAGTTGTCTTCATGAAGACTCCTTCAGAGGCGTATTCTCAAAGGAGATGAATAGGCTCCTCATGTCCTCTCCTTCACTGCCTCTATCTCACTCTCTCTCTCTCTCTCTCTCTCGATCGTCTTTACTGGTTTGTATGCGACGGAGTTTGTTGAGGCGTAGTGCCACTGGCGATGGAGTTGTTTTCGGTGGGAGCTCGCTTCGCTTTACTTCATGATTCCTTGAAGGATATTGAGTGTATTGTGAATGAGCTGCCATTGCCAGCTAGAGAAAGATTGAAGGGAGGAATCCAAGCAGGCCGCATTCTCTCTCATTCTTTTATATTACTTCCTTACAGTCGTTCAAGGGCTTTTCGTTTCGCGGAAACAGATTTCAAGAAAAGGAGGTTCCGCTTGAGAACCTCTTTATTTTGCCTGATTCTGCCTGGTTCTCTATATCTCTCACTTTGCTCTGCTTTCTCTGCCTGGAGTGGCTGCCTCCTCTTCCTTTCCCATTTCACGCCCTCCCTTCTTCTGCCTTTCCATCCTTACACAGCCTCTCGCCACCCTTCACACGCAGGATGAGAATAGATGAAGGAATGGAGATAGGCGAGGGAGTCGAGACGGAGATAGAGAGAGAGAGAGAGAGAGAGAGAGAGAGAGAAAGAGAGAGAGAGAGGGAGAAGTCCAGAGAAAGGAAAATAAGTCATCCGAGAAATGCTGCCATTGCTCTTCCCAGAGCGGTTGAAATAGCAGCATATGTGGAAAGGGCGCATTGAAGAGAAAGAGAGATGTCGGCATTTAGAAAGGAATGCTGGCAACTGGAAAGTCCTGTAAGTGTGACAGTTTCCGAGCCACCGTTCATGTAAGCATTCAAAGACAACAAATTTATGATATCTGGAGTGTTAACGTTCCACCTGACATCTTTGGTAGCTTGTACATATTTGTGGTGCTATTTTACTGCTGGAGTGTTTCTTCACCATCCACAATGGAAGAGACCAATTCACTTGGAAGTATCTGAAATAGAGAGTGGAAAGGAGTCAGAGAGTGTAAAGAGAGAGCGAGAGAGTACGAAGACTCACAAAGAATTTCGAAAGGAGAGGCTAGAATGTAAGGAAAGGAGAAGATGGCAAAGTTACTTCTCCTTCTGGAGAAGAGAGGCATCGATTGATTGGTTGGGAGAGAAGCAAGAAAGGTATGCAGAGTGCGGGATAAAAGTGGAGGGAGAGAACGATAGTGGAAGAATGAGAAGGAAAGACTTTTGAGAGGGTGGCAGAGTAATATAGAGAGAATGACACTTGAGGAAGCAAGAGATGGGAAAACGGAGATAAAGCAGACCCATAAAGGATCACCCGACCAACCAAGTGAAAGTCTAGCATCCGAGGAGGGATTGTGAGTGTGCATTGGGCTGTCACCAAACAAGGTCTTAAAGGAGTGTGACATGCATACATATGAATATTCACATGCATAATTAACGCATTCATCAACATTTACAAGAAAGCGTAATTTTTTTATGATAAAATTTTCACAGATAATTATATCTTTATACTAGTAATAGTTTTCAAAATAATTCTCAAAAAAAAAGAAAGGAAAAGTGAGAAGATGAAAATGTTGATTGTAGGGCGGACTGAGCTTCGTGCCGACGATGGTGCCCACTTCCCTCTTCGCGTACACGGAGGAAGACTACAACGAGGCATCAGATGCATCCGACTCAGAGGAAGCAGCCACGGCCGTGGAAGAGGCCGACGAGGAGAAGGACGACAAGGACTGCCACAGAGGTAAGCAGTCTCTTTTCTCTTTCGTTCTTATGACAGTCTGACATTCCTCTTAGCTTAAGCAACCCCACTGTACAGAGTATTCCCATGTGGGACGAGAAAAGGAACTGTCTTGGAGTGCTTTCCTTGGTGCAGAGGGGCTGAGACTGCCCTTCTCTTTGTAGTAACTGTTAGCTTCTCCCTCTCTTTAAATAGACAGCCAAAGGATGCTGCCATCTCTGTTTACTCTTTCAATCTCTCTTTCTTTCTCGCCTTCGAACTCTTTCTTCTCTCTTCGTCATTCTCTATCTCTCCTATTAGGTTACTGGGACAAACCTTTTGTGGCTTTCTTCTCTCACTGCTTTTGCTCTGTATAAGCAGAGTAGAATGAGGAAGAGTAGTGAGGCGCCAACATATATGTATACATATTTGCTTGAACTTCCCAATTTATGTGTATTAATGATTTAGTTTTAGATAAGGGCGCTTTGAAGAATGAAGATGCATTCTTTGCTCCCTTTCTCGACTTTGCCTTTTCATCCTTTCCCTGCCATTCCACGTCTTTCTGTGTTTGACTTCGTGAAAATTGGGTCGAGGGAAGAAAAAAGGAGAAGATACCTGATTTGTTGGTGGCAAGATGGGAGTGCAAAGCTGGCATTAGAAAGGAGAAGCTAAGCTTTCTGGAAGAGAGAAGGGAGGGATAGAAGAAAGAGAGAGTAGCAGAGAGGGGGACGAAGAGATCGCAAAGGAGAGAGAGATAGAAAGAGAGAGAGAGAGAGAGAGAGAGAGAGAGAGAGAGAAAGAAGAGAGCCTCACATACTCGAAGGGAGTGGATGTACCCACGTTTCTCGACCCAGTGCTTCGTATTGCAACTAAAGAGGCTGCTTATTACTATATTTAATTGGAGCTGCAGGGAAGCGTCGAAGTAGAAAGTGAGGAGAAGTAAGAACAAATGTCAAACAGGAATGAGAATTGCTGATGTCTTTCAACTCATACAAAGAGAAGTGAATAGTTTGGTCAGCCTTTCCCTTTTTTCAACTTTTCTTGCATTCCGGAATTCATATTTCTTTCACGTTGTGAACTTCTTCGTGAACACGAAGTTTCACACATTTAGGTCCTTCCTCCTACTTTGTTCCTTTTTGGATTCCAACCCTTTTTCCCACACTCCCTATTCGTTCATATTTGGACACTTTCCTCAATTTCTTCGTCCATCAAAGAAAAGAGGAACCTTGGTAAAAACTTACGAAATAAAAATAAAATTAGATGATAGTGATAGAAGAGAAGAAGAGATTGGATTACAGAAATGTCAACTGCGATGAAGACTGCCGCCCCCGGCTCGCGCATCAAAACCATCCAAGACGCCCTCCGAGCGGCCGCTTCCAATCGAGAAGCGAAGGCTGCAGCGGCAGGGAAGAAGCGGAAGACTGGCGCGTCCTCGGCCACCTCTTTCTTCCCATCCGCCACCTCCTCTTCCTCCCCCCTCTCCAACTCTGGCAACATTGCCATTCCCACTTCACTCCTCGGCCCTCTCTTGATGGCAGGTACGGTACACTCGTTCTCTTTGCGCGACATGCAATGTATGGCCTCCGGCATAACTTATCTGCTTCTTCTCTTTCTATCTCCGTTATCCTTAGTCTCACTTTCTTTCGCTCTGCTTTCTTACTCTTCTCTTTCCTTACTCTACTCCGCTTTTCCTTCCCTTTTTACACTTCCTCTCCTACACTCTTTCCTCTCGTTTTCCCTCCCCCATCTCTTTTTACCCTCTCCCTATCCTGCACTCTCCTTCTCTATCTCTCTTTTACCATCTCTCTCCCCTACGCTCTCTTCTTCTCTCCATTTCTTTCCTGCAGCGGCTGCAACGATGACTTCTGCCGGCTCCTCAGTCCCCTGTCCCTCCGCTTCTTCATCTTCCTGTCCCCCGGCTGCCTCTGCCAATGGAACGATTCTCTACCAAGGACCACAGGGAATTGTCTACGCGAACCCAGCCAGCGATGAAGGTACTCAACACCTCACTTCCACTTCCTCAACCGTGCTTCTTCTTCCCTTTTTTCCTTCCCTTCCTTTCCCCTCGTTTTCTCGCTCCCGCAAGCATTGACTTCCTCACTAAAAGGAATCTCATTCCTCTAAACATATGTGTATATTATAAAGAAAAGAGTATTTGTTTCTGGAAAAAATAATAATGCACACATGCGGTAGACGGAGGTTCTCACATGGAAGAGCATGAAAAAGAAAGGAATGAATTAAGCGGCGGGAGGCGCGGCCCCTGGCAATCTGCTGGCGTCTGTGGCGAAGACGGCAGAGGAGGCTGCGGCTGCTCAGTCGCTGATCAATGCCGGCTTCCCCTTCTCCAACGTCCTCTGCCTCCAGCAGGCGAGCACTCTCCTTGCCATTCTTCCTTCACTTCATTCAGTTCTATTATATATTACTCTGTTATTTCCCTATTTAATCAACCGATTTCAGCTAATGGAAACTGCTGCGTTGAGCGGAGCAGCGAAAGGAGAATGAGAGGCCTCCAGCTGATGGTATTCTCCGCGCTTCATCATTATCCTCACATTCTCTCCCTTCCTTCTTTGACAGAAATGGCGGGACGTTTACTAGAAACATTTTAAATTAATAGAAGCTACCTGATTCCGTCTACGGTTTCCGGTTTAATTTCCTTGAATTCGCCTTCTCTTTCCTCCAATTTTTCCTCTGTATTTCTTGATGCACAAATTGAAGTAGAAAATATATTGTTTCCGTTAATGGATTGGTCTGAAATAGTCAACTAATTTCAGCTTTAGATTGTTAACTTGGAATGGAATGGAGGATTACTCACGAGGAACCTCTTCAGGTTCTCACTAGATTATGTATCTAGCTTGTCTATTCTTTTCCTACTTTCCTATAGTTTAAAATGATAGCAATTCTGTGAAGCCACTCATTCGCCTTCTCAAGTGCAATCTCTCCTTGTATTTTGTCATAATTATTCTTGCTGGAGATTCATTACGTATCAAAAGAGATTCTTTTCTAATCAGCATTTCTTGTCCGGTTTGTAATAGCTCATTTTGATAGATAAAGTTGCCTTAAAGAGAAAGCTCCACCCAGGGGTGCCTTGCTAAGCCTCTTTTTATGTGCTCGCTCATTGTTATCTGATCAGAGTATCATTGCTCTTTTCCATCCCTCCTCATCGCTCTTCTTTCATCCTTTCTCCATTTAATTTCAGATGTCCCTGCCTGATAAATCTGAGAGCATAAGCACTTGTTTTTGAATACAGTTGAAAAAGCCTAGCGACATGTAGAGGTACGCCTTAGGCTTACTATTGACTACAATTCTTGCGAGGATAAGTAATTTAACGCCTCAATGTTTGGCTGTTAGTTTCTCTTCATTCTTTCGATTTGTTTACGCATTTCCAGTTTGTTTCAATGACAAGCATGCCCTATCGATAAGTGCTTACTCGCTCGTTGCTCTCACTCTCTCGTCCATCCATGCTCTCTCGCCTCTCAGCTCTCTCACACATACACACGCTCTCTTCCCTCACTATCTTCTCTGCTTTGCTCCACGTGAAGGGTTGTTTTGCGGGGAAACGCTGTTTCGGTCATTTCACCTTATCAATCACTCCCCATGTGAAAGTTGCCAACATTCACAAATAACTCGCTTCCTATTTTTGAGTCAATATTTATTTAATGCCATGTAAAATAAGCAAGCGCTTACTGTTTCTTTTTTTTGAGTGGAAATGACTCTGCCGAGCGAGATTGAATGGATTGAAATCAGCAATGGACATGGACTCAGTGCTACTATTCTCTCTTACGGCGCAACTCTCCAGGTGAGTGCTCTCTCTCTCTCTCTCTCTCTCTCTCTCTTTCTCTCTTTCTCTCTCTCTCTCTCTCTCTCTCTCTCTTTCTCTCTCTTTCTCGCCCTCTCTCTTTCTCTTTTTCATTCACGCGCTCTCTCTCTATCGCTCTCTCCCTCTCTCTATCGCTCCCTCTCTCTCTCTCTCTCTCTCTCTCTCTCTCTCGCTCTCTCTCGCTCTCTCTCTTTCTCTCTTTCATTCGCGCGCTCTCTCTCTCTATCGCTCTCTCCCTCTCTCTATCGCTCTCTCTCTCTCTCTCTCTCTTTCTCTCTCTCTCTTTCTCTCTCTCTCTCTCGCTCTCTCTCTTTCTCTCTTTCATTCACGCGCTCTCTCTCTCTATCGCTCTCTCCCTCTCTCTATCGCTCCCTCTCTCTCTCTCTCTCTCTCGCTCTCTCTCTTTCTCTCTTTCATTCACGCGCTCTCTCTCTATCGCTCTCTCCCTCTCTCTATCGCTCCCTCTCTCTCTCTCTCTCTCTCTCTCTCTCTCTCTCGCTCTCTCTCTTTCTCTCTTTCATTCACGCGCTCTCTCTCTCTATCGCTCTCTCCCTCTCTCTATCGCTCCCTCTCTCTCTCTCTCTCTCTCTCTCTCTCTTCTCTCTCTCTCTCTCTCTCTCTCGCTCTCTCTCTTTCTCTCTTTCATTCACGCGCTCTCTCTCTATCGCTCTCTCCCTCTCTCTATCGCTCCCTCTCTCTCTCTCCCTCTCTCTCTCTCAAGCGCTTGCTCTCTCTCTCTCTGTCTCTCTCTCTTGCTCTCTCTCTCTCTCTTCTCGCTCGCTCTCTCCCTTCCTTTTTAGTCCGTCCGCTTTCCGGATCGCCAAGGACATCCGATAGACGTAGTCCTCGGCTTTGAAACCGTCGAAGGTTGTTCTTGATGTGTTTCTTCTCTAACTATAAGCTGAAGTAGAATGAATGAATGCTTGGAGAGTATTTGAAAGACGGAGCGAGTTTCGGCCGCACCATCGGAAGAGTCACGAATCGCATTAAGAATGCTCAGTTTGTGCTCGACGAAAAATCATTTCAGGTATCTTTCTTTTATTGAATGAAACCCGGAAAGATGAAGCAGAAACAACTTTCAGCTCGAAATGAATCGACCTCCACACCATCTTCACGGCGGTTCGAGGGGAGCGGGAAATGTCCGTTCTCTTACAATTAAATTCATACGTGGAAATAATATGATCAATTTCATTCTAAACAAGGAGATATTTAAGAGAAACTGGGAAGTGGAGTGCAGAGAGGGCAACTCCGTCACTCTCTCCCTCTGCCTCCGCTCCCATGAAGACAAGTATCCGGGCGACGTCGACATTAAGGTCATTTGCTCCCTCTAGCTCTCTGCATCTCTCTTTCTCTCTGTTCAAATCTCTCCGCCAGAGGTGCTAACGGGCCCAAAAATTTTATCCATTTCCCGATCCATTTCCGGGCCCTAGAATTTTGCGCCCGGCCCGTGGGCCCGTTTGAGCCCGATTTTCAAAAAATTCTGCGAAAAAAAAGTCCGACGAGTTACAAATTGTTTTGAAATTCAGAATTTTTTCATGCTCTTGCTATGCACATTCATTTTTATGTATAGAAGAAAGAGTTTTAGGGGGAAAATGAACAAATGAAGGAAGTTTTGCACTTTACAATGCCACCAATCGTCCTGACTGGACGGCATTGTGTGCTTATCGGGCCCAATCGGGCCTGCGGGCCGGCCCAACTTCTTATGGGCACGGCCCGGCCCCGGGCCCTGGAAGGTTGGGCCGGCCGGCCCTACGGGCCGGGCCGGCCACTTTGCGCCTCTGCGTACCGCTAACAACAACGAGTACAGGAACTTTTCGAAAGTTCCAAAATGTCCGATCAAATTGTGTATTTCTCGAAGAGCGCATGTCGATTTGCTTTGCATATTTAGATTCAGACATTCGAGTTTTGCCATAATCGATCCTGCATCCCCTGGTTGTTGAGCGATACTGTATATTTCTCTCCGTGTCTCTCTCCGTCTCTCTCTCTCTCTCTTTCTCTCTCTGTCTCTCTCTCTCTCTTTCTCTCTCTGTCTCTCTCTCTCCCTCTCTTTCATAGGTGACATATACCGTCAACGACCTCAACCAGCTGCTCATCGAGTTCTCGGCGAAGGCAACAGAGAAGACGGTTGTCAATCTGACTAATCATGCCTATTGGAATCTCGATGGAGAGGTACACTCACTCAAAATTTCAAGGAATTGATATGAGATATTCTCAACTTTACTCATATGACGGAATAGAAAATATATTTGAATGACTAATTGCATGAATACATATTTATAGAACAATTGGTGGAATTACAGCTAATCATTTTAAATTATCAGCTAACAATGAGATAATGTACAGGCGTCCTCCGTTCTTGACCACAAGCTTCATATCGCAGCCAAGAATTACCTTCCCGTGGACTTGACTTCTCTCCCAACTGGCATCGTTTTTAAACTATTAAAAAGAGTTTTTTTTTCGATATCTGTCACGATTTCCATATCACTGTAATGTCCACCTTGATCTTACAGGAGAGGTGGTGGGAGTGGCGGGCACTCCATTCGACTTTTCTTCTCTCCGCTCTCTCCGAAATGACGACTCTCCCTCTTCTCATCACATTGACAATGACTTTGTACTGGATAAACACGCCGCAGGGCAGCCTCTTCTCACGTCCGTTTCTTCGTAGCAAACGAGAACAATCTAATTGGATTTAAAATCGAGTGACTTCAGATTGGAATCTCCAAAGTCAGGAATTCGGCTCGAACTGTCGACTTCTTATCCAATCATTCATGTTTACTCCGCCTCTCATCTCACTGGTCAACTGAAGGGCAAGAATGGAAAGGTTCAAGCTCAACTCTCTCTCTCTCTGTCTCTCTCTCTCTCTCTGTCTCTCTCTCTCTCTTGTTCTTGCTCTATCAATCTCTCCCTCTCCATCACTCAGTTCTATGATGCACACTCTGCTCTCGCCATCGAACCTCAGAAGTACTCGGATGCACCAAACAATGTTGGACACGTTGAACAGCTTTTTCTTAATAAATTACGACTATTAGAGAAAACGAAATGTAGTTAATTATCCGAATGGTTTTCCCGAATGTTAAAGAGTAACTTTCCTTCGATCGATCTGGTAGAGGGTGAGATGTACAACGAAGAGATTGTCTATTCTTTCTGCCATCTCAACTAATTATTCGCCTTCAATAATTTCGTGCTGCCTCGCTGCTTCGTTGGCTCTCGTTTATTACTTTCTGAAGATAACAATGAATAAATATGTTGTACTCTTTCTGTCGACGAATCATATTTTAGGGATGAATTGATGAACGAGGATGTTTCACATTAAATGGGTAAATTAAAGATGTTGGCAGTCCCTTCATTCCCGCTCATTTTGCTTGCTTCTCCATATCAAACTGTTCGTCATTTGGTTGACATTTCCGCTTTAGATACACTGGAAAAAGTTCCCTTTGAGGCTGTGCATGGAAAATCAACGAAACAAGGCCAGCATGGCCACTAGTGTTCCAATGCCTCCTCTCTCTCTCTCTCTCTCTCTCTCTCTTCCTCATCTCGTCTCTCTCTCTCTGTCTCTTTCTCTCCTCCCCTAATCCATCTCAGTCTCCCACATGCACTATCATACTCTCGTTGGCTAGGCATATACGAGATTTCTGGAGATGTTTACTTCCCGCGAGATTAGAGAGTGAATGGCAGAGAAAATCATCGAAACAACTGAACTGTTCAGGGGCGTAACCAGAGCCTGTCGTCATGGCGTGGGAGCAGAAAAGGGCGACCAGGCCAGGCTCCACACACCTCCGCGTTCACTTAGGCTCCACTTCTTAGGCTCCCCTTTCCTCTCTCTCTCTCTCTCTCTCTCTCTCTCTCTCTCTTTCTCTCTCTCTCTCTTTCTCTCTCTCTCTTTCTCTCTTTCTCCCTCTCCTTGCCTCTATCTACCTCTCGCTCTTACTCTCTCGTTCTCACACTCTTGATAAATTTTTCATTCTACCTCTCATCTCTTTTTCATGCTCCATGACCTCGCCATCGGCATACTGAATAAGAACGACTGCCTCTATTCTAATCCTCAGGATGTTCTTATCTGGGTGATAGCATCCCCCGTCTTTGGTTCTTTATTATATTCCCTCGAAAAATAGTCAAGAAAGAATAAGAGAAGTTGCTGAGGGAGGCTGTCCTTTTGCGTCTTTTGACTGAAAGATCTTTTCTGTTTTTCTCACTTTATCCACTGAAAACTCTCAGATTCTACAAATGTTTTAATGGCAGTTAGAACGTCGTCAATTATAACTTTTCTATTTTTATCCCGTGCTCTTGACGAAAGTTCTATGTATAAAGTTTGGTCCGTCTTTGCTATATTCTCACGTCTTGTTATAAAACATTTCCACATTTGCGCAACGTAAGTTGGAGAACATTTACTGCCCATTTCTTTGCTTTTCCATATTCAACATTATTTCTCCCCATCTGCCTCTCCGGCCTTTCCACTTTTTATCCCTCTCTATCAGTGTCTCTCTCTCCACCACACTCTCTCTTTATCTGTCTCTCGCTCACTATCTCGATACAACTTTCTAAAGTTGTTTGTCTGGAGTTGGCATCATCGAAACACCAGAAACGAAGTAGAGAAATACGGCTGTTCATCGAGAAAGGCTTGGGCGTTCCATACTCTATTTCCACATCTGCCTCCCTCACTGCAAGCAATTTTTTTCTTGTACGTCTCTCTCTTTCTTTATTTCTCATGCCACCTTCAAAATTGCACCAATGCTGGATGTTCTAAATTAAGTTTGTGGTTGCCAACATCTTCTATTTTCAGCTTCACTTTCGTCTTACCCTCTCTATTTCTCTCCCTCGTTCTCTCGCTCGCACTCTCTCTCTCTCTCCTCATAATGAAGTCCGTACTCTGTCATCGCTACAAAGCAGTAATCTTTGACTTCGGCGGAGTCCTGATGTCTACCACGGTGCCAATTCCCTTCTGGAAAGGTATCACAGAACTATCTCCATTATTTCTTTTGAAGGATGAGACGAGGACCATAAATTCCTATATATATTTGTAGAATGTGAGGAGGAATACGGGTTGCCGAGTGGTTCGATCTACCGGGCTCTTGTGCAAATGCTCGTCGAGGTTGCCATTATGCCATTCTTTGACGGTCAAGAAAACAGAAGCTGCAATGAACAAAATTGAGGTGCCAAATCTGGATCGAGAACTCTTCGAAGGGAGGATCTGTGCAGACGATATCGAAGCTGATATCATTCCAGAGTTCTTCTCCAAAAAAGTCTTCATTTTTTTTTCTCTCTCTCTCTCTCGCACTCTCTTTCGCTCTCTCTCTCTCTCTCTTTCTATCTCTCTTTATCTTTCTATCTCTCTCTCTCTCACTAATGACATGTTCATTAACAACATACATACATACATAACATTCAGTTCAACATCCAGTTCCCAAGTCCACTGCCAATTCTTCACGAGTGGATGGGTCCAGGCAAAAAGATTCAATATGTGGGTCACACTTTATGAAGATGTGAAATAGGCAGGGAGAAGAGGACGATTATGATGCCCCTCCTCTTTCTTCCAGAACGAGCGACTTCTCAGAGTCGTGCGGAAACTACGAAAGATGGGTTTACGCACGGCCATCATGACTAACAACTACAAGTTCGACCGCGACGGGATGAAGGTGAGGAATGGCAAGCTGAGGAACAAGAAGTCATCTTGAGGGAATGCACTAATGAAACGTCTATTATCAGTGTCAGAAGATGTGTTTGTCTTGAATATGTGGTAGAGGAGCAGTGAGAATCTCATTCGAGCTGTTCGTAGGGGGAGATCGGTGTTCTTCTGCAGATTCGAACTCCGATCGATTCCTCCCTCTTCGATGTCATTGTCGAAAGTGTACACGAAGAATGCATGAAGCCGGACTTCATCTTTTACGAGGTTTAGCATTTCTCAGATATCTCATTTTCACCCGAGCAAGTGCTTGTTTCTCCCCACTACATTATCCTTTACTTTTCACTCTCTCCTTTCCTGCATTCCTCTCTCTCTCTCTCTCTCTCTCTTCCTCCGCACTCCACTCTTCTTGCAATCAGATGTCCATTTCCCCTTCAGAAAACACAGTCTCGTTTGGGTCACGATATCGAGCCTCACCAGTGCATCTTTTTGGATGACTTGAAAGTGAATTGTCACGCCGGCGACCGCTTCGGATGGACGACAATTCACGTCTGTCTAGAGAGACAGAGAAAGAGAGAGACAAAGAATGAAAGAGAGATGGGAGAAACAAAGAGAAAGATAAAGGGAGAAAGAGAGAGAGAGGGAGGGAGAGAGAAAGAGATAGAGAAAGAGAGAGAAAGAGAGAGAGAGAGTGAGAAAGGGAGAGCGAGTGTGTGAGAGAGACTGAGAGGGAGAAAACTGAGGAAGAGTGAAAGGGATAGTTAAAAGAGGAAAGTGGGGGATGGAAGAGTTGAAATGGCTTTAGGTGAACCCGTGTGACATCGACGATGCGATAGACCAGCTCGGCCACTTACTCCACATCGACTTCTCACTCTTATGAGAAGCTTAAGAATCAACTATTACCGAACATCTACGTGTACTCGCTGCACGGCTCCTTAATTTGAAGTATTATACCAATGCAGTAGAGAGTTCCACCAGTATTGTTATATCACGGCATTGCCTTCATTTTCCAGATCATCATGCTAGCTTTAGCTTTACTTTTCTATCCTCACCGTAATCTCAGACAATCTCTATGAATACTCTAGAAATCAGAAAATCAAATACAGAATGCATACTCTAGAAATCAGAAAATCAAATACAGAAAAAAAATTATCGAATTCGTGATATGAATGTAGACGATTTATCTACACGTTTGATGTGTCAGATAGTAAAAATTCTACTTTCAAAGTTAAATACAGTTAATGAAAACAACGCTAGTCATAAAAAATACGCATTTTCCATACAAAAGCACCTAACAAAAACGAATCTCCATTTAAAAACTTCACAAAACGCCCAAAATGTGGACAATTTGGTAGACTGTGAAGCTTTCGCCTTTAGAGCGAACTGCACTCCTCATACGAGTTGTTCATCTCAAAATGGAAGTCTTGGGTGTGCCAGTCTGCAGCCGTCACGTCCTCAGGCACCTGCAGAGGAATAACAGTGAAATTAAAGGAAGAAATGAAACGTCACATGCAAATTTGAAGTGCGTAAGAAATGGAATACATTTTAAATAAAACAACAAGCAAACGGGAATTAATAAACCTCTTCGAGTCGCTTCTCCTGGACCCTCGCCTTGCCATTCTTACCCACCAACAAGACTGTGAAGCAACGTGTACCTGCAAGGAAAAGAATTACAGCGACAGAGAGAGACAGACTGAGAGAGAGAGAGAGAGAGAGAGAGAGAGAACAGAGGGAGAGAGAGAGAGAGCTAGAGAGATGGAGGAAGAAAGAGTTAGAAAAATGGAGGAGAGAGAGGGAGAGAGAGAGATGGAGGGAGAGAGAGACAGATGGAGAGAGAGAAGAGGGAATGGAAAAGAGAATTGATATTTTAGCTTCTACTCATCAAAAGCAACTTCTTACCGTATCGAATAGTCGGTGGGAAGCGAACGAAGATTGAAGAGAGGAAAAGGGACTTCCATTCATCCGTCTGGGAAACCAACTGGGGATCGGGATGACAACTGAAAGGAAAAAAATGAAGAAGAAGGACTGAAAAGGGAAACGGCCTCAAGACTTAGATATCTTAAGGCTAAAGATGTTAATGAATGGAACCGTTGAGTATCCAGTCCCATGGAAAGCAGTCGTTCAATCAGAAGATCCTCGTCAGCTCCTTCAGTTATCGTGGCTACGATCGACTAGAATGAGGAAAAGGAGTACAATCATCGTAAAAAATGAGCAACGCAAATGCCGTTTTAATAGAGAGAACCTCAAAAAGGTGCTTGCCCCTGAGGACCTTGCGGAAGGGGCGGTCCGGCGGGCTGTTCCCGAACACGTATGATCCTCAAAATCTTGGTTACTTCCTTTGCATTCGTCTATAGATGACGACGGTATGTCGACTTCTCTCTTTCAGTACAAATTATAATACGTGCCGAAAGGTAAAGTAGGAGAATGAACAAAATAACATCCACCCTTTGACAAAGTCCATCCCAAAGATGTTTAAAAGCATTGTTTTTGCTCTGTTTTGAGAATTTGATTGTAGAAATCGCTTTCCCTCCCCAGATTCCCCAAACATTAGAAAGAGAGAACGGAGAAGCAGCACTCACCACACGGCCACTGCTGGGGCTCAATCTTCTCCACCAAGCAGTTTGTGAGGGAAGACATTGAGAAGTGCCCCGTCGATGTGTTCCTCCAACAATTCCTTGTCAGTTACTTCAGCCATAACAATTGGAACCTCTGAAGAGCAACGAATTGAAAGCCATTGAAGTCAGTAGAACGAGAAGCCAGCGACTGGCAGAAAGAAGTCGGAGAGGAAGCAGCCGGGGACTCCCTCAGATACATGCTCGGAATGGATCCTCAACAACCAGCCACTTCAGAATCTGATATTGCACGTAAGAACAGCTAACGAGAGAGAGAGAGAGAGAGAGAGTGAGTGAGTGAGAGAGAGAGAAATGAGCAGGAGAGACTGAGATGGTCAGAGAAGAGATACCTCGACTGATGGCATCCTCCCTCTTGTCTGCCTTGTGCTGAGTGATGGAGAGAAGGACAGCGACCTTCCCACGGCGGGACACGCCGAACCAAGTGCCCCTTGCTTTGTCCTGCAGATCCACTCCTGGAAAGGGATGGAGTGAATGAGATGGCCCTGGCCTGATAAATAACCTGCTAATACTCCATCATCCCAACCCGCCTTCCTAGTGGGGCGGTCGAAAAATTCATCACGGATGGAGAGTAGAATCAGTGAGTAAGGTGACGATGGTGGAGGGCTCGTACTCACGAAGAGAATGCACATCCTCCCTCAAGCAGAGCCAGTCAAGACAAGGCAGAATCACTCTCTTTCCCTCTCTCTCTCTCTTTCGCTCTCTCCCTGTCTCGCTCACTAATGCAGTTCACTTCTCTCTCCATATCACTTCGTTCTCCAGCAAAGAGGGAATCAATGAACAAGGAAGTAGTAAACACTTTAGGCTCCAAAGTGCAAAATATGGCGAAGAACACTCTTATATACACTAGACAAAGACTGATTGTGAGCATAGAAATGATCAAAGAACACAATTTCACAACCAGTAAAGGAAACATGAGTGATATCGGGTTAGACTCTTGGGTTACAAATGATATCACTCACACTCTTCATGACGTCGCATATGTTTACTTAACTCAAACAAAGATACTACATTGCATGAAAAAAACAAGTATTGGGAAATTACCGAGACTCATAGGGTGAGGAGAGAGAGAGAGAGAGAGAGGGAGGGAGAGATAGACAGCGAGAGGCTGCAAATGGAGTTTCAAAAGATACACCCTCCCGCCGAAAGTGTCTTGAGTGGAAGGGGCGGATTAGGGTATTCGACGGAAGATTTATCGCTAGGAGCGATGTCTGTGGAGAATTTTAGGAGGTAGTAAATTGTGTGGTGGTAACTGCTTGATTGGTTAAGCTGTTACAGAAGCATGGAGGAGGGAGGATGTGAGGGAGTGGCAGGAGGCGATGGAGTGGGGATGTGATGATCCCCCGGTTCCGATACTCCTCCAACCCCTCCGGCAGAGTGGCTGGAGCCGCTCGGGACTGTGCTTCCTTCTGCTATCGAGCGCCAAAAGCCTACTATGGCAGATCGATTTTTTAGAGGGTCGTTCGGGCCAGAAGTTAGACATCGAGGAAGCGGAACAGTTTATTAAAGAAGAAGAGTAAACGTGATATGAGAAAGAGAGGTATGAGGAGCGTGGGGGGGGGGTGGCTATAGTGGCGCGGGAGAGGGATTGGAACAAAGTTTATGGTTGAGAAGACGAAGGAGGTGTAAGCATAAAACATGTTATCGACGTGGAGTAGAAGAGACGACGGCTTAATCATTCATCAGGAAAGTATTGGCACGACGTACTTGAAGAGAACGATCTTACCGCTCTCTCTCCACGACTAACATCAAGCTTGATGCTGCGATCTGAGAAAGAGATTCTAGCCATAACAGAAATATCCCGCAGAGAACCCGGAGAGGACATCGTCCTACCGGTTGTCCCAATTGCAAGAAAACAAACCGAAAATGGCGCATGAGGTTGTTCTTGGCCGTTAACGAGACGCCGCACTCGTGACATCTGAATGGAGAGAAGTGACTCTCTAAACACAATCCACGAGGAAAACCACATCAAATTATGCATTTCGTCCCTTTCATGACGGTAAAAAAGTTTTTTTTTAAAGCAATTTAACCTGAACGGTCGAGGCACACAGTGGTGATGATAGAGTAAGTGACTCTCCAGAGTGGACACTTCCTGGAACAGGCGGCCGCACTCGCGACACTCAACACTGAGGAAGGATTCAGTGAGGGAGAGGAGGGATAATAAACAAAAGAATTTTTTCTTTTAAAGAAATCAGCAATGAGAGAGAGAGCAAGAGAGAGAGAGAGAGAGAGAGAGAGAGAGAGAGAGAGAGAGAAGAGAGAGAGAGAGAGAGAGAGAGAGAGAGAAAGAAAGAAAGAAAGAGAGAGAGAGAGAGAGAGAGAGAGAGAGAGAGATGGTACCAGTAAACTGACTGGGCTGTGGAATGGAATCGCCGTATATGTCTGGTGAGATTGAAGTGGGTGCTGGCTCGGAAGTGGCATTGCTGGCACTGCCGGAGGGAAGATCGGCCCGCCATCCTCGTCTCGTGTCCACTGCTCTTTCCGTGTCTAGAAACAGACTCTTTTCGGCAATATCTTTGAACACCGGATATGTTCAAAGTCTAGCTAATAATACAGAGAAATTATTTCAACGTTTAATACTTTGATAGAGACTGAAATACGAAGCCAAACAAAGAGCAAAAAACCTCCACAATTGTTTTCGGTTAGCAGCGACGAAGGAGCAGGAGATACACACAAGAGGAGACTTAGCAGTGACAGCAAGGGAGCCCGTAACGGCTCCCTCGCCACCGCTGCCCCCTTCCCCAACTCCTTCAGTGACTCCCTCTCCACTGCAGCTGCCCCCTTCCCCAACTCCTTCAGTGACTCCCTCTCCACTGCAGCTGCCCCCTTCCCCAACTCCTTCAGTGACTCCCTCTCCACTGCAGCTGTCCCCTTCATCCCCTTCGCTCTCCACTCTCAACATCACACTTTGATTCCGAGTCTGTTGTATCCATATTCTCATAAATTAACCTGGAGTCCAACCGCATTCTCTTCGAATGGAACTCTTCTTGGGAAGATGAGTGTCTCTTATTAAGAGCCATCTCCAGTTCATCTGAGGCACCCTTGGTTGTCAAAATATCAACGGAGTCCCGAGAAGAGTCGAAGAGATGCTCAGGGAGCTCAGCCTAATTCGGTGAATGAAAGTGGCAAATTCATATGGAAATATATTAAAGTTTGTCATACAACTGGTAAATAGAGAGAAACAAGGCAACCTTACCTGTTCTTCGAGCTGACAACCATTGGAACTCGAGGCGCAGAGAAAGCTGAGGCTGTCGGAAGCGTCGTCGTTGACTCTTTTCTGTACTTCCCTTTCCTCTTCTTCATTATAGCAGAAACCTCGGCCTTGCAAACAATCTGAAACCTACAGCTACAATTCCCGGAAACAGCTGAATTGGTAAAAGAAAGCAGGCGAACATACCAAGCGAGTTACATGTCAGAACTTCGTGACGCGTTTGCCAATCAGCACCAAATTGTTCCTGAGAATGAAATCAACTCTTTTGCAAAAACAAGGAAAACAAGAGTACTTGAATAAGCCGAGTTGCTTCCCGAGTCAGGACATCCTCCTGGAAGGGAGTGTCATCCACGGGGTTGCCACAGCCCTCGCCCCCCTCCAAGTCCGTTACCATTTGCTGCAGCGCCGCCGCTAATGCATCGATAGCGCTTTCGCGTTCTTCTCTTCCTGACGTTGAAGTAGACAATAACGACCACATTGAACATGACAAGGTTAACCAAACCGTGAAGACCGGAAAAAGACTCATAGAGCGATCTGAGCCGCTCGCTGAACGAATCCATCTGTCCCACGCGGGACCAGCACAACTCCTCTTTCTCCTGCTCTCACTTTCCCAAAACTAACACATATCGAGCCTCTTCCCAAAGTATAGTTTGCAGATCTCTATCACTTGATAGAAATGAAGGGATTTACAAAGCGCTAACTTTTTTTATTCATCAAAATGGCAGAATCAAATACCAAGTAAGACAAATAAATTACAACTATTTCGTCAAACTCCCAGAAACACGAAGCGATAAACAGGCACAATATAAAAAAAAACATGAAAGATATAGCAGATCGATTTTATATATATATATATATGAAATCACTAATCCTCACATCTACCGTTGGGGCACCGCACAGAATAAATACAATAAATATCTCAAAATAATCTCTATGTACACGGATGGTAGTTCCAGAATGACACGCTCCTGGCAAAAGTAACAACGGAAGTAACAAAATGGTGCTACACCGCTTAAGGGATAGAACAGTCGTACAAGTCGGCTTTCGAAAGCAGGCCAGCAACCAACATACAAGAGAGATTTATCTGAGGTCATCGTCGTCCTGGTTGTCTGCAGTAGAAGAAACTCCCTCTCCGTTCCCTTCCAGAGCCGGTGCTTTTAGTTTCCTCTGCAGTCGAAGATACTGCAAGAAAACATTTGTTGTCTCCGAGAAACCAGAACATTTAATCCAACTACTTACCATGGAGATAATGTTAAACAGAATAGCAGCTTAGAGAAAAAAAGCTAACATCATTATCCATGGAGCGGAGGCTTCCGCTCTTGAGAACATTCTGGAAGGCCTCGTCATCTCCAGATTCGTATGAAGCGATCAGATTCTGACAGCACTGTGCATCGTCCGTAAATTCAAATGGCGGGCACTTCCTATAAATACACTAATCACCAAGAATGGGAACACAGCCTTAGTTTCCGCCGACTTTTTGTCCATTTTCCAGAACAAATCGGATTAGCAGTTCATCATGTTTCAGGAAAAATCAGTGGTGTTTGAAGTTTAGAGACAGCATAAGTAGGCAGAATGGACTGACTGGATGCATCTGCCGTATTCCTGGAGAGCAGCGACCGAGTCTTCCTGAGCAAGGCGAACGAGCACGAGGCCAATTGCAAGCTGACCCACTCGCGGAGTCTCTCCAACCTGAATAAGACTAAATAAGCAATCCTTATGTGTTGCGTCTAACCAAAGCAATAAAAAAGGAACCACCAAACCAAAAAGGCCCCTCAATTCAGAAATTAACAAAGCAGACCTCGAGGAAGATGTCAATCTCGTCCCGAATTGAACTCAGAGCGCGATCATAATTCTCAGCCCTGAGACTGAGCTTCGTGATGGCAGACAAGAACTGCCCGGCCATCTTGCTCCGATCCGTCTGCTGCACGAGTGACAAGCCCTTCTCGTACAGCTGCAAAAGGCCATAACTATCTCGGGTAATTCAAACACGACCGAACCTTAATCGCCTTGAGAGGCTCCTTTTCAGCGATCACTTTGGCTGCCTTCTCCACAGTCATGGCAGCTGTGTCGAGACTTCCGCACTCAGCATAACCATCAATGGCTCCCTGAAATCACTTACACAGTCATTAGGGAAAATACTAACTCCGTGTATTTTATAGATTGGAATTATTTAATGATTGGTTTGTAATATAACGAACCTCAAAGAGTGGATAAGCTGCGGAATAATCACCCGAATCTCGCAAAAGTACAGCCGCACTCTCACGTGCTCTGGAAGAAAGATATTACATGTCAAAGATGACAAGTTGAGAAGCCCGTACTTGGCGGCATGGAAACGGTTGTTGCCTGAGTCGTAGTGGACAGCAGCCTGTTGCAACACGCGAGCTGCTTCTTGTGGTTTTGACGCGTTTCGGTAACACACCTTAAAAGGTATACAGAGCGTATTTCATGGAAGAATCAGCATGCACTCCCTGATAGATATCACAGTACATCGCCTCTAAATCTATCCCCAGCAGACTAACCGCTGCCCTCTCCAGTGCCGTTGCAGCTCCGTCAAAATCAGGATTGAACTTCAACTTCAGCATTGACGTCTTTAGGCTTAAACAGATATATCTAGATCAGTGAGAATAAATGGATCAGAACGTGCACCCCAGAAGCAGAAATAGCAACAAACCAATCAAGAGCCTTCTTCTCGCACTCCGCTGCTTCGGCGAGTCTGGCCGCATCCGCCATCCTGTGATCTCTTCCCTTCTCTGAAATGATATCTCATCAAAACTCTATGCAAAGTCCCAATTCCAAACGCGCCGTGTAACACTCGGCGGCAAGAACATCGCGATGCGATACGACATTTACCACGAAAAGACTCAATTCAACTGCGAGCTCATTACCCAACGGAGAAAATTGTCAACACGCATTCTGAGATCACTTAATGTTGAAAGTCAAGACTTCGGAGATCAGAAGAATCTGAACGAAGAAACATTGAAGAGCTCGAAGAGACACGCCAAGCAGCAGCAAAGAAAGTGAGCGCTATCTTAGCCCATCCGTCCACCTCAAGACTTCACACACAGGAACAAGAACCCAATCAATTCTTCTGCAATCTTTCAAGGGTGTCAAAGACGGCCAATTACATTGACACTTTGGAAATACAGACAGTAGATGAAACGCAGTTCAGACGTAGAAGTAGACTTTGTTGTGTTCGAGATACAGTAGAAGAATAAAACGAAGACCTTTACTAAGCAAGAATCGAAGACGAGACAGACAAAAAAAAAGAATTTATGCAATAACATAGACGTGATAAGAAAAGCAAGAGAGAAAACGAGGGTTGACCCTACTAAGACTACAAGGGACACAGACTTATGGATTTAAGACAAGTTATAGACGAAGTAAGACAATATCAACTGAACCGAAGCTTAGAAAAGGATGTAAAGATGCTTAGACTCGAATCATTCGAGAACTGGTAGACTTAATTAGACCGACTGTATTGCAACATCAGAAGCATGGAGAAGGTAAGACATTAAAATAAATTAAATTTCTCACATGAACAAAATTATTATATCTTGAAATTTGGCCAATTTTTGAACAGCTTTCCCCATCTGATGTAGAGATCAGTTAGTGCCTTGCCCAAAAAGCTGCAAGTAGGCTACATCAAGTGGAAAGCTCTTACGAGAAAAGGATTAGAGAAAGGAGGGGAAGACAGTGAGAATGAATAGAAGAGAAGAGAAGAGGAGAGGAGAGAAGAAGAGTCCTGCGGAGACCTCTCCCAGCCCCTTCCCAGTTCTCACTCAGTAGGCCTTGGGATGCGGCATGCCTCCCAGGAGACGGCGAGACTGCTCTTCGTTGATCACTCGCTCGATCAGCTCGCGCGCCTGCTGGATGCTGCTGTCTTCCCCAGACAAACTGCAGAAACATCCAGCCATTAGTCCTCCTCTCTCTCTCTCTCCTCCTTGTCTCTCTCTCTCTCCTCCTTGTCTCTCTCTCTCTCTCCTCCTTGTCTCTCTCTCTCTCTCTCACCTGATGAGTCGAGTGCCTGCCGTGGTGTCTGCACTCATCCTCTTGTGCACCTGGACCTTGCATCCAGAATGCTGCTGAATCTCTCCGAGAGTGCGCGCCTTCGGCCCGAGAACCGCCCCGATGATCGTGTCTGGCACCTGAAGAATGACTCCTTGCAATGCAATCCACAGACTGAATGGAATACCTCCAACTCGAGCGTTCCGGCCTCCTTGCTCTTCTCAACCATAACAGTCGCAGCGAATCCTCCCGCTTCCGCGCCCTCTCCCGGCATCTTGTGAGACTAAAACCATTATACAATCCAAATTAACTGGTCTTCGGAATGTGAATGACATTCCCAGACTTTTTTTTACTGTAACACCCCTCAATTAAAACTAAAACCAACCGTACCAAACTGGTCGTTACGTTCTAAAGATTGGGGAGGAATGGTCAGCGCAGGCTTGTAAGACAGACATCATGAAAATAGAATCAATAGAATGGATAAACGGAAAAGACAACAAACAGTTAAAGAAGACTGACAAAAGCAAAGAAAAAAATGACGTGGGAATTTTCAAGGTCGAATGAAATCAGAGCAAGCAGAATGGTTTCAGAGTTTAAAATAAGCATGAAAATAAGAAATGAAATCACTCTTACACCTGTGATGATGATGGAGAGGTAGGAGATGAGTGAGGATGACAAAGCCATTTCCAATGGAGAACCAAAAACGACGATCCTCGAGAATGACCATGAGCCCAAGCAGTGAAATCCCCCAAGGCCATTCACAACTTTCTTGTGCACTCAAAAAATTTCCAAGAAAGCAATCATTCGATGAGATGATTCGTTAGACATGAGCGAGAGAGAGAAAGAGAGATAGAGAGAGAGATGAGGAATGAAGGAGAAACAGCGAATATTACAACCAATGTCCACCCAGCAAATACAGCGCATGAATGGAAACAAATAGCAAAGAAGTATCAATTTATTCAGAGAAACCATTGTCAATAGTAAATGTCTTGCTAGAAGTAAAGAAATGATGATCAGTGCGCATTCATGTGAGAAACTAAGCGCGAGAGCAAGCCATCTAACCAAGTGTTTTAACAAGATGTCGCCTCTCACATTCGATTCTTTAAACACTATTCTCTCACTTTATGGTCAGACAACTCGCCCAGTCTTCACAATGAAAAGCGGGCTGCCCGATACAAATATAAACATGAGAATCAAGAATTTAGTCAGAGTAAAAAGTAGCAATGAAAGGCGAATAGTTCGCCTCTAAAAGAGGATCAATGGATTTTAATAGCATGGTCAACATGGATAGAATATTTAAAATAAATATTAATGAAGGTGTACAACAAAAGATAGTATACTATAGGAAAGGAAATGAAGCTTGGTTATGAGTCAGGGAAATAGGCGCGTTAGATATGAGAGCGCATAAAAGTGGGGACACTTAGTGGGGTTGAATGTACACGCGGGCGAGTCCAGGCTGCTGCTGCTGCTGGCCATACTGAGATGAATACTGCTGGGGAGGCTGCGAATAGGACTGCTGGGACTGCTGCTGGTACCCATAGTGGGCGGGAGGTCCTGCCTGGTTAGCTGTGATCCCGGGGGCTCCCTGGTGGTTGGCATAGTAGCCCGAGGTGATTCCAGCAGTCTGCGCATACCCCTGCCCCGGAGTGGCCTGCTGGCCTCCTCCCATCATCCCGCCCATTCC
Organism: Allodiplogaster sudhausi; assembly: GCA_945643635.1. Taxonomy (NCBI): domain Eukaryota; kingdom Metazoa; phylum Nematoda; class Chromadorea; order Rhabditida; family Diplogasteridae; genus Allodiplogaster; species Allodiplogaster sudhausi. The sequence goes on from CALZFC010000081.1 coordinate 267,006, forward strand.
CCGTACCTCTGCGCCGCCAGCGCCGAGGCTTTGATCGCCGCCGGAGCCATCCGCTCCCTGTCGCATTTGAGCCATCGCGGCTACGCCCAGTCCAAGGCCAAGGCCCATGATGTTGTACTTCGCTAGAACCTTCAACAAGCCCACCTCTCTTCGTTCCGCAATAGTTCCTAACTTCAAACAAACCTGCATGGCTTGCATCACTTCGGCCACACTCGCCTCGTTGAACCCGGACGTCCGCAGAGTCATTTGCAAGCTGTCCAGGAAGCTCAGCAGCTAAAAATTACCACATGATTCTTAATGTACTCGTCATAAAGAAGGAAACTTTAAAGAATACAAATACGGATGAATGAAAACATGGATAAAAGAATAAACGGGCCTCCTGATTTCCAGTTCCTTGGAGTGGGTTGTACTTGTAGTTCCCGTTCGAGTATCCGCCCAGACTATCTACAGGAAAGTGAAATGAGAACACGCGATGGCAAGCCCCGCATCAACTGAGCAGGAAAGCCAAAAGGACAGCAAACCTCGGCTAGCGCCTCCCCACGCACTTGCTCCGTATGAGCGATTGAAGTCATAGCCAGCGTTGTTGCCAGCACCGAAAACCTTCAACGGGATTCAATGAGTGACATTATCATAAATAGTACGAGCCTGATGGAAGTTGTCAGTGTCCTTGTTGTCGACGGGCTTGTCGTGTTGTGGGTCAGCAGCCACCTTCTGCAAGACTTGCTGCACGGCACGCATCAGCGCATCGATTTCATCATGCGCAACGGTAATTATTCTCTCGAGCGAATTCTTCGCTTCATTGGTCCCTGCCTTCGGGAAAACTTGGATTTGACATCCTGTCGAATCACGGATTTCCTAAACCATTCATATTGGAAGCATTCCTGTTGAAAACTCGGATCAAACCTTAATCGACGCTCCGGCCTTTCCGATGACCATGCCAGCAGAAGTGTTGGGCATGAGAAGCTTCATTTCCTTCACACGTGAAACTCCCTACAAGCATTTTCTTGGCTTTATATTTGACTAAATTTCGACCTCAAGTAAATGTTGAACCTTGTGATCGAATGCATCTCCTGGGCTGTTGGGATCGACTTTCTCCCTGATCTTCTCGGATATGGCCTCCATGACAAGCATAACGTGACCAATCTTGCCTTTCACCATGCAGATGCGTTCGTTGGTACCTATAAAGACACAGTTAGGAATTGAAAAATGACTTTGGTTGCATAACATCATAGCAAAGGAAACAGTTCCGAACCGTGGTAGACTTCCTGGTTCTTGCTCATCTGAACACGGCACTGGCTTTCGGTCTTCAGATTTCGCATCGTTTCACCTCCTTTCCCGATCAGAGCTCCCACAGCAATTGATGGGATCAGAACCTTGACTTGCACAGAGTCTGAAAGTATTAGTCAATACCGTCAACATTGATATCCCGTTTAAGCTTAATAGTATATGTATGTGCGTCAGGACCTTTTTTAACTAACCTAGAACGGCACAACCCAGAATAAAAGACGCATCACACAACTACACCCCTACGTTCAAAGACAATGGGAAGAGGTGCCTTCACTATCGATATGCGACTTCTTCGCAGCAGGCCCACCGATTGAATCTTGTGGTCGCTTCTGTCCCGTTGCAGCCTACAAGTCAAGAATGAATGATATCGTCTTTCTATTTCCCTAGATTCGATGGATGCGACGACTACCTGGATAGAAGCAAGCGGATTCGGCTCGTCGAGGCCGTCGTCCTTGAGTTCCGGCGAGAATTTTCCGTCAGTCATGATAGCGTAGAGTTTACTTGAACTGCAATTAACAAAAAAAATACCGAAACACAATCTAAATCACGACGAATTACGACACAGCGCACCCGACTCAGGAACGTCTTGAACCTATGCCAACTTTATTGAACGGGTGGACGCATGTCTGGATACGGTAGAACCCATGCACATCAACCGCGCGAATACAAGCGGCATTTTCTCCATTGGTTGCGATCTGAAACCCACGAAGCAAAGGCATTCTTGCTGCCTTAATTAACTACGGAGACGACTTTCACGTCTTTCGTATGTGTCCTTGCCTCAATGTATGTGGCACCAATCAAACATTGCAGTTTAAATGAACATCCTTTTGTCCAGCCTGAAGCATTCACTAACTCATCATCGAGTGTTTATTCGAAAGGAAAGATATGGAGAAAAGGGTGACATTTTATCGCAGGTCTGAAGTGTATGCTCGAGTGCTCTAAAAAAACAATACCAGCGATTTCGTGAAGGTTAGATATGAACGGCGCATTCAAATAGAATTGTCTGAGGGTGGTTGATACTCTGTTATTCCAATGTAATTTCTTGAGATATGGGGTACTGGGAGCGTTGTCTCACGCGTGACATCAGATATTCTTCAGTTCCACTCGTATTATCAGTGAGTCTACTCATTATGGCCAATTGAACATAAAACTAGGCAAAGAAATTAGGAAAAGAAAATGCTACGACTAAGACGAGTTAGGATGCAGACATGTAGGATACGGATGTTCATGCACCCTGCTCGCGTTATGCTGGGTCCCCGATGGAAACAACTAGTGGGACGAGGGAGTGAAGGAGGAAGCAGTCTTGCTGGCCTTGGCAGCGGCTTCCTCGGCTACGATTCCCATTATGGAATGAGCGAGTGTCTTGGTTTCCTCAATGGTCTGGATCCGACTGAGTCGACGGGCAGACCCTTCATTCACCACTCTTGGCTGCCCCGGACGGATGTTCTGGAGGGAGAGAGAACGGGAGAGCCGAGTCACCTACAAGTGCAATAAAAATAATTCAACACTCCACTGCAGAAATATTTCATCCTCTCTTTCATTCACTTGTAATTTATCACTGCTAAGAAAAAGGAAGATGATTAGAACCGTGCGTTTCGTATCAGCAAACCGCTCGAGTGCCGCAGAAATGATCTCCGAGATTGATTCCGGGCCGCAGAATTTCAGATCGGTCGCCAGATATTTCTACAACATGTTTTTCTAATGGTACTCATGCATAGTTTTGTTAAAGGATCTCTCAAATCATCGGTCCATACAGAGATAATAAGGTTAAAAAAGATCAGCACCTTGAGATCAGCCTCGACGTCAAGTATCTGCTTCACCGATTCAACGAGTTTACGGCATCGTTCCCCCGCTTCCTGGTAACAAGACCATTTAAAGCACCCATTCATTCATACCGCTTATATTTTTTCAAATATTTTCTTTCCTTTGCTGATAGAGGAACCTTTGTTAAATGAAGTAACACTTACCAGGAGAAAGGGGAAGAAGGACTGGATGAGTTCTTCATTGCTTCTCTCGGGCGAGTCCTTGTCCTCCTCCGGTTTCAGCCGGAATCTCAGCTCTTCGATCTTCTTCTTCATCGATTCCAGTTCGATCGCCAAGTCCGATTGATTAGCCGACCTGTAAAAAGTGAACTTGACCCTCAATCTCAAAGATCTTCTCATGTAGTTCTTAGCTGACTTGGCCTTGGAGATCAAAGAGGAAGCCCGCTCGATCTCGAAGACTTCATTCGGCATTCGCAGAGCACAAACATCAATGATTCGTGTCCCAGTGCCGTCAGTGCCCTTACAATTCTTGGTCATCGCTAACTCTTTAAGAACTCAGAAACAAAGACAACCTTGGTGTCGAGAATTCCAAGAAGTGATCTGAGTGCGAAGCCATCCATTTCAGGGCGTCTTCCAATCAACGGCTGTAAAAGAACTTAGGATACAGGGAATAAAAGGGCTGCCGGATTCCGGCACCCCACCCTTTTTGACGACATTTTTTCTTGCATAAATTCGGTTACTTCTTACAAAAACTGAGAGAAAAGGGGGAAGTTGCTTTTAGACTACCCCACATTGTTTTTGTACCCGTTTTTCACCTTCCCCACCCTTTTCTGGGAGACCATCAGGTAACTCTTTTATTCCATGTTAGGATAGATTCCAGCCTAGTACCCTCGCGGAGACTGACAAATTGCAGAATCAAACTCATCATTAGTTAGTGTTCGCACACCTTGTTGAGGTGGTTGGCAATGTCGCGTGCAGTGAGGAGAAGATTGGAGACGAGGTCTCCTTTGACTGCTCGCGCTGCTTCGTGCAGCCACTTCACCAGCTTCTCCTTCTCATCCAACTTAACATCTTCATTCTAAACAAGAAAGAACAAGCAACGCCTTACCTCTCCCAGGATTCTGCTCCTGGAGATAACCAACTCCAATATGAGGCGGAGGCGTGGGCGATGAGTCACAATCCAGCAAAACCGATGAGGCACTGTCTGCACTTCACGTTCCGGAATGTTCTTGAATGAGGCCATCTGAAGGAATACCGTCCTTCTTTAATACCAGCCATAGTTTTCGAGTCTTCTCTCATGGCAATATTCCTGGCTTTTTTCCGCGCTCTCTCCCCCCCCCCTCTCTCTCTCTCTCTTGCTAACCCCTCGTTCTCTGCGATATTCATGTCTCTGTAGCTACCTCCCACATTCACTAATTCAGCAAATCCCAAAGGGTAACCTCGTTATCATTGGGAAGGAGACTGAAAAGCGATTCGAGCTGATGTAGAGGGACATCCTTTGTCTGCCCTTTTTCCTTCTCCAGTTTGTCCAGAACCATTTCCCAATCCATCCTGCAAGGGTGCTCCATTACATTTTGCATACCTTTCAACAAAATAAAAAAAAGAAACTTGTTAAGGCAGATCTCAATGTTGAGGGCGTGTTGATGGCCGAGAGAGAAGAGCGCGGGGGACTCGTTGGATGACGCCTTGCGGGTGTCTCTGACTGGTCGAGATGGAGTCTGACTTTGACGACATTCGAAGGATCGCTCAAGCTGCAAGAACGGAAACAAATAAAGGAGAGCAACTGAAGAAAATACGAACCTCCTCTAGCGCAGAGTCATCGAGGCTGCTTTCCTTCTGGTCCCATAAACTTGGAAAACCTACAAAAGGAAAGTAATGTGAAGAAGAAAGGCAAAATAGAATACGCAAAAATTGATGAAAAACATATGACAGCACCACGCGATTGGGAAATCGGCTCCAGAATAACGGAGACGGTCTTTTTGCCTTTCTTGTTAGATGGTCCGGAAGCCGAAGGGGACAAGAAGGAGAAGAAGCCCTCTGGGGGAGGCGGAGGCGGAGCAGGAGGGGGAGGAGGCGGAGCTGGAGGCCCAGAAGACGTCAGCTGTGGTGGCATGGCTGTAGAGGATGAAGAGTGGTCACTGCTCATTGTTAGAGTAAGTTGTCTGCCCAAGTACCTGGAGAAGTCGATGTTCCATTCTTGCGTTGTTGTTCAACTTTTCCATGCCGCTCCCCCTCTCTCTCTTCCTTCTCCATCCGAACTTTATCCACAAGACATTTCTTAAAAGGAAACTCACAAAACATCAAGATTCGACTGCACTCAAATGGATGGAAGCAGAAGACATGGTTGCCCACGGTCTCTGATTTCGGCGGTGGACTGCCCATTTAAATATCCGGATCTATTCTAGTGTAGGCGTCCCAAGGTAAATAAAGGCGACACAGAAATTCTTGGCGTCCCAAATATTTATAGGCACCCGATTCCGAAAAAAAAAGGAGTCCGAAAAATGGCCGCGTCCCTTTTCGGCACAAACACATGATACTCATGTAAGACGAACACCCATACATTGTCTCTTTGCATTCTTCGTCCTCTGTTGTATATTCATGCCTAAATCCTCATGCTACTCTCTCATTAATCGCCAATTACGAATGTTAAATCTTTAAAAAAAGAGAGATTAATCGATCACTATACTTCCCGGCACCGACAGTCTCATTAGAAATTATATAAATCGACTATTGTCGCTTTCACAATTCCGATACTCAGCTGAAATTAACCTACGCATATATTTCCACATTTCGGGAAAAAATAATAATGTGGAAGATTTAAAAAAAAACACAGTGCCTTGAACCTTCTCAATTTGATTACATAAGCCGACTGACGTTACCGAGAAAAACTCTTTTCACGAAGAAGATCTGCAGGCGGTTACGATTCAGTGGAGACCTTGTCTACTTTGACTATCATAAATGTTTTACCACAGTTTTAAGTAGCTTTCTTTTAATTCATCTTCTTTGGTACGCTCTATGGTTAAATTCTTTGGGGCGGCCTTCTTGAGATGGGACGCCAAATTTTGCCATGGGGCTATTATGATTCGGCGGGAAGCCTTTAATTTCCATGGGACGTATATAATTCCTTGGGACGCATACACTATAATAGAACCAGATATCCCGGTTCAAGCAGAAAATTAGGCATAATTTCAGAGACTTGGTAAAAAAAAAAGTAACTGCACCCTCTCATTCTCTCGTTCTTCCTTGATTTGATTCCTCGCCTGTCGCGACTGAGAACGTGGACGACGCTTTGTAGACGGAATTGGATTGGACTCAGGCAACTGAAGCAGCAGAAGAACATCTTCCATTCTTATCTCATCATAGAAGAACTTACCCTCAGAGGATCGCACTCAGCAGTGTCAGGGTCGGAAGGAGGAGGACTGGTGGACGGGGAAGGAGGGCCGGAGGATGGGGAAGGAGGGCTGCAGGGCTTGCTCTCTTCCAGCTGCAGAGCCTGTCCACGGCGGTTACTTTCTATAAGAAGACAATCGGTCACTCCCCCTTACAAGTAAGCCAACCAACCGGGCTGACCACTGCAGGAGAGGGCAGGTAGCAGAGACTGAAGAATGGATGCAGTCGGCGGCTCCTCTGCAACCCGCTCCAAGAAGTCCAACTAAAATCGAAGCGCTATTATTCACCCTCAATAGCGAAGAAGAAGAAAGATGTTTGAATACCAGAGAGAAGGCTGCACCCTTGACCAGTGGCTGGCGAAGAGTTGAGTATGCTGACCAGAACACTTCAACGGGATCTCGCTTTTCTCCCTTCTCTGCCATGTCAGACTCCAGGCTCTCATTCCAACGATTCACCTAAAACACAAACAAATTACTTCCAATCAGTTAATACTAAAGGTGCGAAATAGGAAATTCCTAATGACTGTCATGTCTAATGATAGACAGGATCAGGCCATACTTCTTTGAGGAGACCGTCGGAAAGATGAGACTGGGCTCGAATCTCCCCCAAGCGAGTAAAGATACCGAGAGCTGTAAAACCAGGTAAAGAAAGACATGAAAGACGATGAAGGAAGACTAACAAGCCAGGTCCCTTCTAATGAAAGTTCTTTTCATGAAACTTGGCTCACTGCCAACAAGTTCCTCATTGATGTATCGAAGAGATTCTCCCTTCTGATCATCGCTTGCACTCTTCTCCAGGCTCTTCAATAGATCCGCGTAACGGCGAGCCTAGCAATTAAGGAATTCAGATTCAGTCCGTTGCTCTTTTTTTCGTTTAACTTTGTCTCCCTCCTTGTGTTCTATATCTCTTTCTCCCTTCGCAGTTTTTGCCAAGCCAAACATAAAAAAAGGAAAATATATCACAGTATAGCCTACATAGTCCAGAAACAAACGTGAGTCCAATCTATTTTCTTAAACCTGATACAAGGTGTCAATGTTTAGAAATAAAAGGAGGAGTGTGTCCTTTAACTTAAACCTGATACAAGGTGTCAATGTTTAGAAATAAAAGGAGGAGTGTGTCCCATAAATTGTGATGAAAGAGCTCCGCTCGCTTATCGCTACCGCTCCTGTCATTTCGGATTAATTCGACGCTGAGAAGCGCAAAAGATGGAGAGATAACGGTACCAAATTAAAAGTGATCACTAAGAAAATATCACGAAGAAAAGTGTCAACGGGTACTGAAATCACAGAAGCGAATGACAAAAAAAGTGCAGAGGCCAAAACAAAAGAGATAGGAAATACAGTGGAATATAGAATGAGCAAAGGCCATTAAACTAACCGTGAAGAACATGTGAATTAATTGAGCGTGACATGTAGGAAAGGGAGACTAAATGAAGCGAATAAACAAAACGACCAGACCTTTGCAGGCTCCTTCTCCTTCGGCGGCGAGCTGGAACTGCTGGGCCATACCTTCGCTTTCACCAGACCAAATGAGCAGCGGAATGGGCCTGAGAGGAATTAGAAAGTAATTTCGCATTGAAAGAAAGTGAAAAAAACCTTCATCGGCTAGTTAAAACGTTTCTAACAAAAAACCTAAAAAGTTCCAAGTACTCTTTCACACTTTAAGCCTTCTCTGACGCCAAGAGGCAGGGTTCTTCCCACAATAACAAGCATCATTGAGGGCTGATGGCGCCCTATACACACTATATATATACTTTTCTCCTCCAATAGAGGAGAGGAATATGACGGGCATACCTTCAGTTTTCTCCTTCGGTTGAGTGTTCGTAAGAGATGGCTCTTCGGAGCGGTCTGATTTCAACGTCGGCGGACTCTGAATTATACGACAAATAGAGGGAACGAAAGGGGCAGTAAAACAGCGTTGCCTCTCGATGTGATTAAAGGGCCGAGAAGGACGTAAAGGAGCGTAGCCAATTACTCACATCCTGAGCAACATAAACTGTTTCCCTACGTTCTTGTTTCTCTTTCACACCGGAACATTTCATTGATATGGATCCATCACATTATATCAATGACGCTTCGTATTCTAAATACTGTTGAGCTTTTTTCCGCAGAAGAACAAAGGATTTTCAATTTAAATTTTTTTAACCATTACTGTAGAAATGTCCTTCACGAATTCTTTTTCCACTATATAAAACGTCTATATATGTACCGGCGTTATCCTAGTTGGGGAGAGCAAAAGTTTTTTTTTGCTATTCCGACCCAAATTTCACATGGCTTAAAATTTCCACGATTTGGGTTCGAATTGAAAAACAAATATTTTGGTCCCCTCAAGAGAAAGAAATCGCGACGGACCTTCTTCTTGTGACCTTTCTTCTTCCCACCAGCCATCGCGCATTTGCTGCGGACTCACAGCCTCGAGGAACTGAAAAAGTGCATCATAAAAGGTGATATGAAACCATGAGAACAAGCAACCGCCTTGAAGGGTATTTGAACGAGATGAGGGCAAAGCAAAACAGGGCTAGCGAAGGAGTTTGTAGACGAAAGGTGGTGAAAAGCGAGCTGTTAAGGTGATAGTCATGGGAAAAAAGCAGTAAAACGAACGAGCACTGCAGAGTTCTCCCTTCCGCCCCGTTCTCGTAATCTCAATCATGAATGTTATCCCATCCATAGGAGAAGAGTGAGAGAAAAAAAAACAGACAAACTGGAGGTGAACCGTTCTTTATCGCTGACCAGGTGCTTTAGACTGGGAGGGGGCAGCAGTAAACCTTCGACATAATATGTCACAGCCCCATAGTAAACTGTCCATTACTACTCATTTCAAAAGTTATTTGCGTTAAGACAAACGAAGTATCTCATATTTACGGAGCAAGGATAGTCTGGAAGATCTCTCCACAACACATTCCACGCCTTAATCATTTCGCTAGTCACAAATCATTTGCGATTAGCTCAATCAAGATCAGGGCATGAAAAAGATGATGCAGTTTAAACTTGACTCTAGCAGTGACACCGGATATCAGCCAAGCGGATACTAAAGCGGCAAAAGAATTGATGCGTCAGCCAAGAAAACGTGAAAGGAATTTGCAGGCAGGAACATGGTCGTCGGCCTTGAATGGCTTCTTGAGAACAGCAGAAACTTTGAATTCGAGAAGGGAGAAACCCAATGACACATGAAAACTGCGATGTGCTGTATCGAGAAGCAAGACTGGAAGAGTGAGGAAAGACGAAATGGTGATGGCTCGAGGCGTAGCCGGAAAGAAGAGGAACGGCGGCTGCTTTGATGCCAAGGATGGACACGCTTCATCCTCCCTCTCCTCTCTTTCTCTGTCACTCTCTCCCCCGAACAGCGCAAACTGACAATGAGATAAAGCAAAACGATCAACATTAGAAAGCGATGCTCTGACCAGGACAATGGCTTCGACTCTTTGCTAGCGATAAGAAAGGTTGCGAAAACATTCAAGTGATTCATTCTAATCAAGCAAATGCTGCAACGACGCAAAGTTGCTGATAACGCGAAAAGAAAAAATGGCGATTCCCATCTTGAAATTTAAATAAACCGTTCGATACCGTATGTTCCACCAATATGTCACCACCTAGTATTGTAACACCAGCACCTAAATCAAATATGCGACCATTTCAGTTTGCCTTAAATGTCACCAATCAGTTTTTATACTAATTGACCCCCTAAATGTTGTTCGATTCATGTATTTAATTTCTGTGGCAATTGGTATTCCTTGCTTGCAAATTACTGACAGCATAATATCAAATCAGAGTAATGCATTCGTTTCGCTATCCCTTTAATTTCAAATGTACATGTCTTCATTTGTTTACATTTCGTTTCTTCGTGCCATTCACATCTTTTCGCCGGATATAACTCGAGCATAAGAGAAGGCAATGGTGTCCTTCTGAACATCCATATTTGTGAAACAGAAAGGTGATACTCGAGCGGTTCGCGTTTTGCGAGGGAGAAACGGAAAGAAATGTAAATGAAAATACAGATGAGTAAGAGACATCCACACTCTCCTCTCGCAGCACCCACGAAGTGGTCACAGAGGACACGCGCCTTTCTATCGTTTGTCGGCTATCCACCTTTCGTTCTGCATACATCTGGTTAATGTTGTTGCATTGGCAGGAGATGAACAAGGACGAAGTGCCGATTAAACTAGGCTACTCCAATAACATTTTCCCCTACATCTTCATGAATGAGTTCACCGGAAGACTTCGGGGAATATACGTGCAGATGTGGATGTTCCTTGCCATTAAATTTCGAAAACGAATCGAATTTTATAGAAGGCGAGACAATTGTAAGTGGACTAAAATAAAGTGTGACAACGAAAACGAGAGTTGGAGAAGAAGAGAGATAGAGAGAGAGAAAGAGAAAGAGAGAGAGAGTGAGAGAGAGAGAGAAAGACAGAGAGAGAGAGAGGGTGAGATAAAGAAAGAGAGGAAATGAGCAATTGATTGTTGAGCGTCAACTACACCATCTTCAAATACGAGTAGATATTTCGCGGGTATTCTCGGGGGTGTTCAAAATGGATCGCTGGATGCTACGATGGAAGTGTCCAACTACCAATCAGAAGTCATCAAGTATTTCCATGTTTCTACCCCAGCCGACTACGTCAAAGTTGGTCTTTTCGTCTTGTCACCCAAAGGCATCTTTCTCCCGTTACAGAACAATTTCTACGTGAAAGACAACGCTTTCAATCTCGCCGCCATAAATACTTATCTCGTTTTTCCTCCCTACATGATTATGATGTTCTTCGCATCAGCAATTGTTGTCGGCATTGTTGAGCGGTTAGAGATCTCTCCAGTCTTTTCGATTAACATAACTATTGAATACTCATAATCATTCCAGATTTGTTTATGTGATCAGTGACCGCGCGAAGATGGAGAAGGAGGAGGCAATCCGGGAGAAGTTCGGGCAGCAACTCGTCATCGGCACTGGTTGTCTCCCATTCACTTCTTCCTCTCTTAAAAGAAATCTCATCTTTAGCTCGGATTGTCTTTCCTGCTGTCATTTTCTACGACACTCTTCACAAGGTTAGCAGATAGAGAGAAAGATAAAAAGAGAGAAAAATAAGAAAGAGAGAGAGAAAGAGAGAGAGAGAGATAGAGAGAGAGAGATGGAGAGAGAGAGAGATGTCTAATGACATCCTCCTTAGTCAGCAGCTGATCGCTGGTATGCTCTGCGACTTCTCGTCCGCAGTGGCCGTCTCCTCGAAAGATTGCACCAAAGGAAAATGGAGAAACGAATGCACCACAAGTTGAACTTTCTTTCTCTCGAGGATCTTGATTGCCCTGCCTTCAGGCTACTCTGTCTTCTTCGCTCGTTCCTGAACCATCCTCCCTCTCTGCTTGATTCCTTTCTGAGCTTCGAAGCTAAGCGCCCTGCCCACTTTGTCTTTGTAATCTCATCTTTCCTTGTCTCGGTCTGCTATCAATCTCTCTTTGCTGGCCTGGCGTCCACTCCTTCGGCAGTTTCTGGCATGTAAGCAAAGACTCATCAGAAGCCATCTGGAACTACTCGAGATTAATGTAGTGAATCTCGGAGGTATTTCAGCAATCTATACGAGATGATGCTGGACATTCAGAAGAATGCGAAGACGTTGATAGTGCAGGATCTGAACTTCCTTCCTGATGCTCTGGTTCGTCCGGATATCATCTCTGACAATCCCTTTTGAATATATCGATTAAGTATCGCGAGTTGTATGGAGAAGGCGATTACTCCTCTCGATTATTGGTTGAGGCCGATTTCCAGCAGATTGCTTACAGAGTGGGTTGATACTAGTCATAGACTTCGTAAGGGAGTACTGTTTAGGTGTGCGAAGATGGCCGTTTCATTGCTTACGTCACAAGCTTCCAGCTGACAACTTACAACCCGGCCGATCCCATACGCGTTCCATGCTCTCTTTCAGTGTATCAGTGCTTCTCATTCAATTACCCAATCTTTTATCATATATATTTTCACTTAGAATTTGTTTAGCATAAATTTATCGCCAATAACGCATTATTTTCCCATCGCTCTTTTTCTCTCTTTCTCTCTCTCTCTCTATCTCTCTTTCTCTCTCTCTCTTTCTCTCTCTCTCTATCTCTCTCTTATCCATATTTTCCTCACTCGCTCTATGTTCAAGAATCGATGCTATTGATGGGACGTCTAATTTTGGCAACAATACAATATTCGCCCGTCAGCAATTCGGAATAGACCATCCTGTGGCTTTCTTCGTTACCCGCAGGTTTTTTTAATCTGGAATCTTTTCGATTATACATCCAATTATTATTTTTCGTTGAAATCCATCCGTTTTGGTCTGAATTAATAAAAAGTTTTTCTTAATGTCAGTACTCGAGGCGCTCGGATTGCAAAAGAAATCGGCGACATTATTCTCAAGCTATTTGACGACGATAAGGTTTACTCCGAATTGTACTCATTTTAAAGAAGAGGATTCTTTTAAATATTACCCTTTGTCTTAACTTTAAAATACGTCTTCTTTTTTTGATACGCGGCTTTTGGTGGCGGCGATTCACTTTAAGAGATCGAGAACAAGTCGTGAAACAACCGAAATTTATATTTGAACCTTCAGGTCAATTTTACATTTTGTATGTTTACAATATGAATATAAAAAATTTTCTTTTAGGGATTAATGCACTGCAATTGGTCCTGTTTCTTCTTCTGCTCGCATACGGAGCAGCTCTTCTCGTTTTAATTGTCGAAATTGCACATTTCAGGTTCTCTACCATTTTTGGGAGATGGGAGAGAAGTAGCGAGGGAAAGAGAGAAAAAAAACATTAGAGAAATGTCGAGAGTGAGAGAGCGGAAAAGCTGGTAGACAAAACTGAAACAGAGAGAAAGAGAAGAGAGATAGAGAAAGTGAGAGAGAGAGAGATAGAGAGAGTGAGAGAGAAAGATAGAGAGAGAGAGAGAGTGAGAGAGATAGAGAGAGAGAGTAAGAGAGAGATAGAGAGAGAGTGAGAGAGAAAGATAGAGAGAGAGAGAGTGAGAGAGAAAGATAGAGAGAGATAGAGAGTGAGAGAGAGATAGAGAGATAGAGAGTGAGAGAAAGATAGAGAGAGAGAGAGTGAGAGAGAGAGAAAGAGAGGGAGAGTGAGAGAAAGAGAGCGAAGGAGAATGAGTAATGAATGTTGAGATACCACCGTTCGTGGCTGAAGGCACACGTTGCTCAAACTCTCCAGAGGGCGTCGTTCCCACTGAGACCTCCGCAGAAGAAGTGAGCTTTTCTCCTTCGCATGCTCATCTCTTCTTCTCATGAATCTTCTTTATTCTTGTTCACTTTGATACTGAAGGCCAATGAAGGAAATGCATAGAACTCCTCGCTAACCAGTTTCTTGGCACACTTGGAAGCGGTTGATTCTAAGAGAAGAGGTACATGAGAATGCCTCCAAGCAGGCAGTAACCATTTCTACAGTAACCACGAGCAGTCAGAGAAGTCTCTTCCATATGGCATTTCTACAGTAACCACGAGCAGTGAGAGAAGTCTCTTCCATCTGGCATTTCTACGCCGCACTATCTACATAGTACATCTACAACTTCATAATTATCCGTGCTTAATAATTGTTCTCAGATTGAGAAGAATGCTGAGGTTAATTCAAAGGAAATGAGTTGTCATTTGTTCAGGTTCAGGCTAAAAGGAGGGAGTGAAAGAAAGACGAGGGAAAGGAAAGGGAATGAATTCGAAAGAATGAAAGAGTCTGTGTTCAAGAGTCTCCACTGCAGAGCGGAGTATCCAAGGCACCCGAAATACTTAAGAGATCTCACTCATAACAAGGAAATGACTGACTCATGTAATATCCACTAGACAATAAATAGTCCCGATAATCACGCCTCAGGCGGAAATACATTCGCTCGTTTCTAATAATGAAACCTGCTGAATTTGCCAGATAGAGATCGAATGAATTATGTGAAATCTGGGAGAAATGAAAGAAGTTTTAGAGGAAGCAATCTATGCAAGTAGAAAGAAGGAGAGGGGGAAAAAGAGAAAAGAGCGAGAGAAAGCGAGAGACAAACAATTGAGGGATGGAATACAGAAGGCTAAAGGCAAGAGGAACAAGAGCAGCTGGGAAGGAGAAGACTTGGCATTCCTTACGAGACGTCATCGAATACTTCTTCTGCAGCCAAGGCGGCTGCGAGTGAAGACGTATCGGGGCATAGGAGACGACCGCTTAAGAGAAAGAGAGAGACAGAGGGAAAGAGGGAAAAGCAGAGATAGTGAGAGCAAGGAAATATATATTAAACTCGGAATTATATTTGAAATATTTAAAAGAAGACTTACCACTGCGAGCCCCTGTGCGGTGTCGCCGAGGGAGACAGAGAGGCGGTGCTCTCGCTGACACTCCTGGTAGAGAAGCGGTGGTGGGGATGAAGGCGGTCTGGGGCACTTCCACCATTGCGGTCTCCCTCGGACCGACTGCTCTTACACTTGTCAGTGTTAGTGGGCGACTCGACTGGTGGCTCTGGAGAGACGGACACGGCAGAGGAAGTGCGTATTCGGGAGTGGCGGCTGTGCAGAATTCTCACCACTCATTCACTTCACTTCACATGCTGCTCATTTGGTTTAATTGTGAAGATAGAGCGTACCGATAGCTGCTGAACATCTTGCGGAAAGAGCTGTTGTAATGCGAGTTCCTCGGAGAGAACCACTCCGAGAAGCTTCCAGTCTGCTCTTTCTGCTGGCTGCTTTTGGCTGCTTCTCCCTCTCCTCCTCCACTGCTCCTTCTTCTACATTCAGCTACCGTATCCTCTCTACACGAATGGTGCACTGTCAATCCACAGTCCGCGCACTTGTACCCTTGCCGGAGGACTCCCCACAACTTAACAATCACAATTATAATCATCAAATAGATAATCTTGCCAGTCCAAAACGAACAATCTTAGTGCAATGGCTGCAGGTGGTCGGGGCAATGAAGAGCTGCTCCTGGAAGTCGTGTTTGAATTCCCGCCGGAAATCAGATGACTTGTTCATCTGCATGAAATATTCTTTCATTTCAATCTTGCTGATCTGTCCGTCTCTGCAAGAATGTTCGTTATCGGTATCTCTTCCACTCATTTCTGCAATTATGTAACTATGTTCTCTTCAAAATAGAAAAGAGAAAAAACGAGATGAACCTGTCGACATCGATTGTCCCGAATGGATCAATGAAAGGAAAGTTCCCAGCAATTTGGCGGAATTCGCTCTGGCTAATGTATGAGTCCTGTTGAATAGCAGGCAGTTGAAACATATTCGTGATTCAGTGAAAAGCACAGACCACAGAGAGAGAGAGAGGGAGGGAGTGAGAGAGAGAGAGAGAAAAAGAAAGAACAAAAGAGTGAAAGAGAACGAGAGAGGGAGGGGGAGAGTGAAAGAAAGAAAGAGAGCGCGAAAGTAGAAGAGAGACAAGGAGAGAGCAAGAACCTTGTCATGGTCGTAGTGTTTGAAGACTGCATCGACCATGGCAGTGATGTGCTTCTCGACAACTTCTGGATCAGGCACTGCAGAGACCCCGGACGCCCAGTCGGCAAAAACAATAGACTTCGACAACGGCTCGAACTGACAACAACAATCAACTCCATTGAGAGCACAGCAATATGTACATAGGTATGTACATACATATAAGACTATGTCAATTAAAAGATTTGGCTTTTTTCTTCATTTTTCGGATAAGTTATTATTTTCACTCGGGATTTGGAATATTCCACTGCTTGGAATTCGTGACGATGGCTGGCTTATCCGAAAATTGAAGAAAAAAAGCCAAATCTTTTAATTTGCCACAGTCTTATACATACATATGTACATATATGTATCTGTTCTTTAGTGTGAACAATGCGACACGAAATAAATGAATGAATTAAAATGAATATGCAGACGTATCTATGTATATGTACATACATATGCACATATTAATTAAAGTTAAGGGAAGTCTAGCCATTTCTGAAAGGATATGATAATTCCTGACCGTAAGCAGAGTTCTCGGTTCCCTCTTCAGTGATAGTTGATAGATATCGTCGTCGTTGTATTGGATATCGAGAGAGACCTAAAAAGTTATTCAAGCAATAGAAATGAATAAATGTTGAAAAAGAACACAAATATGAATAAGTTGACCTTTAACGTATTTATGAGGTCGACGTTCGGCTCGGCGAAGCAGTGGGGAATACTGTTGAACAGTGGAAAGAAGGAGAGAATATTCGACAACTGAAATGAGGATTCATTGTAAAAATGGGGAAAGGAAACGAGAAGAAGAAGAACCTGGAAGAGCTTCCGGCGAGTGATTTGGCCACTCTTGCTGAAGTCAAATCCCACTGAAGCAGCTATCAGATCTTTCAGATGGACCCCCCTGGAATGAGAGAGAAAGGAGTGAGAGAGTGAGATATGTAGAAAGGGGAGAGAGACTGATAGAAAGAGTAAAAAGAAAGAGAGGGAGAAAAATATAGATAGAGAGAGAAAGAGAGAACTGAAATAATCATAGAAAAAGGGAGAAGAAATGAGAGAGAGGAGATCAGATGAAGAAAGATTGAAGAGGCTAAATGATGGAAGAAACGGACATGATTGGTAGTCGAAACCGACCCTCGCATTCTGCGAGAGCTGCGCGGTAAGCTGAGTAGTTGCCTTGCATGGAGAGGAGGGTTGTCAAGGCACTCAGTTCCTGTACACTTACAACACATATATACAAATCTCTATCCTTCTCCTATTAAGTTAAATGGAGGAATGGATGCTGAGAAGATTCTGTAGAGGCAAAAGAATAACCTTCTTGACTTGGACCGAGAGCAGAGCGTGGGTCTTTCCAAGCCTGGCGATATTGGAATGGGTGATGCCACCAATCACTGCCATGAGAGTGTTGAAGTTGCATTGGCGACGTAGATGCTGTGGAATCACAAGCTAATTCAAACAATCATTGCGTGCTTATTCAATGTGTAAAGTAAACTATGGAAACCAATATGCCTTTATGGTCTACAAAGAGGAAATACTAATGAATCTTGTCATTTTTTTACCTTTCCAACGTTGACAAATTTGATGAGAATATCTGCCCTCTCTTTAGGTGTTGCCTTCCCGAGAACCATGCACTGCACCCAATTGCTCATATTCTCAAGCAATCAAGTTACAGAGAAGACCAGACAAATGGAAAACGAAAGAGATGTAAAACAACAAGTAACATTGAAGAGAGAGATGGATCTTTCCAGGATTGGAGACATTCGAAGTTTGCCCTCTTTCACGTACATCTTCAGCTCAGTTATCTTCAAGAAGATTCTTTTATATCTTCAAATGGACATCTTCTAACTCTAATTTTAATTACAATAAACTAAATCCTTGCCTTACCGATATTTTAGAGAGGACTTTGAAATCAATATGAGAGAGTGATGTAGAGAGATCTTCAGGGCTCCACTGATCGAATGACAACGAAACCTTTAATGGAATATATCATGATAACAAGGATGAGCGATTGTGATACAAGAAGCATGATATGCAAAGGAAAGATAAAGGGTTGAAGTCTGATGAAACGAGCTCTTGCTTACCTGTCTGGCAACGGGATGCCGGACAGAAAGAGCACGCAGCCA
The DNA here is from genome assembly GCA_945643635.1 of Allodiplogaster sudhausi. Classification (NCBI taxonomy): domain Eukaryota; kingdom Metazoa; phylum Nematoda; class Chromadorea; order Rhabditida; family Diplogasteridae; genus Allodiplogaster; species Allodiplogaster sudhausi. The sequence continues at coordinate 284,984 of CALZFC010000081.1, forward strand.
AGCGTACGATGGCCTGGAAACAGATAGCAACGGTTTAGGAAGAAATTACATAGCTGCTGTGAGAAAGAAATCACTGAAATCTTCAAAATAAAACTAAACGACGAGAATAATATAAATAGATTTAAGCCGACAATTTTGAGAGGTCGAGTTGCTCAACAAGTTCGTCGTCTTGGCCATCGGCTTCTGCCATTAAGTGTAACTGTGACACCTGTAACAAAGAGTTTAGAGCACCAGAGAGAGAGAGAGAGAGAGAGAGAGAGAGAGCGAGAGAGAGAGAGCGATGGACAGAGCGATAGAAAGAGTGAGCGAGAGCTAGAAATAGAGAAAGACATAGACAGAGATAGATGAGAAGAGAAAGAAACAGAGTTCTTTAGATGCTGATGAACCTTGCTGGCAAGTGTTGGTTGAGCATCGAAATGGAAGGGCCAGCGGGCGATCCAGAAAGCGAGGGTGGACAGTACTTGCCGACGCTCGCATCTGTCCCTTGACTTCTGAGAATCATGACCTTTTGATCGTTTTGTGTCAAAAAAGTATTAACCACCCAAATTTTCTTATTTTTTTAAATCTCTTAACGCTTTCTCATTCTTTTCATTTTTTCGCCCTAATAGAGTTCAGCAAGAAGAGGTGAGAATTACACGAGGAATGTAATGAGATGCGGCCTTGGCAATGCCCTCTTCAGACTTCTTTTCCTTTCCGCCAATCACTTCACAGTGCTATTTGCAAGCCCACAAATGGGTTTCACAAAGGAAACCAATCACAGACGCACCAGTTGATCCTTTCAAATTACAATTACCTCTCTCTCTCTCTTCGCTCTCTCTCTCTCTCTCTCTCTTCGCTCTCTCGCTCTCTCTCTCTCTATCTCTCTCTCTTCTCTCTCTCTCTCTTCGCTCGCTCTCTCTCTCTCTTCGCTCTCTCTCTCTCTCTCTCTCTCTCTTCGCTCGCTCTCTCTCTCTCTTCGCTCGCTCTCTCTCTCTTCGCTCTCTCTCTCTCTCTCTCTCGCTCTCTTTCTCTCTCTCTCTCTCTTCGCTCTCTCTCTCTCTATTCGATCTCTCTCTCTCTCTTTCTCTCTCTTCGCTCTCTCTTTCTCTCTCTCTCTCTCTCTCTCTCTCTCTCACAAACACACACCCCCAATGGCGAAACCTCTAAATTCACTCGCTCGCTTTCAGAAAACTCTCGAATAACTTTTACTCCTATTCATTAGGTTCTTTTCAACTAATTCAGATAGTATTCAGACAGAGTATTCAGAATTTCTATGTTTCCATCGTCCTGCTCATTTAGCTTTATTCATCTTCCTTTTTTTGCTCTCACAATCCCCTCCGTCTTTACTTTTTTTCCGCCTTACTCAAATATCTGGAAACACAACGACAAAGGTGGGAAGAATGGGATGTGCTGTATATGAGCGGAAGTCCTCTGTATGTATGTATGTACATGTATGTATCATTATTGTGTCTCCCATTGAAATCTCTCGCAGAATGAAATGGAAAGTTGAGAACTTCATAGATGGTTACGAAGGCATCGAGAAGTTGAGTGGAATCGCAGAGCCAAGGATGGACGAGAAGAAGAGCGGAGGGCAGTCTCTTTCTCTCCTCTCTCTGCAGACGAACACTCTCACGCCCGTCCACTCCCTCCTCTTCTAGACCTACAATTCCATTCTGTTCCCTCCAGCCAGCGGAAGCTTTTGATTTGTTGTATCAGCTTATGAGGCACAGGGATGAGCGTATTTTAGATGAGAGAGGGAGAAAAAAAAGAGAGCGTATAAGAGAGAAATAGAGACAAACGAGGAGAGAGCTAGGCGGAGAAAGAGAGAGAGAGAGAGAGAGAGAGAGAGAGAGAGAGAGAGAGCATGAAAAGGAACGCAGATATATGTAGTGAAATTGTTTATGATTAAAAAGAATGAGAAAAGAAAATATGCAATGAGAAAATTCAATATTCAATCGCATTCCATAAACGGAAAAAAGTGAGATTCAAGATATGAAAAAGAAAAGTGCTATGCTTTGTGAGGTAAAAAAGATGATGTTTGACAGTTGGAGAATAGGAAAGAGACAAAGACAGGCAGGGTAACCCATCACTATCACGATGTTTGCAATCAGTTAGTGAATGAAATAAATATTTATGATCGAAAAATTATGAATGACTCGAATAAGAGCATTGTGAGAGGGAGACGAACAGAGGCTGGGTAAAGAATTAGTGTGGAAATAAACGGGAGAGGACATACATACATATTAGAGGGAAAGAATAGGAGAGGGAAAAGAGAGCAAGAATGAGAACAGACAGAAATAGGAGAGAGAAAGATAGACTAACTGAGACAATCGACGCATTCTCTGGCTAGTTGGTCCAAATTCATGGCGACATCGCCAGAAGATGTCGCGGCTGAGGCGGTGGCCACAGCCATCGCTTGTACTCTACCGTATCCTGCCACCGTAACTGTCTTCGTGGCGAGACATCTGACAGCGAAAACGGCAGTCTGTAAAGTAAGAGGCATAATATCGTTTCAAAGGACGCGCAGCACATGAAATTTATACTGAGAAAGAGAAAGAAGAGTGAAAAAAGACACATAGGGCAGCCTTGTCTTCCGAACGTCTTTCATACAACGTCCATCTCAAACACTTGCCTCTCTTAAGGAAGTGGGAGAGAGAGATGAGTGTTAGAGAGAGAGAGAGAAGGAGAGAATGGAAAGAGACAAAGAGACAGAGAGGGAGAGAATGGAGAGAGAGACAGAGAGGGAGAGAATGGAGAGAGAGACAGAGAGAGAGAGAGAGAGAGAGATGGAATGTGGAAGTACGAGAGAAAGCTGGTGTGAGGCAGAAGGCATCTCCGTGAGAATCGATTGCAGAGAACGTCTCTGACTGTCTCGGGGGCTCCGTCCAGGGCATCCTTGGAGAGAGAGGGTGACGATGTCATGATACTACAGCCTCCCGCCACATCGATCCTCCCTCTCCCTTTCTCTCTGCTCTCTCTCACATCCACACTCTCTCATCCCTCCCTTCTACGTGCTTCTCTTTTGCTCAGCGTGTGTTCGGATGTGTTGTGCTTCCCCCATTTTACCCATTTCCTATTCTCCAGATCGACGAGACGACAGAGCGAAATGAACCTTTATGCTCTAGAAATGATTGCACTTGTAAGCATTTAGTACAGAAAGAAAGGTGAATCTCGAACCAGAAAACAATTCATAATCCGTGAGAGTAAAAAGAATTGCTGTTATAAATTCGCGGGAAATTCGGCACCAGAAAAGAGAATGAAAACGGCTACGCTCCAATTTCAACGTTATTTCTGAGCATTATTTTCAAAGTTTACAAACAATCAGAGGGGCTGGATTATGGCGAAGAAGTTTGTTTATGGACGCTTCCTATAAATTTCTCCTTTCAAATATACACTCGCTGGCATCGTAATCTTTGGATTCACCTATGAAAGACCTGCCTCTCTTCTAATGTCTTTAACGACATAGAGGATCTAGAGAATAAAGTACTATGGACAAATAATGAAACGAGTAAAAGTAGAGTCAGTAACTGTAAAAACTTCCACAGAAAATACAATGGCAGACTTTACGGGACAACTTGTCCCTAATGATTAGAAAATGAGGAATTTTTCTTTAAAAGCTCTTTGTTCTTCTCTGATGACTCTCTGTGGCAAACCCTAGCTGAATTCCAAAGCGAGTTGGATATACACAGATTAAAAAAGAAGGCATACCAGAGTGAGAAAATAAGAAAAGAAATGAAGCATAGGGTGAGCGAGTAAAAGGGAAGGAGAAGATCCTCAGCCAGTGAGCCAGTCCTTGAGACCCTGAGCCATTCGTCTGCTGGCGGAGACTGGCTGGTCAGTGCCACGAACAAAGTGAGATGGAGCAAGATGACTCTCATCCTCCGCCTCCGCTTCCTCGTCCCTTCAATCATTAAGGTCCAGGTTCAACAACAAAGGAAACCATCGGCACATTCTCGAAATGTGGGTGCAGCTAACCAATAGTGTATTCAAAAAAACAGAAGAGAGAGAGAGAGAGAGAGAGAGAGAGACGAACAAGGCAATGAGTCGACTGGTGAGTTCGTCTTTCCTGGCCACGGCTGCTCTGAACTTCTCCATGAGCTGGTTGATGGTCTCCTTCTCTTCTATCGTCCTTGCAAAGCCTAATTGTAAGAATATGCACTAAACATCAGACACAAGTTTGTAAGCGAAGCAACATAACTATGAAAATAGAATAGCAAAGAAAATGATGAGTGGAAAGAGAAGTCTCACCGTCGTCTTCTCTGGTTCTCTCGTCGAGTTGTTCTTTGAGATGCGAAACTTCTTCTCCGTTCTCTCGAATGTTCTCTATTATCTGAGAAAGAGAATTTGCAACCCTGCGAGTTGTGAAGAAAAACAGCAAAATAACAAAAGAGATTAAAATGCTTACATTGAAATATTCCTGCCGTTGGACAAGGGAATTCCGCTCGTTCATAATCTCCAATCTCTCGTTGACAAGGCGTTCTTCAGCTTCGCCTCCTGCCTCTGCAATGTCTCTTCATCTTCCTATCTATCTGCTCTCCTCTCTCCCTCTCTCTCTAGCTCTGCTTCTCTCTCCTCCCAGCCCACACTCTCTCCGTCTAGCTCTCTCTTTCTCCTCCTCCCTCCACTGACCAACACTGCGGATAGCCGCATCCACACGAGAGAGTTCTGCCTCGAGTCTCTCCAGTTCTTCGCTGATGCTCTCTTGTTCACGAGCCAACTTCTTCGCATCATCGACGTATTGCTCCCATTGCGCGGTGATCTTTCGAGTGGGAGTTGAATCTTTAAGAGAAGAGATGTCATTGACAATGCTGGAAGAGTGAGAATAACGAACGAGGTTGCTGGGCGAATCTACTGGGGGAAGAGGTGGAGGCAGCTGGGAAGTGAGTTCCTCCTTCTACTCCCGACGTCTCAAGAACAAATTACTCCATTCTTATAGCCTCTCATGAAAAGTCACATCGAAATTTTATTTTCATGTACAATAAATAAATAAATTTAAAGCAGTAGGCACTATGAACAAGAACATCGAGTTGGCGGAAACGAAAAGCAACAAAAGTCACACGTACATTTAACTAAAAACGAATATTATTAGAACGTGTTATACGCATAAATGTTTGTTATATAAGGCAAAGGAAAGTGGGATAAAGCAAATATGACAGAACTAAGGAAAGTAGGCAGGAGAGAGAAGAGAAGCTTACCGCGTAGTGAGCAGCCAGAGCAGTGATGCTCTCCCTCAACTCGCCTGCTCTCATACTCCCGAAACGACGGAAGGAAGCCGCGGATGGAAGACCAAGCTGCACAACACACCAGTCACTTTACATTTACACAACAGACACCACTTTAGGACGCACTCATTTCACAGGAATTCCAGGATGTCATGCATTGTTTAAATAGGTCTCCATATTGCCAAAGACACACCCGAAAAGTAGGCATAGAAAAGTGGGGGCCAGGGAAAAAGGGCGGTCCGAATCGGACTACCCACGCAGTTTTTGAGACCCTACAATTTAAATTTTTGGCTTACCCACCCTAATTTCTTCGAAAAAATTACAGTTTTGCTTTACCCACCCTATTTTTTTAGGGCTTCGGAGGTATTATCCACCCACTTTCGTTGGACCCTCGGACTACCCTTTTATTCCCTGGTGGGGGCTCTCCCGAAAGTTATATAAAAACACTTAAAACCACCCGATTCTATGTTTTACTACGAAAGAGGCTGTATCCTGGCGACATTTTTTGAAGCTGAAAGATATTTAAACACTAAAGCCATGACATATCCACGGTATAATCTTCACACCTCAAAAAGCTACCGCAGTCCTGTTTTCTCTTCAGATAAAAAATTAAGCGTTAGGAACAAGCAAAACGAAATCACTCGACTGAACGGAAGACACCTGAAGAAAGAAACAAAGAAAACCTTGGTAGAAGCAGCAATTCCGATTGCGGGAACTCGTGGGCTGTCTTGCTCGTCTGAAATAAACAAAATATCCAGTATTTAATTCAATATTTAGTTCATAAAGCAGTAAAAGAAATAAATTACAAACCTATCGTTAGAAAGGTAGAAATTTCACATGGAAAGAAATTGGACGGACAGGGACAAGACAAGAAGAGGAAAGAGAGAGCAGCTGACAACGAACACATTTTCCGCTGCAGAATGGGAGAGGGGTCACGCTTACGGAAGCTGTAGAAGGAGACGGCCGGCTGCACTGTTCCTACACGACAACCACTCACTTCAATCCAAAGGATGGACAGGCTCCGCCTACCGAGGGTGCGGAGATCACAACTCGAAGTGTTCAGGGAAGAGCGGCTGCCGGTCACGGAAGGAGATCCTCGCTGGCTTAATCCGCCTCCTCCTGATTCTCTTCCAATCACATCACGAACATTTCACAACAACAGCAATCCATGCTATGAGAGTACTACTCAGGCAAGTGGAATTACACAAGGAAGTGGACATCTGATGACATGAGGTAGGAGAACCAATTATAGAGGGACGAGAAAGAGAGAAGGGGAGAGAGAGAGGGAGAGAGAGAGGGAGAAGAATGAGAGAAAGGCAGAGAGAGGGAGAAGAGAGAGAGAGAGACAGAGACAGAGAGAGAGAGAGAGAGAGGGAGAAGAAAGAGAGAAAGGCAGAGAGAGGGAGAAGAGAGAGAGAGAGACAGAGAGAGAGAGAGAGAGAGAGAGAGAGAGAGAGAAGAAAGAAAGGAGAAAGGCAGAGAGAGGGAGAAGAGAGAGAGAGAGACAGAGACAGAGAGAGAGAGAGAGAGAGAGAGAGAGAGAGAGAGGGAGAAGAAAGAGAGAAAGGCAGAGAGAGGGAGAAGAGAGAGAGAGAGACAGAGACAGAGAGAGAGAGAGAGAGAGAGAGAGAGAGGGAGAAGAAAGAGAGAAAGGCAGAGAGAGGGAGAAGAGAGACAGAGAGACAGAGAGAGAGAGAGAGAGAGAGAGAGAGAGAGAGGGAGAAGAAATAGAGATTGAGATCACTCCATACCAGAAGTGGTAGCGGCAGCAGCATCGCTGAGCAGAAAACGAGCTTCCAATCGACGGCTCTCTGGAGGGGGAGTAGAAGTCTGCAAAATGAAAGCAGGGTAAAAGCAGCAGCAGCGATATTCCATCGAATTAAAAAAAAGTTTTAAAAAAAAGGAATAAACCGCTTGGATGGCAGTGATTGGGTTGTCAAGAAGCTGGCGAGCTTTCTTCCGCAATTCTTCTCGTTTTGTTGGACTGGCGCGGCCCTAAGCAAATTCTTTAGAAAAAACATGATATCAGAAAAAGGCTTAAAAATCGGAAAACACTTCGTTGTAATAGAAATGAAAAGCTAAAAATTATAATAGAGCTGACTGCAGGCAGAACTGGCGTGTGGAACCGGAGTGAACTTCCATCCTCATTCTCCTTCTCCATCCTAGAGAAAATACTGATTATATAGGACGGAAAACTTTTTTATGTTCCAAAGTATAGAGTCTGCAAGCAAATAAATTGATAGCAGCGAAACCTTCTGGCAGTACCGTCCGACTCGTCACTCCCCTCTGCCTCATTGTCTGAAGTAGAAGCTTCTTCCACTTGATCTGGCTTCTCCTTCACTCCATTCTCCTGCTTCTCTCTTCCCTTGGTCGGTCGCTCCAAAGTACGCACCTTCTCTGCATCTTCTTCAGTCACTCCTTTATAGGATGAAGGAGTGTAGAATTGAGTGGCTTCTTGCAGCTGAGCAAGGTCTGCTATCAACTGAAAGCGGAAGATAAAGATGCTTTCCTTGGTTAGATGGATGTCCAACCCCTTTCTCCGAGTCAGACACAAAGTACATCCGTGAAATACGGTGATCTGAACCCGCAGTTGGCGTCGGTTGCTGCAAGAATCCGAATAAAAGCTGAATAATAAAAGGACTAACAATAAGGCGAAAATATAAACAGGCGCAGCTAATAACTAAAAGAGAACAAGAAGAAGGACCAGCCTCGATGTTCCCTTCGAGGAGTCTGCGCATCTTCTCGAGGAGAAGACGAATCTGTTTGGCATCCGGAGTGAGGATATCACTCGCCTCGGGAACTTCGGAGATACCGAGATGAGCAGCGCCGTGCAAGGCCTGCGAGAGAAGAGAGAAGAGGGAATTGTAGGGAAGAGAGAACGAAAGGGAAGGGAGAGAAGAGAAAAGAGAGGGAGGGAAGAGAAGAGAGAAGTAGATGGAGGGATGGACATAGGGAGACATACCTTCTCAATGTTTCTTCTCCTCCCACTCACGGATTCGGAATAGTCAAGTGAAGACAAGTCTCCGATGATATCAGGGCGGTAGGCGTGGATCAATGCACAGAGAACGATTCCATTACGGAAGGACTTCGCGATGTCCACGCGGCCTCTACGGATAGAACTTACTTTTCTCCGTATTCTTCTGTTAGAAACAAAGGAAAAGGAAAGAAGAAACTTGATGTCGATGATTTTAGCGGAAGGGAAGAGAGCGACGACTCTCCGACACCATTCAAGCAATTCTTCTCCTTCTCTCTTCTCTGGAGGATCGGTAGAGGACTCGCGAAGATGACCAGGAAAAGAACAAGGAGGGGCAGCCACTGGAACCGGCCGGGAATTCGCATCCACCTGAAAGGACTATTCTGCCACTTCTTCTAATTTCAAGATCATTCAAAGACCTCAAAGAATGCGGCAGTAGGCAGCTTGTTCAGTTGACTCAACACGGGGTCGGCAGCAGAAGAAGTATGTTTCTGCTGATCAGAGGAGACTCGCCAAGGAGGGCGGATGGAAGGAGACGCTTCGCCTGCCAAGTCATCCTCACCAATCTCCTAAGCCTTGAATATCACCAAGCACTGACAAAGGGAAGGGTCCTTCGTGGCCCCGTTGCTGTTCCCCTCTAGGTCGCTAGTCCTCCTTTTCTCCCAATCCTCATACTTTCTCGTTGTTGTTGAGTCCTCAGCGAATTCCTTCTGGATGTCATCCGAAATACGAGCAATTTGCTTCTCTGCCTCAGCTGGAAGGAATCACTAGATGTAGATTGATTGATTTATTTACGTGGTGACACGTGGGGTATAGTGAATGGATAGAGGATAACAAAGAACATGGTACAGTACAGTAAAATAAGTGTGAATTACTGTAGGGATGAGGTTGAAGGGGAAGAGAGAGAAGAAGGCGGAGTAGATTTACGTTACGTTAAAAGAGAGTACGTTAAAAGCTTTAGCTGATCTAATAAAGAAGGGGTGGTTCCGGACGGAGGAACGAGTGGAGGGGTACGAAAGAAGGAAGGATAAGCCACGCGTGCGAGAGTTGCGGAAATGATAATAATGAGGAAAACGGTCTGAGATACGCCTGTGACCGAAAACGAGACGACGCGCAAGGGTAAAATCGGAGTGTTGCCTGCGGGATAAGAGGGAGGGGAGGAAAAGGGCCTGGTTACGAGTAGTTGGGTTGGGAATGTCCGCGCGGTTAGTAAAGCCAAAACAACGACGGTAAATAAAGCGAGTGAAGTAATTCTGGATTCGTTCTAATTTGAGGATGTCTTTCTTAAGACGAGGAGAGAAGACAATAGAGGAGGATTCGAGCAAGGGCCGGATGTATAACGTGTACACATTGACAAGAGTGTGATGGTTCTTGGAGCGAAGAGAGCGGATGATTAGGTGGCATTTGCTTATAGCCTTATTGGCGAGAAATGAGCAGTGGGGAGAGAATGAAAGAAGGGGGTCAATGATGATTCCAAGGTCGCGAACGTTATCAACAGGAGTAATAGGGGCGCCGTTAAGGTAGTAGACAGTCTTGGGGTTAGATTTACCTAGATGTAGGACAGAACATTTGAGAGGGGCAAGGGGAAGCTGCCATTTATTGGCCCAGGTTGCTACTTCATCTATGGCGGTCTGTAAGAGAAGATGCCGATGGGAAATGCACTTTAACGTCATTTCTGATAACTTCAGATTGTATATAACGATAGACAAAACAATAAAACTTCACAATAGGATGTTTAAACTGTTCTTTTTTATTCTAATGTTTATTCTTTTGTGTGCTGACGGAATGCACAAGGATCTTCCACTTCTTTAGCAAATCTCTAATCTTGCTCATTCTCAATCAAAGTACGGGTTCTTTCCTTTTCGTCCCATCTTCTTGGCATCCTCGGCATATGAAACTTTGGCTAATTTCAACCACTTCCCCTCATTTCTGCACAAACAAAGCATAAGCAAAGGCGCAAAAAATGCAAAAAGAAGCTAGGAGAACGGAGAACGGAGAGCGAGCGAGCGAGCAATAGATAGGAGAGAGAGATAGAAAGATGGAGATAGAGAGAGAAAGAGAGAGAAAGAGAGAGAGCGAGATTTAGGGAGCAAAGAAAAGAATATCCACAGAAGATGAAGGAACTGGTGATTGATGCCTGCAGATGAGTGTAGAAATCGATCATAGCGGGAAAGAGCGTGGAAGGTGGAAGAGACAGAGGAAAAAAAAGTAAAAACATGGATATTCGAAGTGCCACCTGCAGATACAAGGTCCTACGAGCCATAGAAAAAGAAAATGTTAATTTCATTCAGCTGATATTTGGAAAGGATTCAACTAACGATCGTGCGGGATGGTGGGTGCAGAGCAGTCTGCCTCGACAACACTCTGCTCACGAGAGGGACGAGCAGAGATTGAAGAAGCCACGGAAAGGTCATCTCGACTGCAAACAACACTCAAGTCACAAACACACGATGAAAAATATAACTACTACAATCAAACAAAGAGCATTAAAATCAATTATCTTTACTGACAATCCTTCAGTGATGAAAGTTGAAGATAGAGTCAGCACCACTTGGCAATGCAAAACCTACAAGCATAGAAATAATAATAATAATATAAAGAAAAGATAAAATAACAGGTTTCAGAAGTGAAGAGTAGAACCTGTGGAGTAAGAGGACGCAGCTTGAGACGGAGTTGACTTCTTTGTTCTGCTTGGTCATGAATGAAGAGTCGCATGTTGATGGGAACAGCAGCCAGTGGCCGATGCCTTCCCTTCCCTGTCACTTCCTCCACAATCACCGTCCATTCCTGAAAGAGAGCAGGATATCATCCAGAACAGAGAGATCTAGAGAACCTTATCTTCGTAAGCCTCGTCGTTAGCTCCTTTATAGAGAGTGGTGCGGATATCCACGGCATCTGATGTCAATTCAGGCCAAACAATTATTGACTGTTCGGGTTTTGAAAATGAGGGCTCCCACGATCGTTCTTGGCATTCTACTCGTCGTCTTCTGTGAAGAGATTTACTTGAGATTAGAATTAAACTATTCAAGGAAAAGGCAAAATATGGAAAAATGATACAAATGCGGAAACCTGTGCTGAAAGGCGACGCAGACGGATTTGGGATGCTTAGCAGCATCAGAAATGACAATGTGAAGTTCCTGGAGGGATGCCGTGAAGATGAACTTTGCAGCCTTCTTGGTAGAACGACGGATTCGCCTTATCAGGCCCGACATCACATCCGCAGAGGGTCCGCTTAGTATGTCAACACCCGGTCAAAAACAATCAATCGTCAAAAAACTATGGCATAGCATGCCGAGCAATATAAAAGATGAAGCAATTCCAACTACAACACGAATGATAGCAAAACACTGCTCTCACTGCCGTTTCCATTAATCATGAACCCGCTCCCGTAATTCCGGTGCGTTGAGTAGGAACTCACCGTACTCGGGAAAAATCGGAGCAACTGCTACGCACTTCAAAAGCAACTGCTTAGCAGTTCAAATCGCACACCTACCCTTCCACTTAAGGACTTCTATTCCGAGTATTTTTTACTGCTATGCATCTTTTCAAGTGCGTAGCAGCTGCTAAATGAGAACGAAGCCTAATCTAAGAGGATGCGAAGCAGCAGCATTTCGACTGCTAAAAGGCATATTGTAAACTACGAGTGATGACACCAAAAATATTTTCTTCCTTTTCAACTGCTAAAACGATTACTGTAGCGCTCCCACCGAATTTTTTCTTTAACGTTGTTTTCACCAAATCTCGCCCGGAACTACTTTTATTCTTTTACTATAACAGTTTAACAACGCAACACGGAGCCTAAACAACAGCAACAGAGTTCACAATCATACACTGAACCTGGAGAAGAAAAAATCACGGCATACAGTGCAAAAAGGGAGTGGATGTAGGAGTTAAAACATACAGGAAGAATAAACAAACATTAAGGAAGAAGCTCGTTCTTAGAGGAAAATAACAAAATAACAAGTACACGTGATGAGCAAGCGAAATTATGCGCGAGATCAATAAGATATGCGTGATCCTGATAAATGTCACTCGTCGAATCATACGAACTGGCACTCATCAAATTAACATGAAAGTTATACAAATGGTCAGGTATGCTCACTCCTCTTCCGCGCAGTTTCCGCATAGTGAAACTGAAGTTATCGTCCCTCGAATCCGTTTCTTCACCGCTTGGTGCGCTTCCTTACAACGGTCGCCATTTAGCAGGAAATACCGATCAATTCCTGAAAAGATATAAATAGGATCAGTGATAGTGCAGTCAAAAGCATAGTAACAGAGGAATTCGCTTAATATTTTTTTAAAGTTTGCAAACCTTTCTTCGATATCCCCTCGTCGAAAAAGAAGGAGGTCGTCAGCAACTCATCATTCGTCAGCGAGCTGACGACTGAGTGTAGATAGTCTAAACAAATACACAAATTATAGATTTAGACAAGAACAGCATAAATGAATGAACCCGAAATGGATGAAGGAGCTGTCGCCAATAAATGATGTACTTGCAGGTCGATAGTATCTAAAGAAAACCAGTTGTACTGCTCACATCAGCATAAAAACATACCGTTATTAGGAGAGGGCAATGACTCGTCCTCTCCTGAAGAACTCGCGTCTTCGGAGTCATGAGGTGTCAGCTGTCCAGGATCATCAAGCAACCGCTCATCTCAAGGACGATAAATACGGTACGAATAGTTTTCTTAGCCTTGAAACCATAAGTAGAAAACAAACCAACACCGAACCTGTATCATTGGTGGACACTGCAGAAGCGACATTTGACTGTTGAGTTGCTCGCGTCGCAGTAGCTCGCATTAGCGGAATAAAATGCCTTTGACGTATGAACGGGGAGAACCTGTAACAAACGAGAGTAATATCCCACAACCGGCATTAGAAAATCTGACCGAATTCAACCAACATTTTTTTGCGAGTAAGACTCGACAATTCCACTGCGCTTACTCTTGTAACATCAAGAAAATTGATGAAATAAAGATTATTTAGGCCTGGTTTATAGGCAGGGAAACATTTAAAACGCAAGAATTACATTTAACAAGTAGCCAAAGTCTTAACATATGGTACAACAGCGGCAATTAGGAAAGTTCATCTGTTCATCTGTTCATCTCGTTCATCTATAGGAAAGTTCATCTTCGTAAATTTCACCACGCAACATACTATTGGAAAGTTCATCTTGCCCCTATAGTGCACCCAAACACGCAATTCTTAGCACTCAACTATTTCTGAATTCTAACACCATTTGTACGATGAATGTGGTGCTACGCGTGAACGAACTTTAACCAGCTGTTTATTGCACAGAAGAGAACAACACCGGGACACGTTTTAATTAACAAATTTGCTTATAGCTTATTAAAGAAAACAAAACAAGTAGGATTCTTCAAGCTCATTAGCGGAGGAGCTTAAAGACCTTCCAGGCCAAAGGACAGACGAAGCCACTCGCGATAGAGTGGCGTAAGAGAAGTCTTCAGGAGATCAGACAGCTGGAAGTCGGCCGGAGAGCTGTGAGTGTGCCTTTCCACGACGCAGGCGAATCGAGCATGCGTCCATCTATTTTTTATTAAGCGTATTATAAAATCAAATTTTGCACATCGTTGGCCTTCATTACCGGTTGCCAGCGCTTCGATGCAGTCGACCATCCGGGCGCATATACTCGTATGCTTCAAGGTGAACGACGACCAGATCGAGAGGACTTGAGATTGCAGTCCTCCTCTCCAACTGAGCTGAACACTCAGCACAATTCTTCACTGCATTGCTCGGCATTTCTAAAGAAGAAGAAAAAGCGGATGGCTGTAGGGAGCTTGCTTTAGTAAAAACAATTCAAACCTGATGCGAGAGAGATGATGAGCGGATTGTCATTGTGATGAATAAACATCTTGCCGGTGCGCGATCTTCCGTGCATGAAGTCATGAAGAGCCTTCGCCGACGGTAAAAGGATACGATGCAGCCGGATGACCTATGATATACTTGGTATTACATTCCTTTTAATATATGAAATTTTTTAAACCTCTTTGTCTTCATCGGAGAGTGAGTGCGGCAAAGGTGCGCGTGAGTCAACCGTGTCCGTGACATGGGGCGAGAAGCTGGCTGGAATCTCTCCTTCATCCAGCAGCGGAGATTGAAAATCTAAAGGAACTAGTCAATGGTTTGCACTTTTATGGATAACTGCAAGAATATACTTACTGTTAGAACGGTGCACTGCTCCGGTTGCCACCGCTGTAACCGTGCGCTTCGTGTTGGAACCAGATCCAGAGCAGCCGCGCCGTCCTTTCGTTCCAGGCTTGGCATAGTCGGAAGTCGTCGCCGTCGCACGGTGATAATCCACTTCATCAAGGTTCTTAAGAAAAGTTCACCGCCTCCTGCCCCTGGCTACCTGCCCAGAAATGAGGGAGAGGGAAAAAGAGAGAGAGAGAAAGAGAGAGAGAGAGAGAGAGAGAGGGGGAGAGGAGAAGGAGAGAGAGAAGGTTAAGAGAAGAGAGAAAGGTAGAAGAGTAGAGAGATGAGATCAAAAAGCAAGTAATGAAAGGAAGGAAGTATTTATCCTGTAGTTAATACAGTCTTAAAACTAACGACAGAACAATATGAGAGGAAGTTCGTCAACATGTGAGGGATGCTTCTTCGATTTCAATCCCATGCCAAAGGGTTTGAGCAGAGAAGAAAGTTCTTGTGGTCTATCCCGCTGCATAGTTGTGTACTAGAAAGCAAAAATGCTAACTCTCATCTCTAATAACTAAATTATATCCCGAAAACCTGAATATGATTCATGAGGTTGCCTTGGGCAAGTCTTTTACTCCCTCCTCCATGAATTGCCGCTCTGAGAAGCTCCACGTGCACTGAATGAAGTTCACCAGCACGATTATATGAAGGCGAGTTAAAAACTAACTGTTAGTGTACTCCTTGAGATGCTCGATGAAGATGTGCAGAGGCTGCCGGTCTCCAACCTTTTCCCGCAACCAGTGATTGTGAGTCTCAGCACTGTTCGTAGTGCAGGGCAAAAGACCCCAGCCAGCCATGATTCTGTTCCGGATTCCAAAGCGGGAGATGAACGAAGGAAGCTTGCCGTCAATTCTAAATAAAACCTAATTCCATGAACATATTGTTCCTTCAACTAACATAGTTTGGATTTCTTCTGGGAATGATTGCTTGAGACGATTCCATTCCGACCGGCAGTGCGATTCGTCTGCGCAGTCCAAAAGTCCCCTCGACTTCACTCTGCTCACCAGCTGCACCGATCCGAATAATAGCTAAAAGGAAATGTTTAAAGAAGAATATCGATATGAATCACGTCACAAACATCAGCCACGCGACTTCCATGTTCGACATGCAATGTCCTTTTAAGCGCTTCACGTGCATGCAATTGACATCCAGTGTGTGTGGCCATGCTAGCAACGCTTCCCTAAACTACTTATTTGAAGCGAAAACGAAAGACATATGGAAACAACCTTGAAAAAGCCTCTAAATGCCAATTCTCCGTCAGTCGTAAGTGATCTCATCCTCTGGTCACCGTAGCCCAGTCGTTCCAAGTGACGTGACAGCACTTCGGCGAAACACTAAATCAGTTCTGCTAGCTATAGGGATATAAAGGAGAAAGATGCGTAAACCTGATAGTCTTCTGCAGATCGACCAACTGTAATGAGAGTGGCTGCGATCTCCATGGAGTACTTGCCGGATCCGCTTCTGAACTTAGCAGCATTCGAGTTTTATTTATTTCGAAAGCGCTAACTTAAAACTCGTATTCGCATAAATGAGAGGGACGACAAGCGCATTTGTGAAGTTGAAAGTGCTGTCTAGCATGCACATCCCTTTGGCGAACCCACGAGATGGATACCGTGCATCTAATAATAGAATTGTAATGTAATTCGAAAAAGAATTGAGTGCATACTTATTGCAGTCTCCATCTCTTGTGATGGGAGCAGAAGTAAGGCTTCATCCTCCTCTCTTGCTCCGATTAGCTCAGAAATCGTTGGGAGAGATGCTCCGAAGATCTAGGAAAAGAACATACATATAAGTTAAGATAAGCTCCTGAAATGAAAGCTGACTGATAGTTGTTCATCGGAAAAGAGGACGTAGATGCTCCTTTCTCCTTTGTGCATGATCTCCTTTACGTAGTCGCCTTCTCTATACATCTTCGTCAGCTGGTCAAAGTCGATGGCAGCCTTGCGTCCAATTCGCATTTTCAGTCGATCGGGCACATTCTTCGCAACATCGTTTATCTTTAAAAAAAAAGCACCGCGGAGTTGCGTTACTGCCTACAAATCGAACCTGCGAAAGAGATAATTGTGGGAATGAAGCAGCAACAGAGAGCGGAGGTCTATACTTCAGCTCTGCGGCGACAGCGTCTTTCTCATATACTTTGATCCACTGGAATAAATATATAGGAGAAATCTCTTGCAAACGATACTAGCATACAGGCTTGCACGACGAGACATCAAGTAAATTCCCTTGCTCTGTGTACACATAAGAGATGATCGCGTAGCCACCGAAGGGAGTTCCCTCTTCGTCTTCCAGAAAATGAATCTGCACTCATAGACCACATTAAAAAGACTTCATAGATTAAGCTAAATGTACACCTTCTTCTGCAGGCGAGGCAGGGTCGGCTTTATCCACTTTCTAGAGTGGTGAACGTAACGACCCAATTTATCGTGGACGAATTCCGAGCCAATTTTCGTTGCCGGGAATCTTTCATACTTCGCACGGGTGGCTGAATAATTAGCAGATACACTTAGCGCCCATTTTACCGGATGGATAAAGTGAGATGAAGACAAACCTCCGTGCTTATTCCAAGGTCCTGCTGAGTCGTTGGACAATGCGCGAACTGATTTAGAATCGGTAATTTCGACAAGATAATGGTAGGCATTCTTCTCCCCAGAAGGTGGTGGTAGAGAAGGGGAAGCTTTGTTGATCGAATTCGCATCAACACTACAAACGAATACATTCGAATGACATTTAGTACGATGTAGTAGGATAAAGCTTAATGTTAACCCTTTTCCAAGACAACGAAGATACTCATTCCTGTCCAAGTCGTGGCCTCTGTAGCAGATATTTCCTTCAACATCCCTCATCGAAAAAGCATCGGGAAACAGCGTGCTGTCTTCTGCACTCGCATTTGTCTTGCGATCAGCCAAAAAAATGCTAAAATAAAATGTTGCCAATATATCTCACGTGGATGTCTATTCTCCTGACCTGCCAACCATGACGTTTTCATCAGCAGCAAACTCGCCGAGTGGATCATCGCTCCATCTTCCAAACTCTCTGAAGGCACTTATCGTTATGGTAAACAATAAATTCTGCCTACAAACTTACCTTTCCACAGCTCGGGAAGGCGTTATGAGTTCATCGAACGTCACCTTTTGTCTTACTGGTGAAGAGAGAAAGAAAAAATCGTCTTCTTCCATTATTCTGCAAGCAAGCAACAATAATAAACAAACATTAAATGGTTTACTTGAAAAGGTATTTAAATAGGAAGTCAAAAAGAGCCGCGTAAGAATTGCGTGTTTGGGTGCACTATAGGGGGCAAGATGAACTTTCCAATAGTATGTTGCGTGGTGTAATTTGCGAAGATGAACTTTCCTATAGATGAACGAGATGAACAGACGAACAGATGAACTTTCCTAATTGCCTACAACAGCTGATTGAAACTCCAGATCAAATGTTAAATTTTTACCATTTCTTTCATTGTTCAGTAAGGATATTCGCTTCGAGAATATTGAGCATTCAAATATTAGCAGCGAAGTAGTACTAAGCTATGCAACCGCTTAGCAGTTCAAAAGTCGTTCGTTTGAGTTCGACTACCCTTCCACTTTAGCACTGCTATTTCAAATTTTCGCTGCTAAATGACAACTTTGCTTCTTTTTCGCTGCGAAGCAGTTGCTCCGATTTTTCCCGAGTATGTGAGTGAATTTAAATTAATTTCACAAATTGCCGCAAATCTCTCCAAAACACTAAATAATCGCAGTAAGACATTTGAATTCAGTATGTGAAATTTCTTTCACGTTGTCCTTTTGATCGTAGGTTGCTGTTTCAAGTTATATAACTAGTTATTCCCCCATATAATGTAATTTGAGGATGATGCGACTTCTTGCTACGCTACTTCTCCTAACCTGGGCCAGTAATCTTCGCGGCAAATCGGCAAAGTTTCGAATCGAGAAAATGAACTACATCTATGAGAAGGCTTTACAGCATGTTCATGATCAGAAAAAACTCAACAAACTTGAGGTGTCTCACCAGCGTTTGTTGTTGAATTACTATTTCTTCTATTAAGGCCCAATAGGGTATTTTGCATTAAGTTTTAAAAAAGTTTTCATTTCTGCGATTGAATTTTTTTTAAGAAGTGTGAATTATCAGAGTGAATTGTCCGGATTCGATCGAATCTACATGGATAAGAAGGAGAGGGCGGCTTCAGGAAAGGAAAAGAAGGAGGACATCGCAATTGTGGACAGGAAGCTACACAACCTCCTTGAAGAACACGGCCTTGAACGCGTCCTCGATGTCTTTGAAAAGGTCTGCTGTTTACGATTGTTTATCCTTCTTTGTCGTCTGCATCGTTCCCTAAGGGTTTACGCACTTCTGGCCCATTCTGCTTCTTGCACAACCCCAGCTTATGAGCACTCTATCATTGCAAGAAATAAAATATTTAGTTTCAATTGATTTTGATGTCACGTTTCTTTTTATCACCATAGATCTTCCAGATCAAGAAGCTTGCCTATAGTAGGAGAAAGAAGAACAAGGTAATTAAAGATTTTGTTCGTTCTCAATTTTTTTCTAAGTTCACTGCCAGAACTTTGATTTTCTATTACAAGTCGTCGTCGTGACTTCAGGTTGTGAATAGAACAGTCTTAAATTGTGTACCATCGTTGCCCTTTCAGTGCACTTTGAAGTGATTGTGGTGTGACGCGTGTGAGAAGTGAATGCCTCACTGTTCTGATGAGTGTCGTGCAGTATGTGATAAGATTGTGCCTTGTAGTCCCCTTTCCTCTCGACCCTTTCTTTGTTTGGTGAAGGGTTGTCTCTTCTTTCTCGATAACATTCTTTCTCTGCGAACAGCCAGAGCTGTCACTTTGTACATTCCTTTATCTAACAGAAATGTATTCTTAGAAGAAGGCAGCGAAAGAGATCTCAGAAGGCGCGTCGAAGAATTTCTCCGCTGTTTCTTTCGGAGATCCGAAGTTGCAGAAGCTGTGGGCCGCCGCTCAGACTTCCAAGTTTGCACGTTATGAAATTGAAGGTTCATTTTTAGTTTCTAAGAATGCAATGGGCAGCAGATTGAGAAGAATATTTCCTCAAGACACGTTCTGCATGAATCGACTCCATTTTCAGAGCTCTATTCCGAGTTGCTGGAACTGGAGAAGAAGCACGAGACTCTGCAAGATGCACTCGCTGACTTGAACCCCGCACACCACGAGAACAGCGTCCATGCGGAGCATAACAGCCATCTTGTGGCGGAGGAGAAGGTTAGCAACTCGGGATGGTGGAGGAGAGGGTTCTTCCCCTTTCTTATTTCTTCCTTCCAATAACAAACATATGTCTACATTATTTAATGAATCGTCTGTGCTCAATAGATTTCTCTCTTCAGAATAAGAAAGCGAAGGAAGCGAACCGCGCAGTGAATTCTCACTACGATGAATTGCATCGAAAGGTGATGAACGAGGAGTTCAGCCCCTTCCAGAATGCAAAAGTGAAGAAGCTCTGGCAGACGGTTTGTTCCTTTCTTTCCCTCTTCCCTCTTTTTCCCTTCTTAGGAATGGGATAATTTGCAGGCGCGCACTCATTCCAACTTCACTGATACGGATCTAGACACAATTCGAGAAGAACTCGTCCATTTTGATAAACAACTGAAGAAGCTTGAGTTGCATAAGGTTTCTTTCTTTCTGCCAAACGGCCCTCCAGTCTCTTTAACATTAACAACTTGAGGATGAACTGGAGAAGCTTCGAGAAAGTGGCGGGGCGAAGAAGGAAGGAAAGACAACTTTGGAACAGCTCGAGAATGGAGAGTTGGAAGCGAAGCACGAACGACTCGACAGGAAACTCAAGAAACTAGAGAAGTATCTCATCACAAAGATTCGCCATTCGGAACTGTAGAAGAATCGTTCGGTTGTCGGCGTCGAAGAATTAACTGTACTGCGTCATTCAATTACTTTTATTCATTTATTTATTTTTTCTTATATTTAGATCAAAAGTATCGTTCTAGTTAGATTATACAGGGCACTATGAACGTCCCTTACGCAACTTATATAAGTATCTCTCTCTCTCTCTCCCTTGTATGATTATCTCTACATCTGATTTGATAATCTCTTATCTTTGGTATTTCCTTGCGTGTTCTCAAGTTGTCTGTGTCATTTGTCATTTCCTTGTGTTCTAAGTCGACCAGCCGCTCGTTATCTAATCGTTCTTCACTCGAACTTCTCGCCTCCGCAGACATCTGATTTCTTGAATCTGACAACTTTGTATTTTCGGCACGTGCTCATGGTCTAATTCACATATCCTTTATATTCTTCGTTCTCGACTCTCCATAATATCGTGTCGCCACGCGTCATTCATAATACGTGCCTTTTTTTGTATTAAGTTAGGGATACTTCCGACCTGGATCTGTTGAATCTTATTCCATTTCGTAATCCGATATTAAATTGTACGCATTTAAATTATATTTTGTAGTGATTATCAAAGAAAAGAATATTGTGCTTGATATTTGCTTTGTCGTCTTGTTAATGTTTTAATACTAACCCGACGATGGGTTACTTGAAAGGAGTCCATTTTTAATTGCTTGTAGTTGGTTGCCTAGTGTAAAGAAACGTTCCAGATGGTGAAGGTGTGCATTTCAGGGTTAGCCATGCCCTCCTCTTCTGACTCTAGGCAAGCTCTGAATGTGAGGAAGAGACCAGCCGAGGCCCCGCTCAATCTCAACCATCGAATCCACGATCTTGTCGCTGAGGATGACAGTGCTCCCGTCGCAGTTGTACTCGGTGAGGGATCTCTGGGATACCGAGATCTTTACTTTTTTCAATTAACGAGAATTCAATTGGTAATTCTGTTGGTTATCAGAGAAGAAAGCTCGTCTTTCCCACGCGGATCCTCGTCTTCATCTCTGTCTGAAATGTGCTTCTGGTGACAACAACCACGTCACTCATGAACTCGCTCCGCTACCTCTCTGAGTATATTCCTTCTGCCATGAAAAAATCTGCTAGAATTTTCAAGTGTACATTAGTTGTTATGTACTTTTGTACATATTCTTGTAAATAACTGTTGCTGTTTCGAATGTTATTGTGTACCTCTTACATTTATTTCACACGATAATTCTCCATTTCTGCTAGAAATGTATGATATTGGGGTTCTCCATGACTTCGCTTCTCCGTTCATCAAAGCTATAAGCCCGGTTAAGTAACTATGTTGATAAATGTAGTAACTGTGCTTTAATTCGCAAGAAAGATAATTTTAGCAGCGTTGCTGTCGCAAGTTTTATACCACTTCTTGATTGAAAACAAATACTGAGAATGATTGGTGAATAGTCGCGTCAGAATGGCCCAGCGGGTTCTGCGTTTTCTTCCATTAGGCCGCGTTTCCCCCGTTCTCAACACCAGACTGCCATGCCTGGTCAGGTACGACGGGTTCCGTCACTAATTAATGTTCCGGGGGATTCTGGCGCTGATTCTCTCCAGATCATCTTCTTCTTCTTCTTCCTCTCCTGACTTGAGTGTTCTTCGTGCTCGTCTCCTCTACCAGAGCAAGAAAAGAGGGATTCTCGAGAATGATATCATTATTGGTAACTTCGCTGAAGAGAATCTTGGAGAGATGGACGAGAGCACCCTCAAGGACTACGACAAGGTCTAACTGAAGTCTTTTTGTATGTTCTATAAAAAAAGTGTTGGTTTATAAATATGTTAAGAAGTAAGAGGTTAGTTAGTGAAGAGGAGGGAATTGGTGTTCAGTTAATCAACGGTTCTCATATGGAATGGGACCTCTTCTACTACGTCTCGGGTAAGAAGGAGGCCCCTCCAGAAGTAGCAGCCTCGTCCGCCTTTCAAATACTCAAAAAGTTTGTCGATTCTCGGAAAGGGCTCAATTGATCTTCCTTTTTTTCTTATTTAACAGTAGATATTGTGTAGAATCATATTTATGTCGTAAGTCATATGCATAAATGTTTAGTGTGACTTTGTCATCGGGTTAAATAGGAGCAACCGTAATTCATAGCAGGCGACCACCGCGAAAGGGGGAATGGGATAGATGAGTGAATAGTGGAGTTGACTATGCAGAGAGAGCAGTCTTGGCATCTCCCCGCGTGAGTTGTCTCTCGAGAAGAAGAATCATGATCTCGACAGTCTCCTCGAGACCGAAGTCATTCCTCCATCCCCAGTCACGGCGAGCGGTCGAGTCATCCAAAGACTGCGGCCAGGAGTCGGCTGAAGACACAACTCATGGCCATGGTTCCCTCATTCAGTATTGTCTGACCTATCTTCTGTCTCAGTGGACAGATCTGGTAGTCCATGACGAAGTCTGGGAGATGGCGGCGGATGGCCGTGGCGATCTCCTCGGGGGTGAAGGAGAAGCCTGTCACGTTGTAGGTTCTCTGCGAGAGATTCGACGAATCGGCTGCCAACATCTAGAAAGGAGAGAGAATGAAAGAGAGAGAGAGAGAGAGAATGAGAATCTGTAGGAGACTTACAAAGAGAAATAGTGTGTGTATGAGAGGGAGAGAGAGACTTACAAAGAGAACGGAGGCAGTGCAGTCCGTGTCATACATCATAGGTAGTCTGGTATCCGGCCGCAGATAGCAAGTGTGATGGCCAGTCTGCAGGGCATCGAAGAAGATTTGGATTGCGTAATCTGAAGAGAGAACAACTACCGTATCTCAATGTGTCGATCTTTAGATTTTAGAACCTCATTTCTCTTATGCGAACTGCGCTGACTATGAGGAGAAGAAAAAACTTGACTGGCCTAATTAGTGTTCACTGAGCCAGTGTTCAGTTATTCGGGCGTTGGCTAAATTCGTTCCCTTCTTTGACCTACCCACGTGGCACGACTCGCTCCCCATTACGCAATGAGATGAACTCTCCCACAACCAACTTAGCCGTTTACCTCTACCACCTTCTAGTTACTTCCTAATGGTTGTGTAAGAAATTAGCGGGAGATGATAAAAGAAAATTTACCGGTTCTTCTCGCAACATTCGCATGGTTTAATGGTTTAATTCGATAATTGGAATCGCCACTCATGAATGAATTTCAGTGATGCATAGAGAGAGAGAGAGAGAGATTGAAAGGTAAAGAGAGAGCAGAGAACTAGACAATGGCAAAGGAGCAGCCACCTCTTTGCCATATCATTCAAATGGTTCGTGCAGAGAATACAATGCGAAGACCCAAGGCAGACAAACCAGTCGTTCCGCCGCCCGGCTTAGTTGCTGAGATTATTCCAGGAAAGCGAAGGCAGCGGAAGTCAACTCCGAATCTTTCGTGATAGTACTCGCCGAGGAGCTCTGCGTACACCTCAAAGAGATCCGTAATAACCATATCAGTGTGTTCTCTCTCCCTCTCTCTCTCTCCCTCCCTCTCTCTCTCTCTCTCTCTCTCTCTCTCTTTCTCTCTCTCTCTCTCTCTCTCTCTCTCTCTCTCTCTCTCTCTTTCTTTCCCTCTTCTTTCTTTGTCTGTCGCTCCATCCACCTTGGAGACTCCGTAGATGGTCCTTGGTCTCTGTGCTGTTATGTCGGGTGTTCGTATGCGTGGAGTGCTTGGCCCGAATGCTCCAATGGTGGAGGGAATGAACAGCTTGACGTTGTGCTTCCTCAAGAGTGCCCAATCTTACACCTCCATCTCAACAATGAGAATGTGCCTTGGGTTGTAGATACGATAAGTCGTTCATTCTCGCTTACTCAGCTGATTCCTCTCATCTCTCTCGTCCTCTCTGTCTTTTAGCCTCTATCTCCCCCTCTCTCTCTCTCTCTCTCTCTCTCTCTTTCTCTCTCTCTATTTTTATTCCATTCCGACTCATTGTCCCCTTCCTACCCTTATCACCACGTGGCTGCGCGGCGCGTCACACTAATCGGACAATGATTTGAAATGGCATGGGAAAGAGAGAGAGAGAGAGAGAGAGAGAGAGAGCAGTGAGAGAGAGCATAGATCTTGTGTGATGCAGAACAGTGAATTCGCCAGCTGCATCATCATTTCACAACCATTTCGTAGACAGATTGAACGCCAGAGATTAATTCAGATAGAGAGGCTGTGATAAAGAGAGAGAAAAAGAGTGAGAGAGAGAGCAGTAGAAAGGGCGACGGAAGAAGTGAATAAGAGAGAGAGAGAGAGAGAGAGAGAGAGAGGGAGAGAGAGAGAATGGCGATGAGGATGGTGGCAAGAATGTTAACAAGTGTTGAGGGCATGTCGGTGGAACTGTTGAGGCCGGATTTTCTTCGTGCACGCGTCTTGTCTTTGAAATGTATGAACTCTGGGGAGCAGAATGAGGTGGAGAGAAGATAAGAGAAAAGGAGAACTGATGCTCATGGGACTTTGTCTCAGTCCAGATCACACCATTTTCGATGTTCTCATAGCCTTTACACATCTTTTGAGTTCTCTATCCGTTTCTCTCTCTCTCTCTCTCAGCCTCTCTCGCTCTCTATCTCCATCGCCCTTCCCCTACCTCAATCGCTTACTCCTTCTCTACTTCTCAATCCCATTGGATGTTTCAATCGCAACGATCAAATTGCATCAGAAAGCCGAAGAATGAAGAATTATAATGGAAAGAGATGAAAACCTGGCAATTTCGAGTACATTCTGGACTCCTTCGCAGTTGACTCGAATGGCAAGAGGGACATTCTGTTCTCCGATGGCAGAGAGAAGAGCGGAGAAGTGGATGAGGGTGTTCACTCCCTCCTCCACCACTACTTTCTCCAGCGAATTCACATCCAAGATGTCGGCGTAGCGGTAGTTATCTGAGCAGTTCACTATCCTTTCTCTATCTTCAATTTTTCCAGTGCTATGATTTACAGTCTTTGATTGTACATACATACATATGTATAATGTTGTGGGAAATGGTAGAGGATGGCAGTAACTGACAGACGTCGGAAGCGTTTCGTGGAACTTGCCGGACATCTGTCATGACGACTGAATCTTCCCCATACATGAATCTGATGAAAGGGAAGACGACTTCAAATATTCTCTTCTCCTTTATTACTCAAGTACATATACAGTACCTCTCAACGGCGAGGGGTAAATGCTATGTCGTCTAGAGCGGCCGCGATTAAATGGGCCAATTGGAATATCTTTCCGCAGATAATTTTTTTAAATCCTGGATTTATAAAAAATCTTGAATTTTGTTTTCGTGATGTACATGAGAAATTTGGTGCGCTGTCATACAGTGTTTGCTAGTGTTGGCCCATTTGACCGCGTCTCCTATAGACGACATTGAATTTACACTCCCGTTGAGCTGTACTGTACTTAAAGGAGCATGAACACCCAAAACTCCTACGCGGAAAACCCTGTAGAATCTTCCGAGATACTGTAATTCAATTCGCTTTTATTATAATATTTGCACTGAAAACAGTGCACACGGACTAGTAAAAAAATTTCAAAAAATTTTGATATTGAAATTTTTTTGCGGAATTTCGATATTTCCCCGGGAATCATCGCAGAATTACAAACGAACAGAGAAAAAAGGACTGGAAATGGCTGCTTTCATTTATTTCGACAATGCAAGTGATGACGTTTAAAAAATATTTTCCCGCCAACAGGCCGGTGGTGAATATCCTGGAGTTAAATTTCTGCTTAACATACAAAGAACAGAAATATATCGTACAGCACCAAAAATTTCCCTGATACAGGCACATTTTTTATATGTAAATTTCTCGCGAATGCTGTACTTTTGAATATTTTTACTTTGCAGAAGTGTTCGCATGAAGGGCATAGACTGACTCGTGTAATAGCTTAAGTGATAAAAAGAATGGGTTTCATGCTCCTTTAAGATACATATGTTCATAATTCAAAGATGCAGATTTGGCAAAGAGTTCCGAAGGGAAAGACATCAAAAAGATGACGAATCCGATACGCAGAGAAAAAGATGAAAGATGACAGTAAACCAAGCTAAGACCTTACCTGTACATTGTTGCTAGTCCCCTTCCGAGTTGTCCAAGTGAGCCAGTAATGAGAACTCTTGGTTTCTGCTCCGGGGAAGTCAGCGATGCGAGATGCCGGAACCGCGCCAAGTCATCTGCCTGTGCACGTAAACATCATCTCAATTCAACAAATCACATATATCTTATTTTGTAGTACTATTCCGGTGTTCGGAAAACATAAAAAAAACCTTTGTAAATATAGCCTAGGTGACTCTTCTCTTTTCATTTGCTATGAACCGGGAGAGCGAGGGAACGCTTCTGTTCTTGTCGAGGATGGAGAAGAGAAGAACGACGAAGAAGACAACGGCGGATTGTGTTGGACATTCTTGTTCCTGAAGACAGCAATGGCATCTCACTCAAACACTCGCAAAGACAGTTCTGGATGGCGGACGATGAAATTGAACAATTCCACTCCCCTACACGTTCTCTCTCTCTCATTCTCTCTCTTATCTCACTCTGTCTTATTCCCCTCCTCTCTCTCGCTACCTTTTCTCTCTCCTCTCTCTCTCTTCTCTCTCCCATTCTCTCTCCAACATCCCCTAAATTCTTCCCGCGGCGAAATCACGGCCAAACTCATGACGAAGAAGCACAATAAGGTGAACCAATACCGTGACCCGCCCCTGTCCATATTGCAGTTGCCTCGTATGGTGATAGATCAAGATTGGATACATTGTCAGGGGAAAGGGTGTGTAGGGAATAAGAGAGAGAGAGTTTAG
Source organism: Allodiplogaster sudhausi (assembly GCA_945643635.1). Lineage (NCBI taxonomy): Eukaryota > Metazoa > Nematoda > Chromadorea > Rhabditida > Diplogasteridae > Allodiplogaster > Allodiplogaster sudhausi. The sequence goes on from CALZFC010000081.1 coordinate 311,961, forward strand.
TGAGGAGGCTCTTGATAATTGTGTAAGCTTGCAGACTTCCGCTTGAGTGAGAAAGATCCCCTTCTTCTCCACTTCTTCCCTTAGTTTCGCCTTTATACCCATCGGACACAACACGAAACATGCAATACACGGTAAGAATTATTTGAGAGAATGACGGAGAGAGAGTGAGGACGACGGAGAGTGAGAGAGAGAGAAAGAGATGGAAAATGAGAGTGAGAGAGAGAGAGAGAGAGAGAGAGCGAAAGAGAAAGAGTTCTCTAATTCGAAATCTTTGCTGACCGCCCCACGTGGAGCGAGTTCAGACATTGTCTTGCATTTCGTCGCAATGCTAGGCAAGGAAACTGTTGAACCAATCTATAAATTAACCAAAAAAGGAATATCCGTGCTGCATTAATTATATTTTAAAACTTAATGAAAAATTATCCATTAAATTCTCCATTGAGAAATAATTCAATTAGCGTGAAGACGGCCATCTTGTCTCATTTATGCTTATCTCATCCCTTTTGATTGTCAGTCTCGCATGCATGGTTCTGTTCAGTTGTCGCCCTAGTCAAATCTTTTGTCGTGTGTGAAATTTCATTCAATGTTGTACATATATATTCTTTCAAAGAATAAAGCACTTTGTCAGTTGCAACAGACCGATAATGATTGTTAAAGGAGCATGAAACCCATTCTTTTTATCACTTAAGCTATTACACGAGTCAGTCTATGCCCTTCATGCGAACACTTCTGCAAAGTAAAAATATTCAAAAGTACAGCATTCGCGAGAAATTTACATATAAAAAATGTGCCTGTATCAGGGAAATTTTTGGTGCTGTACGATATATTTCTGTTCTTTGTATGTTAAGCAGAAATTTAACTCCAGGATATTCACCACCGGCCTGTTGGCGGGAAAATATTTTTTAAACGTCATCACTTGCATTGTCGAAATAAATGAAAGCAGCCATTTCCAGTCCTTTTTTCTCTGTTCGTTTGTAATTCTGCGATGATTCCCGGGGAAATATCGAAATTCCGCAAAAAAATTTCAATATCAAAATTTTTTGAAAAATTTTTACTAGTCCGTGTGCACTGTATTTCAGTGCAAATATTATAATAAAAGCGAATTGAATTACAGTATCTCGGAAGATTCTACAGGGTTTTCCGCGTAGGAGTTTTGGGTGTTCATGCTCCTTTAAAAGGTAATCATAAATTATGATAGAAAAGCGTAAGTACTTTTTAAACCTCAATATCATAAGGAGTCATACGAATAAAGAATTCGAAAATAGATGTGCTAATAAATAAAAAGCGAAAAAATTTCTGGTGCAACAAGATTCAGAATCGAGTAGTGGAAGAGGCATTCCGGGAAGTTCGGGCAGCCACGGAAGGAGAGGGCCGCCATCTCTGAGTTACTGTTGCACGAACTGGAAGCGGTTCTGCCTAAACCCACAGCGCTGGGCAATGTATGGGGGCGATGCAATGGGCAGTCCAATCGTGCCACTGTGCAATTCCGTAATATGTTTTTACTGTATGAAAAAATTCCGTTCGAGATAAATCCAGGTATGGAAAATTGAGAATTCTTCATGAAGCTGGAATCAGCTGTGAGCATTCATACTTTTTCTTTGACGTAAGATTTTAGTTACTTTGTTATGGCTATTGTGTTTTGATGTCCATCTATTATGTCTTGATATGCTTTTTTAGTTCTCTAGCAGGGACCGGGGCAGGGGCCTGTGCTGGCATCTGTCGAGATCTGATTGTGAGGATGTCATATGAGGTACTTTGACGCTATTTTTGCTGCACGATTTGTTAATAGAGTTAAACCAGCTTATATCTCCTTGGGCTTGGTAACCGAAAGGATCTAACTTTGGAATGAATGTAATCGGATGTTCATTTAAAAAAATGAATAACGTTGCTTAGAACTCTTCTTTTTCACTCATTGATATAGGATGTTAAATTGATTTCGTTGTTCGTTCAGGGGGGCCAATAGCGATCGTGTGCCGCGACATCAACCCTTGGATCAAGGACAACAAGGCTCGCACTCTCAGCGTGAGATTTTTTTTAACTACTAAACAATTTGATGTTATTTAAATCTTTTAATGGTACAAGCTAGTTTCATTATATGTTGCTAGGCTTAGTTGCCGAAGGGATGAAACTTTCGAGTGATTGTAATCTGAGGGTCATTAAAAAAGGAGATTTGAACTGCTCCTTTTCAACCATTATTGCAAGATGTTAGTTGAATTCATTGTTAGTTCAGTGCTCCCATCTAAAGTGCTAACTGAGAATCCTATTTTCCAGAATTCCGTGATTCGGTGGAACTGTCGACTCAACCAACTCGACAAACGACGCACTTGACGTCCCTCAGGTTTGGTTAGTCTAATCAAAGCTTTTTTTAGGGATTTAGGGTACGAGTTGGCCACGCACGGTGGCCAACTCGACTTCACGCCGGGGTCTCAAGGATCTTCACCCGAATTCGGTTCGTTCTTTCTTTCTCTCCCCTCACGGACTCTCTCTCTCTCTCTCTCTCTCTCTCTCTCTTCTTTTCTAGCCATCTACAACGAGGTGCTCGGTATGAAGAAGGCAGCGGGGCCAGCGCATCTCAGAGAATCACCGCTGCCGGATACGAGGTGTGAATGGGGATCTGCTGTACTCGCCCAACTCTCGCTTGCACCCTCCCTCTTCTCTCATCGTGGGCGGATGTTGCCTGTAAGTCTGCCGAGTAACTCTTTCGAGAGCGAAAGGAGCATGGCAACACTTCCTAATATGCTTTGGCTTGTTTGTTTTTGTATTGGACTTTTATTTTGAATTTTTTACGGTATAAAGAATTTAATTTTCTCTCAATTTGTGAGAAATTTCTGCTCGAAAGGAGCATATTCTCACAGTTGGGAGTAATATATTTGATTTCTGTGTTCTTGAATAAAGTTTTTTTCTGTCTATTAGTTGTCCAAGTGGGAAGAAGTTGGCAAAATGCCAAGATCAGCCGAGCAAGCCATCGCCCGGGTTGAATGCTACTCTCAGGCGTGGCAATTTGCCAAGAAAGCTTGAGATGTGAGATGGTGGAGGGGTC
>CALZFC010000081.1:317500-347500 GCA_945643635.1 Allodiplogaster sudhausi
ATTCATTTATTATCTAGAATAAAAGGAAAAATGAATAACTGCAGGGAGACGAAGCGAGGCTGCGCAATCATCAAAGCGACTTCTCTGGAGAGAGTCGTTCGATTCTTGAACGGAGCACTGAACAAGTTATTTCTTTTTGGAAGATATAAGAAATTAGTTGAAGCAAATAAAATGAACAGAAAGAAGCAAGAAAGCCAAGACTAGTGAATGACCCGGAGGCGTAGCAGAGCGAAGCGGCGAGTGCATTGCTAGTGCCACCCGGAAAGTGGGCGAGAGGAATACGAAGAGCTCGACGGAGATCTCTTCTCTCCAGCAGGCCAGACAACACCTCAACTACTCATGGTAAAGCAACCGATGAACGAAATCGGCTGCTTTGAAATGTGTGACTTCGGAGACGAGGCCGTCTCCGCTGTTGATTACGATCATATCGTACTCGTTCAGTTCCAGGGACTTGACAACCTCAGTCGCATGGCCAGCTTTCTCTGCAAAACAAGGGTAGACACAATATATGAAGAAGAGAAAGAGAGAGAACGTGTGAGAAGAAGAGAAAGAGAGAGCATGTGTGAGAAGAAGAGAAAGAGAGAGAGCACGTGTGAGAAGAAGAGAAAGAGACAGAACGTGTGAGAAGAAGCAGGCAGTCCAGATCGGGGACTTGGCTAAGAATGGGTTGGGCAAGGCGCGTCCAGAGATTAAGGGCCTGCTTGCGGCCAGAGAAGGGATTCGTCAACACCAGGACACGACGAGTTTGGCGGAGAACTGGGGAGTGGGCTGAAAGGGCAGCAGAGAATGAGAAACACATCAATGCAAGGGTGAGAAGAATAGAACTAACGAGGAATGGGTAACTTTCTTGTTGCCTGGACACTTGAGAAGGCCTCCCTGGCACGGCCGCGCGGCAGAAGGAAGAGGAACGCGCGACGCTTGCGCCTCTTCTGTTCATCCACGGAGTAGCAGATCACGACCACTCCGCTTTCTGCAACTATATATTTCACTATTACATACTCGTACTCTAACAAATGGAGACAACAGGCATAAATCTAGTATGATCGCCTGGGTGACCTGAGCCTTTATCCGCTTCGTAGAAGTGAGTGGCCAAGACGTCTTCGAGGGGAATGCAAAGGCCATCGGAAGAGCGGAGCTGGCCGGAGTGAACAGAGAGGGATTCCACTCTCCGCTCTTCCCTCTCGTGGCCACGACAGCACGGCATCCGATGGCAGAATTCGACTCCGCCGAGTACCTCTACTGTGCAGAGTGAGGAAACAGTTACATAAATCTTAAGAATAGTTTCGAAAAACTCAGTTAGTACCCTCCGTGACTTTTCACGAATACTTTCTTCTTGGACGCACTAATTCTCCCTGCATCTTTTACGAAAAGATTGGTAGTACGAGAATCCTTGGACCTCATGTCGTAGAATATTGCGATTGATCTTTCTGAGTGCATTAGGGTTTTTTCTGGTCGCGCTTATTAGGAAAGTGTTCAAGTCATGAATAAGAATGAACAAAAGATTGTAAACAACGAGAAATAAAACGAGGAGCGTTGAACGAGTGTTGGGTTGTGAAGAGAGCAATGTAGGACATAGAATGAGATAGCAGGATGGTGAGGGAGAGCGGGAAAAATGGAAAAAGAAGCATAGCAAATCAGAGAAAGAGAATAAAGCGAATATTCGAAAGAAAGAGAGAGAGACATAGAGAGAGAGAGAGAGAGAGAGAGAGAGAGAGAGAGAGCATAAGAGGCCGATATTGCGGCAAGCAGAGTGAGGTATGGAGAGATAAGGCTGGAGTGACTGTTAACGAATAAGACTGTTCTCGTCGTAGAACAGAGAGACAAAGAAGTAATGGAATTGAGAACTGGAAATAGGAAGCGAGGGAATTCCAAAAGTGGAGAAAAGCGGCAAGATGGAGGAAGACTCTTTTCCACTCGGGGTCAACTATGCGCATACATGTGTATGTACATGCAATCTTCTGCTTAGTGTACCGTCAAAGTGACAGATCACTGAAGTGGCTAAGCTGTTGGATACCGAGAGAGAAAGAAAGAGAGAGAGAGAGAGAGAGAGAGAGAGAGAGAGAGAAAGGGGAGGGAGTGAGAGGGGAGGGAGAAAGTGGGATCGAGAATGGTAGAGAGTGCGTGCACGACAGAGCGAGGATATACTAGATGGAAACGTACAGTTTAAACGGACGAGTTTCGCGCTCGCGCACCCTCTGATATCTGCTCCAATTAAAAACTATATCTTCTTTTAAAACACGGCGTAGAATCGATGACACAAAAAATTCCAAGAAAAAGGTAAGTAATGTCCAAATTATCTGAACGTAGCCAAGTGGTTTAGCCTTCTGTTAGATGACAAACCCTTGGAACTGCGTTTTCTCTGCGCAGTATGATTGATTGATTTATTTACGTGGTGACACGTGGGGTATAGTGAATGGATAGAGGATAACAAAGAACATGGTACAGTACAGTAAAATAAGTGTGAATTACAGTAGGGATGAGGCTGAAGGGGAAGAGAGAGAAGAAGGCGGAGTAGTACGTTAAAAGCTTTAGCTGATCTAATAAAGAAGGAGTGGTTCCGGACGGAGGAACGAGTGGAGGGGTACGAAAGAAGGAAGGATAAGCCACGCGTGCGAGAGTTGCGGAAATGATAATAATGAGGAAAACGGTCTGAGATACGCCTGTGACCGAAAACGAGACGACGCGCAAGGGTAAAATCGGAGTGTTGCCTGCGGGATAAGAGGGAGGGGAGGAAAAGGGCCTGGTTACGAGTAGTTGGGTTGGGAATGTCCGCGCGGTTAGTAAAGCCAAAACAACGACGGTAAATAAAGCGAGTGAAGTAATTCTGGATTCGTTCTAATTTGAGGATGTCTTTCTTAAGACGAGGAGAGAAGACAATAGAGGAGGATTCGAGCAAGGGCCGGATGTATAACGTGTACACATTGACAAGAGTGTGATGGTTCTTGGAGCGAAGAGAGCGGATGATTAGGTGGCATTTGCTTATAGCCTTATTGGCGAGAAATGAGCAGTGGGGAGAGAATGAAAGAAGGGGGTCAATGATGATTCCAAGGTCGCGAACGTTATCAACAGGAGTAATAGGGGCGCCGTTAAGGTAGTAGACAGTCTTGGGGTTAGATTTACCTAGATGTAGGACAGAACATTTGAGAGGGGCTAGGGGAAGCTGCCATTTATTGGCCCAGGTTGCTACTTCATCTATGGCGGTCTGTAAAGGAGCATTGGAGGAGGAATTAGGAAAGGAGCGAAAAATCTTGAGATCATCGGCGAAACAACTGGAGTGTACATCGTGAGAAGAAATCAACAAGGGCAAGTCGCTAGTGTATAGAATAAATAGAAGGGGGCCTAGGACGGTCCCTTAAGGGATACCGCTGGTAACGGGTAGTGGGGGAGAGAGAGTTGATCCAACACGGACAGAGAAGGTACGGTTGTGAAGGAAGGAGGAGATCCATGAGATGCATTTGGGAGGAAGAGAGAGAAGGCGAAGCTTGTGGATAAGTTTAGGATGGGAAACACGATCGAAAGCACGAGAATGGTCGAAATAAATAACGTCAGTAGAACGAGACTCAACATTACTAGAGTACTTATCCATGGCTTTGCAGTAGCGGGAATTGGCAGAAGAATAAGCAGAGCGAGCGGAGTCAGAGTCAAGAGACAAAAGATTGAGCCAGGCGTCGAAACGCTTTCGCTTGAGGCGGAGGATGTGTTCGGGGAGACGGATTCCTCGGGAGGAAACGCGCTTGAAAGGGACAAAGATATCCTCTACGGCAAGAAGGGCAGAAGTAAAAGAAGAGTACATATCGTTAACATCCGTAGACTTGTGGAAGGGGCTGGGAAATGAAAAATCTAAGAGGAATTGACAAGCGGCTTGGTAGTCAACATTGGCGTAATCTCTAACATAAACAGAAGAGGGCTTGGCATGAGAAATAGAGAGAGTTGCTTCGATAGTTGAATGGTCAGAGTTGAAGAATGGAGGGGAAAGTGATACTTGAGAGATAAGAGAGGGAGTGTTGGATAGAACGAAGTCAAGAAAGTGATTATTGCAAGTAGGGGAGGGGGTGAGCTGAGCAAAGAAACAGGAGTTAGTAAAGTCGCGGAATTGTCTAGAAGGAAGGGATAGCGCCGCGGAGGGGATGGGGGGGGGACTGATTTCCAAAGGATGTCGGGGTAATTAAAATCTCCTAGGAGTACAGTTGGGTGGGAAGCGGTCGAGAGATCGGTTAGCATCTTGATGAGATTGGCATTGTCGTCAGAAGAACAGGAGGGAGCGCGATAAACGAGGATAAAACGGACTAAATCACTGCTGAAATTGGCGTCAACAGAAAGGAGCTCAAAAGCATTAGGGGAAGATATGGACATTACTACAGTAGTTGAGATGGAGGACCGGAAGAGGAGGGCAACGCCGCCCCCCTTGCGTCTAGGGCGGTCTTGGCGGATAACTGAATAGTCGGGAGAACCATTAAGAAGGAAGCTATCAGGTAATGAGGAGCTGAGCCAAGTTTCGACTATGGCAATAACAGCGAACGATCGGGAGAGTAAAACAGAGAGATCATAGATCTTGTTGACAATTGATCTAGCATTAAACGAGTAAATGCGGGAATCGAATTACCTGCGAGTGGCATTACTCAAAACTGTGGAGGTGGCTGGTGGAAGTGGAAAGGGGGAGGAGGGTTGAGAGAGGCGAGAGAGGCGAGTGGGGAGAAGCGATTGTTAGTATAAAAGTTAGAGTGGGGGTAAGTGTAAGAAGGAGGAGGCTGAGAGATGTTTGGGGGAGGCATGAGAGGAGTGATTGGGTAGTGGGTGGGGGGAGGTTGGTGAGAGGGGGCAGGCTGGAAGGTCAGCTGCGGAGGTGGCTGAGGGTGGAATGAGGAGAGGGGAGAGGGGGTGTGGTCTCCGCGGGCGATGGAGGCATAGGTGTGGTTGAAATGGGAGCGAGAGTGGTTGAGGCGAGTGGTATGAGAATGGGAAGGCCGGCGAGTGGCTGGGCGATTGGAGAGAGATTGGGGAGGAAGATTGTTTGCCGTGCGTTGGCCTGGAGGTTTGGCGAAGAAACGGGAAAAGTCGGGGAGCTTGGGGGCGGTGGGGAAAATGCCCCTCTCGGCGAAAGTGCGAGAGGGAAGGATATAACATCTAGAATAGTTAACAGAGTTACGAAGCCTATGGGAATTGTTAGTGGCCAGGAGTTGATATTTGGAAGTGGGGAGAATGACCTTTAGTGGGTTAGAAGCGTTGGAGCGAGGGCGGTCAACAAGAGAGTATACAGTTATGGGGAGGCAAGCGACACCAATGGAATCGAGGAGAGAGACAACAGAGTTGTAATACGCGAGAGCTGTCTGGGTGGGGGAGTTGCTGTGCTGAACAGGGAGGCCATAAATGACAAGAGCTCGTCGACGCTCATGGCGGTCCCTAATCTCATCCTCGGTCTCTCGGGAGTAGTCCCAGGGAGGGGCGATGAGGAGGAAGAGGGGGGAGTCTCATTGGAGGTCATGGGGTCATCAGCCTGGATAGGGGCAGCATCGATTGTGACAGGATTGGGAGCAGGGAGCGGCAGGGTGGTGCGACTGTCAATCGATTCAAATCTATCAGACAGGGCAACAATGGTATTGTTAAGCTCGTTGATTTGTATGTCCTTGGCTGCCGCGTTGGATTCGAGCGAGGAGATGGAGTCGGTGAGCGAGGAGACAGTGGCCCTGAGGGAAGAGAGCTGCTCGACCAAGTAGTCGAGGACGTCGTCCGTGTCGATGGCGGCGGTTTCATCGTCTGTGCGGCGCCTCTTTTGCTTTCTGCTCTGAAGGAAAGAGGAGACGGCAGAGAGGTCAATGGGCTGCGTCATTTATGATGACTTAACCGTAAAGGGGCCAGAAGAAGACAGATTATGCCCTTGGCCCAAGGGTGAGAAAGGAGGCCGGAAGTAGCAGTATGATCAGGGAGGAAGTGGAAGAAGAACCTTTGGTTGTGCCTGTCGAGAAAGTTAGTGCCCCCCAGGCACGAGGGGCGTCGCGGAGAAACGTCGGTTCGGCTCTTGAGAGGAGCGGAGCTCGGACCGACCGCTCCGTGAGAGGGAGAGAGCGGGTATGTGAGAGGGAGAGAGCGGGTATGAGAGGGAGAGAGCGGGTATGAGAGGGAGAGAGCGGGTATGAGAGGGAGAGAGCGGGTATGAGAGGGAGAGAGCGGGTATGAGAGGGAGAGAGCGGGTATGAGGGAGAGAGCGGGTATGAGAGGGAGAGAGCGGGTATGAGGGAGAGAGCGGGTATGAGAGGGAGAGAGCAGGTATGAGAGGGAGAGAGCGGGTATGAGAGGGAGAGAGCGGGTATGAGGGAGAGAGCGGGTATGAGAGGGAGAGAGCGGGTATGAGAGGGAGAGAGCAGGTATGAGAGGGAGAGAGCGGGTATGAGAGGGAGAGAGCGGGTATGAGGGAGAGAGCGGGTATGAGAGGGAGAGAGCGGGTATGAGAGGGAGAGAGCGGGTATGAGAGGGAGAGAGCGGGTATGAGGGAGAGAGCGGGTATGAGAGGGAGAGAGCGGGTATGAGAGGGAGAGCGGGTATGAGAGGGAGAGAGCGGGTATGAGGGAGAGAGCGGGTATGAGAGGGAGAGAGCGGGTATGAGAGAGAGAGCGGGTATGGGGGGAATTAACAGGCACGATCTAATGAACTGAAGACAAGAGTGAAAGCGAACCACATAATAGGAAGAGTCTGTGAGCAAGAATGCCTGAAACGCAACATTTATTGTAATGTGCATGATTTATCTATGACAGGACAGGAAGTGAAATGCACCGTCACCAGGCTCTTTCGAATAGAGTTGCCATGTAAGGAATACTTTTCACTGCATAACTGTAGAACTCTATTTTGAATCTTTTCTTATTTTCTGAGCTGTTGTACAGGAATTAGTAAACTGTCAACCGATAATATACTCTCAGACAGTTAGTGGACAATTGCTATATTAAACTGTTTAGGCGCTGAATCGCTTTTGGAAAAATAAATTGGAACAACTTTATGCAATACAATTGGTAACGAAGGGGTATCTAGCGCGGAATAATTACAAAGCATTGGGAATGTATGAATTATAACAAATACTGATAACAACAACAAAAACACACAGACCGGCGTGGGCTTCAGGGCTCTGATATTTCACTCAACGCTTCCGCTCTATAAACTATTTTTGCCATTGAAATAAGCGTAAAAGAATATTATCCCACTAGCATTTACAATGAAAGAAAAAGTGTTACATACTCCTAAATTCTTCAACGCATCATACTTGAGATTTGATATCTCATAAAGAGCCGACAAGCAAAAGACGCAATACCCCGATATTCCATACTTTTATCTATCTCTGCCGTTTTCTCTATCTTTCTTCTCTAACCAATATTGCAAGTGCGACCATTGAATGAGACTGGTATCTTCAGACAGATCAAGCGAGATGTCTGTGAGATATGGCTGGAAGGGCAGAAGAGTGGTTTCTATTCTTCTCGCAGCTTCCTCCCCACAACCGTCGCTTGGAATGGCAAGGCTTCAGCCTCAAAGAAGACAAAGAACATACTCTTTTCAAACTCACAAACTAAGCTTTAAAAAATATGTTTAAAAAAAAAACTTAGGAGTAGAGATGCGGCTAAATAAGAAATTAATTAGGTAATTTATATCTGCTCACTGGAAAATAGTAAATCCAAATTATAAAACAGGTGCTTGCCTGGAAGGAAACACCGCGGCCACAGGGCTCTCCATCCACTGCCACGTGGCCGAGCACTCCAGGGGAAGGCTCCACTCGACAGGCACGCACTGGTATCACCTGCAGATAGAGAGAGAGAGAGAGAGAGAGGCGAGAGAGAGAGGAGAGAGAGAGAGAGAGAGAGATAGAGATGGAGAAAGGGAGAGAGAGAGGAGAGAGAGATGGAGAAAGGGAGAGAGAGAGAGGAGATAGAGAAAGAGATAGTGAGGGGGAAAGATAGGAAGTGAAGCAGAGAGAGACACAGAGACACAAGGGGAGAGATGGAAAGAGAGAGATAGAGAAAAAGAGGGAGAGGGAAAAGAGAGAGAGAGAGAGAGAGAGAGAGAGAGATAGAGAGAGAGATAGAGAGAGAGAGAGTGATAGATAGATAGAGAGAGAGAGAGAGAGTGATAGATAGATAGAGAGAGAGAGATGGAGAAAGGGAGAGAGAGAGGAGATAGAGAGAGATAGTGAGGGGGAAAGATAGGAAGTGAAGCAGAGAGAGACACAGAGACACAAGGGGAGAGATGGACAGAGAGAGATAGAGAAAGAAAGGGAGAGGGAAAAGAGAGAGAGAGAGAGAGAAAAATCAGAAATAGGCAAAGAGAGAGATTGAGAAGAAAGGAGAAGGGCCCGATAGAGCAGCGAGAAGGATCAAATATTTATTGAAATGGAAATAAATTAAAAAGCACAGTAATAGAGCTAATCTAAACGATTGAAGACCTGGAAGCAAGGGTAGTCAAGGTGCTTCGAGGAATCGACAGTTATCATCAATGATGCCACCTTGAACAAAATGTAAACAATTAAATGAAAACGAGAAGAATCAGACCTCCAAGCGGTTCTTGACTGTCTTCCAATCGACAATGCTCAGATAGAAGATGTCTTCATCCAGTCTGGCGGTTGGCAGGTAAGGCAGATCAGAACCTAAGGGAGGCATTCTCACTACATTAGCCAGTTAAAAACTGCAATATTAACTGTAAGACGGAAAGCGAGAGACAGACCGAGATGAGAGAGGGAAGTCAGATTCACCATCACGAAGGATCCTTCCACACACACAAATCTGAAGAGAAGTAAAGCTGAAAGTAAAGGAGACTCAGAATCTCGCTTGCCTTTCGTCAGTAATTGGCTGTCCGAGAGGAGGGAGCTGCCTCGGGCCGGCTGCAGCTTCCAGTGCTTCGCCAATACTGGAGAAGGGCTCTCCCTGATCATCCTTGGTATGGCTGCCATCCATCTAAAGCATCCTCTTTCTGAATCTCAGAGAGAAGAAAGAACAACGAACGGGCTGTACGGCCTCGTAGTTGAAGTGGTCGAGGCCGAACCCACTTCGATCAGCATCGAAACGGAGTCGAGTCTTACGACTCAAGGACGCGTCCCTCACTGGCAGATACCAAATGCGACCGTGGAAGTTGCAAGTCGACGGCAACTCTACAGAGATTCCCTCTCTTTATCTCTCTCTCTCTCTCTCTCTGTCTCTCTATCTGTCTCTCTCTCTATCTTTCTCTCTCTCTCTCTTTGTCTCTGTCTCTATCTTTCTCTCTCTCTCTGTTTCTCTCTCTCTCTCTGTCTCTCTCTCTCATCTCATTTCAAATCCAAAGAAAGATTGCAAGGAAAGACAAAGTACGGGCGATTCTGATGACAGCATCGATGTGAAGACGGATCATTCCTGCCCAGCGGAATCGTTCGCTCTCGATGTCTGCAATGAATAAGGCGAGAGAAGGGAGCTTATTAAGAGAGAGATCGGACCGATGTCAGCAATGAGTCCCCATGTAGTGGAGAGGAACATGGGAAGCACTCCACGACTCGATGTCTCCACACGGTATAGTCTTTAATTCGAGCAATTAATAGCTACAATTGCATCGCACAGTATGCATGTATGCTTACATTATATGATAAACTCAGAATTTATAAATACGAACTGGAGTGGAAGGAAGCGAGGCCGTGCTATCATTCCAGCCACTTCTCGCATGAATAAATCACGCGCTGAGAATGGTTCGCTGGAGAAGAAAAGGAATGAGCAGAAAGAGAGTAAACAGTAAAATGGAATGAAATGGAATGAGTTCTGACTTGCAAGCGAAGCAGATGGCAGCAGCGAGGGCGTTGCTCGTGCCTCCAGGAAGATGAGCCAGTGGCATGCGAAGAGCCCTCTTCACATCTCTTCGTTGCAGGAAGCCAGTCAGCACCTGCCCCAAGCACTCTTCTCTTCACGAACACTTGGCCAACACTACATGTCAAGGAGAAAGAAAGGGAAATGTTAGCAACTTCAGAAACGAGCCCGTCTCCGCTGTTCACGACAACCATGTCGTATTCATCCAAGTCCAATTCACGAGCGATTTCAACCGCGTGTCCCGCATGTTCTTAGATTAAGAATACAATTAATGTCTATTCTTAAAGAGTTGGACTGACGAGTGAGTCTAATCTCCGCGTGGATGTTGGCAAGAGAGAGAAGAGGCTCCGCCTCGCTCTCCCACAATGACTGAGCTCGCTTCTGACCAGAGAAGGGATTCGTCAACACTAGAACACGACAAAGAGAGCGACGAGGAGGGCAGTGGGCTGAAGAGGGAAAGGATGAAAGGGGCAGAGGGAGGGATGCTCACTCATTCATATGTCAACTAAAAAAGAGAACAGAAGAAAACAGACGAGGAGTAGGCTGCTTGTTGATGGCCTCGATCAGGATGTTCCCTTGCTTCTCTTCCACAACGAAGACTTGCTGAGAATGAACTCGCTTGCCTTCTTTCAGGCAAAAGACATCCACTACCAGCGAAACAAGACCAGCACCTCAAGCGAACGCCTTAGAATTCATCGTACTGGTAAAACATTCATGACCTTCATGTCTAAGGACCTATAGCTTGAGTCAACAACGTATTAACAATTAAATCAACAAGGGTTTTAACCCAGTTACTCAAGAGCGGTCGGTCCGAGCTCCGCTCCTCTCAAGAGCCGAACCGACGTTTCTCCGCGACGCCCCTCGTGCCTGGGGGGCACTAACTTTCTCGACAGGCACAACCAAAGGTTCTTCTTCCACTTCCTCCCTGATCATACTGCTACTTCCGGCCTCCTTTCTCACCCTTGGGCCAAGGGCATAATCTGTCTTCTTCTGGCCCCTTTACGGTTAAGTCATCATAAATGACGCAGCCCATTGACCTCTCTGCCGTCTCCTCTTTCCTTCAGAGCAGAAAGCAAAAGAGGCGCCGCACAGACGATGAAACCGCCGCCATCGACACGGACGACGTCCTCGACTACTTGGTCGAGCAGCTCTCTTCCCTCAGGGCCACTGTCTCCTCGCTCACCGACTCCATCTCCTCGCTCGAATCCAACGCGGCAGCCAAGGACATACAAATCAACGAGCTTAACAATACCATTGTTGCCCTGTCTGATAGATTTGAATCGATTGACAGTCGCACCACCCTGCCGCTCCCTGCTCCCAATCCTGTCACAATCGATGCTGCCCCTATCCAGGCTGATGACCCCATGACCTCCAATGAGACTCCCCCCTCTTCCTCCTCATCGCCCCTCCCTGGGACTACTCCCGAGAGACCGAGGATGAGATTAGGGACCGCCATGAGCGTCGACGAGCTCTTGTCATTTATGGCCTCCCTGTTCAGCACAGCAACTCCCCCACCCAGACAGCTCTCGCGTATTACAACTCTGTTGTCTCTCTCCTCGATTCCATTGGTGTCGCTTGCCTCCCCATAACTGTATACTCTCTTGTTGACCGCCCTCGCTCCAACGCTTCTAACCCACTAAAGGTCATTCTCCCCACTTCCAAATATCAACTCCTGGCCACTAACAATTCCCATAGGCTTCGTAACTCTGTTAACTATTCTAGATGTTATATCCTTCCCTCTCGCACTTTCGCCGAGAGGGGCATTTTCCCCACCGCCCCCAAGCTCCCCGACTTTTCCCGTTTCTTCGCCAAACCTCCAGGCCAACGCACGGCAAACAATCTTCCTCCCCAATCTCTCTCCAATCGCCCAGCCACTCGCCGGCCTTCCCATTCTCATACCACTCGCCTCAACCACTCTCGCTCCCATTTCAACCACACCTATGCCTCCATCGCCCGCGGAGACCACACCCCCTCTCCCCTCTCCTCATTCCACCCTCAGCCACCTCCGCAGCTGACCTTCCAGCCTGCCCCCTCTCACCAACCTCCCCCCACCCACTACCCAATCACTCCTCTCATGCCTCCCCCAAACATCTCTCAGCCTCCTCCTTCTTACACTTACCCCCACTCTAACTTTTATACTAACAATCGCTTCTCCCCACTCGCCTCTCTCGCCTCTCTCAACCCTCCTCCCCCTTTCCACTTCCACCAGCCACCTCCACAGTTTTGAGTAATGCCACTCGCAGGTAATTCGATTCCCGCATTTACTCGTTTAATGCTAGATCAATTGTCAACAAGATCTATGATCTCTCTGTTTTACTCTCCCGATCGTTCGCTGTTATTGCCATAGTCGAAACTTGGCTCAGCTCCTCATTACCTGATAGCTTCCTTCTTAATGGTTCTCCCGACTATTCAGTTATCCGCCAAGACCGCCCTAGACGCAAGGGGGCGGCGTTGCCCTCCTCTTCCGGTCCTCCATCTCAACTACTGTAGTAATGTCCATATCTTCCCCTAATGCTTTTGAGCTCCTTTCTGTTGACGCCAATTTCAGCAGTGATTTAGTCCGTTTTATCCTCGTTTATCGCGCTCCCTCCTGTTCTTCTGACGACAATGCCAATCTCATCAAGATGCTAACCGATCTATCGACCGCTTCCCACCCAACTGTACTCCTAGGAGATTTTAATTACCCCGACATCCTTTGGAAATCAGTCCCCCCCCCATCCCCTCCGCGGCGCTATCCCTTCCTTCTAGACAATTCCGCGACTTTACTAACTCCTGTTTCTTTGCTCAGCTCACCCCCTCCCCTACTTGCAATAATCACTTTCTTGACTTCGTTCTATCCAACACTCCCTCTCTTATCTCTCAAGTATCACTTTCCCCTCCATTCTTCAACTCTGACCATTCAACTATCGAAGCAACTCTCTCTATTTCTCATGCCAAGCCCTCTTCTGTTTATGTTAGAGATTACGCCAATGTTGACTACCAAGCCGCTTGTCAATTCCTCTTAGATTTTTCATTTCCCAGCCCCTTCCACAAGTCTACGGATGTTAACGATATGTACTCTTCTTTTACTTCTGCCCTTCTTGCCGTAGAGGATATCTTTGTCCCTTTCAAGCGCGTTTCCTCCCGAGGAATCCGTCTCCCCGAACACATCCTCCGCCTCAAGCGTAAGCGTTTCGACGCCTGGCTCAATCTTTTGTCTCTTGACTCTGACTCCGCTCGCTCTGCTTATTCTTCTGCCAATTCCCGCTACTGCAAAGCCATGGATAAGTACTCTAGTAATGTTGAGTCTCGTTCTACTGACGTTATTTATTTCGACCATTCTCGTGCTTTCGATCGTGTTTCCCATCCTAAACTTATCCACAAGCTTCGCCTTCTCTCTCTTCCTCCCAAATGCATCTCATGGATCTCCTCCTTCCTTCACAACCGTACCTTCTCTGTCCGTGTTGGATCAACTCTCTCTCCCCCACTACCCGTTACCAGCGGTATCCCTTAAGGGACCGTCCTAGGCCCCCTTCTATTTATTCTATACACTAGCGACTTGCCCTTGTTGATTTCTTCTCACGATGTACACTCCAGTTGTTTCGCCGATGATCTCAAGATTTTTCGCTCCTTTCCTAATTCCTCCTCCAATGCTCCTTTACAGACCGCCATAGATGAAGTAGCAACCTGGGCCAATAAATGGCAGCTTCCCCTAGCCCCTCTCAAATGTTCTGTCCTACATCTAGGTAAATCTAACCCCAAGACTGTCTACTACCTTAACGGCGCCCCTATTACTCCTGTTGATAACGTTCGCGACCTTGGAATCATCATTGACCCCCTTCTTTCATTCTCTCCCCACTGCTCATTTCTCGCCAATAAGGCTATAAGCAAATGCCACCCCATCATCCGCTCTCTTCGCTCCAAGAACCATCGCACTCTTGTCAATGTGTACACGTTATACATCCGGCCCTTGCTCGAATCCTCCTCTATTGTCTTCTCTCCTCGTCGTAAGAAAGACATCCTCAAATTAGAACGAATCCAGAATTACTTCACTCGCTTTATTTACCGTCGTTGTTTTGGCTTTACTAACCGCGCGGACATTCCCAATCCAACTACTCGTAACCAGGCCCTTTCCCTCCCCTCCCTCTTATCCCGCAGGCAACACTCCGATTTTACCCTTGCGCGTCGTCTCGTTTTTGGTCACAGGCGTATCTCAGACCGTTTTCCTCATTATTATCATTTCCGCAACTCTCGCACGCGTGGCTTATCCTTCCTTCTTTCGTACCCCTCCACTCGTTCCTCCGTCCGGAACCACTCCTTCTTTATTAGATCAGCTAAAGCTTTTAACGTACTAGCCAAATCTTCTCCGCCTTCTTCTCTCTCTTCCCCTTCAACCTCATCCCTACAGTAATTCACACTTATTTACTGTACTGTACCATGTTCTTTGTTATCCTCTATCCATTCACTATACCCCACGTGTCACCACGTAAATAAATCAATCAATCAACCTTTCAACTGCAAACATAAAAGTGTTGCCGGATTCCGGTACCCACCCTGTTTTGGTGGCTCCTGAAATACCCCACTTTTTTTTTAAAGAGAGTTTTCTTACACAAATTTGATCACTTTATTCAGAAAACGAGATAAAGGGAAAGTTGTGTTTTTTTTTCTTTAACTAACCTGTTTTGCGACCCCATTTTTCCCTCTTTCGAAAACTATCCGGTAAACATTTTATTCCATGAATGCTAACAAAATTGATGCCCTTTCCTCAGACCAATTTGCTAAAGGAAATCTGCTGTGCATGTCCACAGATGTTATGTAATCTCCAATTGAAAACCAAACATCATAAAGATGGTAAAGAATGGCAGACCAAGACTGTCGTTGTGAACGAGACGAGCAGAGAGAATGTCAGAGAGAGGGAGGCGGAGACCAGAAGAACAGGAGAGGAAGTCACCACTCACGGAGAGGGAGACACACCCATACGCACCATTCCGCACCATGCCACGGGAAGGGTCAAACTAACTACGGGTTAGGCTGCTTCTGGAAAGAGAATCAAGAGAGGAAGACAGAGGTGACAGTTGAACAGAATACTAAGTAGGAGTAATGCGAATTAGAATTTCTGAAAGAATACCCACTGTTATCTGTGGGTTAATATTCAGTGATTATAAGAGGGTACAAAGTTCGGTGAGAGCGAAACGAGCAGAGCCAAGAACCAGAAGCGCACGCTCAAGGAACAAACATTTCAATGGAGATTATTTACTCTCATAAATGTAGAGTCAGGAAGGTAGAAGTGGTTGCCCTAACCTTTTGGGCCATTCACAAACTCGGGAAGGATGACCATCACAGTCCTCCCGATAGAAAAGAAAGAGAAACACGGAAAATCAGAGCGTGAAAGCGACAGCGCTAGAGAATTGTTGTGAATGTGCAAAATCGACGAAAAATTGCCTCTGGCTTTGCGAATAAACTTCTGCTACCGTCGGAAGACATAAAAGGAGAAGTAAAGTTTATATGACTTGAAGAGAGCGAGATTGAAGGGTAATGAAATGAGGTGATAACATAACACGGGCAGCCCCACTCCCGCCGACTTTACCTTTCCTACGGAACTCTCTCTCTCCCTAACACTTTCTCCTTTTTTCTATTCCTCACACTTACCACTGTCTTCTCCTTGTCTGGCACCTCCCTCAGTTGCATTCTCTCTCCCCACATTGAGCACTCTCTGCTGGCCATGCTATGGAATCGTCAACCAAAAGATAACGTTTTAGACAAAGTTACTTCAATGAAGGCTACGTACAACATTCGTCGTATCAAAGCGTAGAGTTACAATCACAATCTCTTTTGAATGAAAAGGAAAAAATTATTTTATCAAAGTTAATGCACAAAATGAATCACAGAGGTACGTGGCAAAAAAGTATTCACTATGCAGTGTAGGTTAACAGCATGCAAAGAAACAAAAGTTAATGGCAGAGTAGAAAGAAATGCAGGGTAACAGACACAGTCAATATCTTAGATTTTGGCCTGATTTCCTCTTAATTATATGTTTGTCGAGTGTTTCCCAAAAGACTGTCAGACGAGCCTGAAAAGAATGTCAATTAATAAAGAACGAGGAAAGATGGGTGGGATTACGGTAAAATGGCCTGACCTTATCAAGATGTCGTTTAGTCCGTGATATCTGAATGACGGTGACACTCCACTTGGCGACATTCGAGTCCATCTTCGCGTCGTCGAACATAACGTGGAAGGCAGCGACATGCGAGAAGATCTCCACGGGATTCCCTCCCCAGCGCCAGCCTTTGAACTGCCAGGCTGGGCCCTCAAATACTAATCTTACACTTTTGACAGAAGATATTAAGAACATGCAAAAACAAGAAGAAGAGCACCGACCATGACGAAGCAAGCCACAACTCGATTCCACTCATCCTCACTCAGTTTCACCGGATTGTCAACCACTCGGTACGGGACTGTGAACTATAAGGGGAGAGAAAGAGGACAGAGAAGAAGAGAAGAGAATAGAAGAGAAGAAGAGAAGAGAAGAAGAGAATAGAAGAGAAGAAGAGAATAAGAACGAGAGAGAAGACTGACATTTCCTCTCCTTCTTTGAAGAAGAACATCGTTCTCCCTCTTAACACCGCTTGCCTTCTTCTCGTCTGTTGTTACGAAACGCATATCCTAGAAAGAAGATAAAAAGTTTAAATAAAAAACGAATGAGAGAGAGAGATAGATGAAACTGAAAAACCAAAACCTGCAGCATATCTTTGACGTTGTACATGGAGACGAGGCTGCTCATCGCAGCGGGTATGATGATAATTGGTGTTCTTTAACACATTCATCATACATTTAACATTCAAACTCTAAGAAGAAAACAGCTTCAAGGCAGAAAAAATAAAGAAAATGATAGAAGAGATAAATCTATTTATAAGAAATGAAAACAGACTTGCTAGTCCTCTTATGTGGGCGATTAGGGTCGACAGCGGGAGAGGCGGAGACCGGAGTCGGCCGTGAAGAGTGCGGGTCCGGCCGCGAAGAAGGAGGGTTACGGTGGCTAGCTCAAACAAACATTTCGATACCAATTCCGTGGAGCGGAAGGAGAAAGGGCAAACCTGGAGTTTGGGAAGGTTTTGAAGGTTGCGTGGCAGGAGCGGACTCGGGTTTGCCTGATGTTAAGAACTGAAAAGGTAAGCTGTGCAACTACTCTGTCATTCCAGAAGTAGAAAGAAAATTACAATGTTAATAAAGCAATAAGAATGAACAGAACATTGAAGAAACGAATGAGAGAATGAGAGCAAGAGAGAGAGTAAGAGAGAGAGAGCAAGAGAGAGAGAGAGAGAGAGAGAGAGAGAGAGAGAGAGCCAGAAGGGCGATAAAGAGAAGGACGAGAGAACTAACATTCAACGATTGTCCAACGAATGTCTGAGCGGCGGCATCTACTCCGAATTCATTGGTGTCTCCCGTGTTGAACTGCTCCTGGTCGTATCTGAATGATTCCTTCGTATAAAGAAGGAAGATACGAGACCGACCGAGAGTATCCGACAGGCCGGGCTGCGCGTGCGGCAGCCGCGTGCCGTGCCGCTTCGGTGGCGGAGCGGGGGGCGGAGGAGGGCGGCACTCCTCCCGACTGCTTCGCTCTCTGCGCCTGCTCCTCTCGCACCTGGCAGTATAAACAGTCAACTGAGATATACTGAGCTCATGGAACTAAACACACTATTAATGGTTCGTTTAAACTTTTTTCTAGCAAAACTACAAGGGAATGCGTGAAAAATTAGTGACAATTGTTTGAATTTGTAAGAAACAAGTGGAAGATGCGATAAACCAACTGACTCGGATGCCTTGTAAAATGGTGAGAACATTGGAGAAGTTGCGAGTGGTTGCCTCGAGGCAGTTCTCTCGCGTCCTCCACACTCTCTCCCTCTCTCGCAAGTCTCTGTCTACTTGCAATGAATCCGTCCCCGTGGCCATCTCTCTGAATTCTCATTCATGCTCTTAACTTCCTCTCTCCTTCTCAGAAACGAACGCATCGTCGAAGGCTGTCGTGATTGTTTTCCTCTGGTGATTTTTCCTCTTTGCCTTGAGCGCGGCGAGTTTGTCGGCGGTCAATTCTTGATTCAACGCGCGAAGCTCCCCTACAAACATCATTCAGGCTTTCAAAAACCATACAGAAAAATTCATGGAGTAAACAAGCACAAGTTCATAGTAAGAAATAAAAAGAACATTGTTTCTCAGTACCTGGATCAGCAGAGGAGTGCAGAGAAGGGCCGTCATTCAAGAGCTGGTCTATGCGAGGACTAAAGGAACTAAACACTTATCACAGCACCAAATTTAATTAACCAATGAAGATGGCAAGAAAAACGGACGCTTTGAGACTGGGATCAAGCCTCTGCTTCTTCCGCTCGGGCCCTTCGTCGTTAATCTGAGCGAGAGGAATCGTCGGGGGAATGGGCGCGAGTGGATCATGGTTTGGTGGCAACTCGCGACGCTCGCCACGCAGATAATCCAAGATGTCACGTCTGCAACTCACAGCAATCAAGTCATACAGCGAAAGGAACAACACGTAATATCTTCCACTCCCAACAGTTCAATCTCCACAAACCGATCTGGTCGAGTGACCGCTTGGATGTGTTGGCCAGCTGCATCCTTGACATAGTTGGGATGACTGAGAAGTCGTTTGTCCCAGAGGAAGAGCAAGGCCTCCAGAGTGTAGTACGCATCACTCTTTCCCCACATCAGAAGAGAAGTCTTCGCGTCCATCGGAAAAGCTACATCGCCAAAAATAAAGTAGCTTCCTTGCTCCTGTAAGAAAATCCACTAAAGGTTCTTCAAGAAAAGAGAAGGCAAAGAATGAATAACCGGTAACCATTCTCGAGCATGGGGAACACGAATATCACGTTTGTTTTGCGCTTGCATGCAGTTTAACAAAGTTACCGTCTCACGTGTTTGCACTGTGTTTTGCGCGTTAAGACCATGACCATGCCGGACAAGAGTGACAACGACATAAATATATTTACAACATGCTTCCATTAACACATAAAACGTATTATTACAATATTTACAAATTTGAGAGTGAGAGAGGAATGAGAGCGCGCTTATGTAAGTGGGTAACGCTTTGTGATCTCTCGCCACAACTCATAGAGTAAGTCCTCGCTATTCTTTTCCCACTTCCAAAGGATCTCCATGAAGTGGTCGGCCCACTGTTCGCCCTTCAATCCATTGCGTGTGCGGAGCTTCCTCTTGAACTGGCTCCACAAGCACTCGATGCGTTGCGTGTGGACACCGGTCACAGGGTTCACAAAATTGACACTGTGGTTCACCGTGCGGTGGGTGTATCCCAGATTGCCAAGGTTGGCATAACCAGCCCATTGGTCCGTGAGGAGAATCCCACCGGGGGCAACGTGTCTCTGAATGATCGCCTGAAGGGTGGCCGCGTTGCGTCGGCCTGTGATCTCAAAGAAGGCCATGCGAGTGCCGTCTTGGATGCCTCCGACCAGCCAATCCTTGCGGACAAGGCGCCCCTGGTTAAACTTGCGACGGACGACACATGTTTCGTCAAGCTGCACAACCGTGCCCGGATCTACCTAACACCTCTAATGTACATACGTGATCTACCTAACACCTCTAATGTACGGTAACTTTTTTTTACACGCATAGGAGTACAAAACAAACGTGATATTCGTGTTCCCCATGCTCGAGAACCCCCCTGTGCACGATTTGAGCGAAAAGGAGAAAAAAAGTATACTGGCCCCCCCCAAGTAACATAGCACCACCATTTTCTAATAAATAAAGAAACATGTACGAGAAAAACAAAGAGAGAACAAGAGAAATCAGAGAACTGACCGTCTTAACATCCTTCCTCGTCCGCTTGCCCGTTGCAAACTCCTGGAGGATTGTCAGGGGATCCGCCATGACTCTCAACCAACAAATTGCAAGTACAACTGCAAATAATACTATCAACTATTATCATGGCCAGCCACAAACGTCTTCGAAGAAATTATTCGATGGGCAAGAAATCCCATTGCGACACATTTATTCAGTCCGAATAGTTTGATAGTACAAACAAATATACTACTAAAAATCGTAGCTCTGAAATTTTCATAGTAAAAAAACATGAAATGTAAAGTTAGCTAGAAGTTGCTATCTCTATAGACAAGGTATGGGCCGTTCTGGGGCAAATTCGGATTATATCCCAGCGATGGATAGCGGAGGAAACTGTCGTTTGAACCTCAAAACGTTAAAAAATAGTTTCTGGGTCTGGCAATACTTTCTCAGAACACACCAAGGAGGTTCATTTGCCGGAAGAATCTGTCATAGAAGCCAGATCGTGCAAATTCAGAATTGAATCCGGGCTGCGGGCTCGCTGAATACAGTCTTTCAAAGCAAGTACGTGATGACTGTGAAAGAGGATTGAGGGAAAGAGCTTGGCAGAAAGAGAGAGCGAAAGAGACAGAGAGAGAGAGAGAGAGAGAGAGAGAGAGAGAAGGTGATAGAGAGAAAGAGGGAGAAAATAGAGAGAAAGAGAGAGAGAGAGAGAGAGAGAGAGAGAGAGAGAGAGGGAGAGAGGGAGCGATAGAGAGATAGAGAGGGAGAGAGAAATTGTAACTTGTTATCATATTGTTGTTGCATGTCGTGCTAAACCGAATCCGTTGATTGGAGCAGGGATTTGGCTGAGACAAGCAGAAATAGTGAAGGGCGAAGAAAAGGATGACTCCAACCGCCTTCGACATCCACAGTGGAGCGAGTCATGCATAGTCGCCTCCCAATCTACCTCTTTCACTCTGATTGATGAGGATCATCCCTTTATCTTTCTCTCTCTACCCTCTCCTCTTTCCCACACGAGAAATCTCTGTCTCTCATTTCAATCTCCTTCCAAGGAAATACGAGTTCTTCTTTTCTTCTCCCTCACGGCCTTGGCAGTATTTCAGGTTTATAAAGAGAAAATTCTATATTTTCATTGCTCCAGTTACGGTCATTTTATTATTCCTATGGTTAACTATATTACTATATTACTTATTTCAGTTTATAAGAAACTACAATTGTAACGACTTGCTTGCTTCCCTTTCTTTCCCCTTTCTCTCTACAAAGAGTTTTCGTGGTCTCCGCAATTATATGGCTCGGTGGGCAGAAAGCGCAAGCGTGGACGAGAGACTCCAGGTAGGAACCACTCTCTCAACCCCTATTTCTCTCCCAGTCTTTCTCTGACACCCTCTCTCTCCCTCCATCTCTTCTTCTCCATCTCTTCCTTTCTCTCATGCTCTCTCTCGACCTCACCCTCTCCATTTCTCTCTTTCTCTCATGCTCTCTCTCGATCTCACCCTCCCCATTTCTCTCTTTCTCTCCGCTCTCTCTCCCCTCCCACCCCTCTCATCTCCATCTTGGCCATCTGAATTCCCTTCATCCCAATGGCGAATGTCATTCAAAATGTCACAGAAGGCGTCTCTAACATTCTTTCTGGTACGAAACGGGATCTTCATCTCCATATTATTTACAATCCGTTAGTCTAATCACTCCATACGAATTAAGAGAAGCCGCGAGGCTGGAAAGCCGTGCAGAAGGCTCTTCCACGCATTCTCGAATATGGCAGAAGTGAAGGCATCCTCCAGCCGGTTGCAGCAGTTAGTCTCTCTCTCTCTCTCTCTCTCTCTCTCTCTCTCTCTCACACTTCCTCTCTCTAGCTCTCTCTCTCTCTCACTCTCTTTCAATACTTAACTCTGTTGTCCTTATATTCTAGTTGCTCTTTGTTAAATAATTGTAGCCGGCTCCAAATGCATTCAACATCACGGGAATCGTGCTCGCGGCGCAAGAAGAAGCTCACAATGTCAAGGAAAATAAAAATGGCGACAAGGTAAGAATTTCTGTAATTGCCTCTGTGTCTGTGAGTCTCTCCTACAGGTGAACTTGCCCACCAACGATATCACGACCATGCACGAAGCCATCCCCTTCCTCCCTGTTCCCATTGCTCTTTTCTGCTTCTTCCTCAACATCCTAATTCCCGGATCAGGTGCACTTATTTATAATATACAAGTTCTTCTTCACATCTCCATCGTTGAAGTTCCGATTGAAGGAACCGTTCTCTCCGGGTTAGCTGCCCTCTGCATGGGTCAACCACGGATCAATATGAAGGTTGAATCTGGATGGTCTAATGTTGTTCTACTGATCAAGTCACGAACTAGTTAAGGAAGGGAGAAAGTTGATGACTCTCTTTGTGAATCTGCTCGTCGGAATCTCTCAGTTCCTTACAATCACTTTCCTTTTCGTCGGCTGGTTCTGGTCGGTTGCCTGGGGCGGTCTTCTCATTATTCATTCCAGTAAGATAAGTTGTATTCTGTACTGAGGAAGCAGCCATTGATTGCAGTGCAATACCGAGATGCGTTGCAGCAGAGAAGGCAAGAAGCAGTGGCCACCGCAGCCATCGAGGCACTCACGAAGGATTCCATCCTTCATCGCAAGGATGTCAAGACTCTCGTCAAGACTCACAAACAACAGGCCAAGAAGTGATCTTCTTCCCTTCTTTTCTTCCTGTCAAACTTTTTGCGGGTACTTCTTACTTTTCTGATAAGATTTATTCTATGTTCGAGGAAATAAAGTAAATGTTGTGCAAGGAGAGTTCACGAAATGATGTGAGGCAGATTATGACGGCTGTAGTCGTGGCAGAAGGAGGAGAATGCCCTGCACTCCGCGGCAGTGCTGTGGCGCGTTGCGTGCGTGATGCAGCGGAATGCCACTGCCGCACACTTTTCGTCTTCCATCTCACTCTCCTCCCCCTTTCTGCACTCGTTCGCAGTCTCGCAGCACAACGACAACTTATCTGACAACACAGTCAATAATACACGAGGAAAAATTGGAATGAAAATGAATACCGGCATGGGCAGAGCAGTGAACAAACGCGAGTTGGAAGACGGGGTAGAACTCGGCCTTGCCCACGCAGATTCCTCGTTTGTCTATAGGACAATGAAATGATCAATGTTCTCTGAATCGAGACAAGAAAGACAAACCAAAGTCGGCAATAGAACTACCGCCCTCATCCCGATGGCCTGGTTTACCAGCATTGTCATAGAACTTCTGGCCGAAGAGACGAGGGCCATTGCAGCCAAAGGCGTAGAAGAAATAACATGTTACACTCGACTCCTCAACTGGGAAAGTTTACAAAGTTCAATTTGAGAGATAGAAGAAGAGAGATGAGAGAGAAAGGGAGATACGAGAGAATAATAAAAGAGGAAGCAAGCGAAAGAGAGAGAGAGAGAGAGAGAGAGAGAGAAAGAGAGAGAGAGAGAGAAAGAGGGAGAGAGCCTCTGTTAATTTGAATAGACAAGTGCAGAAGTCATCATCGCAAGGCCCTTTGCCAAGATGTCGATCGTAGCAGTCGTCGTGTTCCATACAACAACCGTTCATTTCATCTCAACATTTGTGGAGGACAGTTTTGGACCAAAACATAGGAAAAATTTTATTTTGTAAAGCTGGTGTTAATTTTAGCAGAAACCAATTAATGTTGTCAATATTAACCTGCGTGATGTCTGCAAAATCTCTTCAGGTATTCATAGGAAAAGTGCTCGAGCAACTCGGTCGGGCCGCACTCAATTATTTGATTAAGCTAAATCTATTTTTAAATGTATTATACATATGTTAATGTAAGGCTGGTACCTACATACATAATATTTACATTCAGACGTCTGCATATTCATCCAATAACTAACATGCGAATTAGTGGAGTTTATCTGAAGATCAACAGGATCTCCGCCCGTGAATTTGTCACGAATCCATTTGAATGATCTCTGCAAAATTCTCCAGTCCTTCAGACCACTTGCATAAGAATGGAAAAAAACCCTGGAGGCATCCTTGATCTTGTCCCACCAGCCTGGCCAGCTCTCAGCAGGAGGAGGTTGAAAGGCCAGGAAGAGAAGTAGAAAGAAGATCACTGACATGCTCAGCATTCAAAAGACAGAAGAAGAAAGTGAAAAGAGGAAGAAGGGGAACAGATCATCTTGCCTTCAGGACAACAACAAATTCGTCACAAGAACAACTTCTTCCAATTCCATGAACCAGGCCCCCTCAATGCATTCTCTTCTTCATGGGTTAGTCATCTCCTTTCTTCTCAGCTCATCTTTAATTCTTCATTTTGCACTCTCATTGACCTAAGAAGTTCTGTGGTTAGAGAGACAAGCATGCAGAGAGAAACAGAGAAGGATAAAAGTAGCCGAATTAAAAGGCTCCTTGGCGCAATGGCATTCAAATGGTGCGTTGTCATGGCAACTTCCTCTGGTGATCCGCCAACAACTGCCAGCTCAACTTCTTTTGTTTTTTCTTGCCAAAGGTGAATCAAAAATAGCTCAGTGTCAATTCTTTTCCATCTTGCAAATAAGAATTCCAACAGATGTCGTCTTCACTGAACATTTGGGAACTGGCGAAGGAGCGAATGAGAGAGCAAGAAGAGAAGGCAACTCTTCTCGAGCACTCCCTCGCCGATTCAGGTACACGTGGTTGCTCTCTCTTTCTCTCTCTCTCGATCTCTCTCTTTCTCGATCTCTTTCTCTCTCGATCTCTCGATCTCTTTCTCTCTCTCTCTATCTCTCTCTCTCTCTCTCGTTCTGTGGTTAGAGAGACAAGCATGTAGAGAGAAACAGAGAAGGATAAAAGTAGCTGAATTAAAAGGCTCCTTGGCGCAATGGCATTCAAATGGTGCGTTGTCATGGCAACTTCCTCTGGTGATCCGCCAACAACTGCCAGCTCAACTTCTTTTGTTTTTTCTTGCCAAAGGTGAATCAAAAATAGCTCAGTGTCAATTCTTTTCCATCTTGCAAAAAAGAATTCCAACAGATGTCGTCTTCACTGAACATTTGGGAACTGGCGAAGGAGCGAATGAGAGAGCAAGAAGAGAAGGCAACTCTTCTCGAGCACTCCCTCGCCGATTCAGGTACACGTGGTTGCTCTCTCTTTCTCTCTCTCTCGATCTCTCTCTTTCTCGATCTCTTTCTCTCTCGATCTCTCGATCTCTTTCTCTCTCTCTCTATCTCTCTCTCTCTCTCTCGTTCTGTGGTTAGAGAGACAAGCATGTAGAGAGAAACAGAGAAGGATAAAAGTAGCTGAATTAAAAGGCTCCTTGGCGCAATGGCATTCAAATGGTGCGTTGTCGTGGCAACTTCCTCTGGTGATCCGCCAACAACTGCCAGCTCAACTTCTTTTGTTTTTTCTTGCCAAAGGTGAATCAAAAATAGCTCAGTGTCAATTCTTTTCCATCTTGCAAAAAAGAATTCCAACAGATGTCGTCTTCACTGAACATTTGGGAACTGGCGAAGGAGCGAATGAGAGAGCAAGAAGAGAAGGCAACTCTTCTCGAGCACTCCCTCGCCGATTCAGGTACACGTGGTTGCTCTCTCTTTCTCTCTCTCTCGATCTCTCTCTTTCTCGATCTCTTTCTCTCTCGATCTCTCGATCTCTTTCTCTCTCTCTATCTCTCGATCTCTCGATCTCTCTCTCTCTCACTCTCTCTCTCTATCTCTCTCTCGATCTCTCTCTCTCTCTCTCTCTCGATCTCTCTCTCTCTCTCTCTCTCTCGATCTCTCTCTCACCCTCCCAGGAAAATATATTGTATATTTTCTTCTTCCATTTATTTACTTTTTCTCTTTCAGGCGCAGATTCTCTGCGCAATTCCGAAACGACAATAATAATATGCGGAGGAAAGTCTTCTGTAGGTTTTCTTAGATATTTATTACAGTCAATTTATTGCTTGTGGACTGTAAAAAATATATATAATTTCCGGGGAAGACATCGATGATCAGCCGGTTCCTAGACAAGAACGAGAACCCGCGGCCGAGTAGCGGACTGGAATATGTCTATGCCAGGAGGACCAGAGCTAATGCCAGTCCTTTTTCGGATCTCTCATTCAACCTTTTTTTCTTTATAGTAAATGTTCAGGCGAAGCAATTGGCAAACATTTGGGAACTTGGCGGAGGCACCAAACTAGCAAATCTCATCGCCGTTCCCCTTGCTTCAGAGAAGATTCTGTTTCTTTTTATTTTGTTCTTTCTGAATCTTACGATAGTTCTATATTCATCAAAGCATGAAGCACTCGTTTTGAGGACGACTTCTCTGGTGGTGGTGGTTGACGTCACTCGTCCCCACAACGTCAAAGAAACAGTGGAGAAGCTTCTGGGGGCAGCCCGGGCTGCGATAGACGGGAAGATGGCGGAGATGGCAAGGGAGAAGCCGGAGCTGCACGAGAAGATGCGCGGGCTGGTCAAGGAGAGAATTGAACAGAATGAAGTATTCAGTAGGCAGAGTAAAGAAAGAAGCAAGAAGAGAGAATTGGCAGGAGAAGTCGCTGTGCGCGCCATTTCCCATTCCACTCGTGTTCGTCGCTTCTAAATACGACGAATTTCAAGTACATATATACATATGCATTCCTTATATTCTCTTAGTTAGACTCCTTTCATGTCTTCGCTTTCCACCAATGCCTCTCTCTCAATACCTCTCGCTCTCTCTCCCTCTCTCTCTCTCCCTCTCTCAATCTCTCTCTCGCTCTTCCACCTTCTATCGCGCTCTCCTCTGTCTCTGGAACGAACCGCTATCTTGCATTCAAGAACCGTGATTCTGATGAGCGGCGTAAAGTGTGCAAACTCCTACGTTTCCTTGCACATTTCTACGGAGCAATGCTTGTTGTTAGTTTGAATGATCTCCATTACTTAATTACTCTCTTCTTTCTCTCTCTCTCTCTCTCTCTCTCTCTCTCTCTCTCTTCCTTCCTTTCATTTTAACCAGTACTCTTGTACTCCTCACTCCATTCCCTCTCTCTTATTTAGTCGTACAGCAATCGTCTGGAAACAGCTCAAGGAAAATGTCGTCTAGTCTTGGCTCATCTGGCCTTTGGTGCTGCAGTCGGGCGTTCCTTGCAGGTCGACTTCAACAAGCTCTCTTCATTCCGTGGGGAGCTGACTCGTTTGCAGTAAGAAAAGGAGATATGAGCATACGAGATAAGGCTAAAAGAGATGAAGAGACAACGGGAGAAAGAGAGACAGAGAGACAGAGAGAGACAGAGAGAGAGAGACAGAGAGAGAACGGAGCGAGATCTGAGAGTGAATAGTGGATCATGCATACAGCTGATCTGCATACTGTGTACAGGAGATAGGCGCCCCGCCAATGAATGACGTTTCCTTCTCTTCAATCCGGGCCAGCCAACCGCTTGAGTTATGGTGGGCCGCCTTCTCCGAGTCCTTTCCTCCGGCTGTCAGCTTTATTTCTTTTGACTTTATTCCCTATGACAATGAAAACAGGAATAACACAAATCAGCCACTGAAAGCCATTGAATTCTTGATTGAAGAACACGAAATCGGAAGAAGTGGCAGACCCGTCAACTGAACCGCTCTTTGCTGAGCCCGCCATTGACACTTATGTAGAGCAGAAGAAGAGGGTGCGATAGACAAAGAGGGCAAGGAGAGAGGAGAGAGACAGAGAACTAGGAGTTAGAAAAAGAACAAAGAGAGAGGGGTGAGAAAGAAAACAAGGAGAGAGGAGAGAGACAGAGAGCGAGGAGAGCGGGACAGACAGAGAACGAGGAGAGCGGAGAGAGACAGATATGTACATAACTAGAAAAAGAACAAAGAGAGAAGATAGAAAGGAGAATGAAAAGAGAAAGAATGACTGTGTTTGGCAGGATCTGGAAGCGTATGTGAAACAGAAGAAGGAGAGAGCGGCAGCAGAGGAGAGAGCAGAGGAGAGACTCCGAAGAGAGGCTCACTACAACTTCTCCAGCTGATCCTCTCTTTCTACATCTGCAGAGTCTTCCTGGGCAGGAGAAGAGATTCGTCTTGTTCAGTGTAGGGGAACGAGGCATAAATGACGATGGAGAGCATGACCAGAGAAGCTCCGATCAGGAACAGGCCGGAGGGCAGAATGCCGAAGATGTACCACGAGCCAACCACCGCTCCCACTATGGCCATACTCTGCAAGGCAGACAGAGGGAGGAGAGAAGGAGAGAGACAGATACTGCACAAGAGATAAAAACAAGAACGAAAGAAAGAGAGAAAAAGCGAAGGAGATATACATAGAAAGAGAGAGAAGAAAGAGACAAGAACATGATCAAACTCTGCCATTCAGAGGAATGAGAGATAGTAAGAGAGAAGCGAGAGAGAGAGAGAGAGAGAGAGAGAGAGAGAGAGAGAGGAAGGAAGGAGCATTTCTAAATTGATGGGGTGGTGTTCATGTTTAGAGTGGAATATTTTAGAGAATCCAACGCAAATATAATACAGAAAGACATAGAGAGAGCAATGCATTGAATTTGTAGAGGAAAAGATCAGAGGGTTCACGTGGAGGTCCCTGCTCTATTGCACATGGACGCCTCTCCATCAAAGAAAAGTGGAAGAGGAGAGAGAGAAAAAAAAGAAGGGAGAGAAAGAGAGAGAGAGAAAGAGAGAGAGTAAAAGAAGAGAGAGAGAGAGCGAGAGAGAGAGAGGGCGAGAGAGAGAGAGAGCGAGAGCGAGCGACAACAACATCTCAAACTATAGTTATTGCTAGGCACAGGAAGGATATCGCTATAGGGAAACAAATAGGGAGCAAGGTATGTTCATAAAAAAAGCTGTGAGGAAATTAATATAAAAATGGTTACTAACTTGCGCATACGCCTTTAAGATATTATCTGCGTATTTAATGACGACAGAAATAAGAAGACCGCCAAGGGAGTTTGTGGCCGTGAGCAGAAGCACCCAACGATCCCAGCCACGGAAGAAACCATCTGGAAAGACAGTGATAGAAAGAGAGAGAGATAGAGAGAATGAGAGGGAGAGAAAGGAGAGAGGGCGAGAGAGCAAGAAGGAGATAGAGAGAGTGAGAGGGAGAGAAAGGAGAGAGGGCGAGAGAGCAAGAGAGAGAAGAGAGGGGAAGGTGCGAACCAGACTGAATGACATCCCATTCGTAGTAGAACATTGATGCCATCGAAATAGGCAGGCCAATCAGGGAGAGGCGGATGTTTTGCATGCAAATGTGCACTGAACTTCCTTTCAGCACCTTCTCAAGGTAGACTCCTGAAGAAGAGATTTACAGAGTAAATAGAAACAGAGAAAGCGAGAAAGAGAGAAAAAGAGAAGGAGAGAAAATGAGCAAAATAGAAACACAGTAATCAAGAAAGAGAAAAAGAGAGAAATGGAGAAAGAGAGAAAGAGAGAGATAGAATCACCGCCGATAGCAGAAGTGAAGCACATGGCAGCAACAGCAAGGAGTCCGACGAGAGGCCGTTGAGTGGAGAAAGCAGAGGGGGAGGAGAGGCCAGCCGACCACTGGACATCCGCTGCACCCACCACGAGGATGGTTAGAGCCAACCACTGCGCAGCCGAGAGACTCCGTCCAAGCAGACCCCGCATCAACAGAGCCGTCGCGAAGATCTTCAGCTGGTAGAGGATCTGCAAGATTGGGCTGATTGGGAATGGTTGTTAGTTAGGGATGGACTGACACAGAAAGTAGTTGCTTCCAGATGAGAGAGAGCGATGTAATATAGATTGTTCTGGAGAGTGTAGAGCAGAGCGGGGAAGCACACCTTCGCAGTCTCGATCGGACTGCCGACGATTGTAGTCACAACATCCACAACGAATCAAGAAACAGCTTATATTTTCATTTCGTCGCTTTAGGTACTTTTTCAACTTTATTTCTCCTCTCTCTTTTTCAAAACAAAGCCTTTGATCAGCAAACAGTTGTCAAGCATGGTACCTTGAAATGCTTTTATGTTTCTGAATGAGAATGATGGAGCAGGCAGCCAACTTCAGCACTTCCATCATGAAGACATTCACAGTTGTTAGGAAGACATCGCTGCTTTCTCTCTGGCGGGTGTAGCGGGCGAGGAGAGGCATACTCAACACGCACTCTTCATTTTTCTTCTTCTTCATTCTGCTTCTCCCGCATATTTATGTACATACATACATATGTACATATCCTTTAGAAATGAAAAGAAATCAATAAATGAGGATGCGAACTGACCAGGCCTGCTGGAGAGTCAGAAGCAAAAGGCCGACATACTTGATAAGATGTTCTTCATTATGAGTAGTTGAAACTTCTCTCATGACGATTATTGCCAGCCAGAGGGGAGCTGAAATCTGTCCAAGCTGGACAGAGACGCCGGCCCATCCTACGGAGATCACAATCTCTCAATTCTTCTGGTTTCTCTGCTTCTCTCTCCCCTCCATTGTGTCTCAGTCTCTCTGTCCACAAATGAGCATGTTCTCTTTCCTTTGATGGCTTATCTCGACTAGATTTCTTT
>CALZFC010000081.1:352500-472500 GCA_945643635.1 Allodiplogaster sudhausi
AGCAGCGAAGTGACGGAAGTCGAGGCGTTGCCAGACGAGAAGACGACAACTGCAAGGAACACCACAACGGAAGAAGAAGAGGAAGAAGAGAAGGAGAAAGAGAAAGAGAGTGAAGAGACAAGTAGCACCGAAGCACCCACCACTTCTGCTCCTCAAACGTCTGTTTAACAGAGGCAGATAGAGTGAGAGAGAGCGAGAGAAAAAGAGAACGAGAGAGAGAGAGAGGTGAATAACGGAGAAATTAACTAAAAGGAGTTGTTCAGCAGAGTAACCTGGCGGTCGCTGACCGTGGCGACTTCTGCCGGTCCTCCCTCAGAAGAGATCGAAGCTTCTCGTCGCCAAACGGGTGAAGCTGCCTTCTGGAACAGATTCCAACCGAACCGGTGGTATCCCTCCATCCACTACTTCACGAATACGGGGAGGTGATTCCACTCCCTCCCCCCCTCTCGCCAACCAACTGCCAGATATTTCCTGATGGGTATTCATTCCTACGTATGCCATATTGGCTCTCTGTGTCTTTCTTGTTTTGATTTATGGATGACCATTCTTAGTCTTGTCTCAGCTAGACTCAACTCCACAGTAATAAATGTTTACACTTGAAATGGAGAAAGAAATACACAAGACTAGCGAGAGAAGGCGCCGCTGAAGACAAAACGAGCTGGAAATGTGAGAGGGAAAGGAAAAGAAGCAGGGCAGAGGGAGGGAGAACCTTCTTCTCTTCCCTCCATTACCTAACTACACGCATTCAATTAGGGTATTGAGCCATTTGAACGGATGGGAAAGCCGCGAAACACGTGGGAAACACGATCAATGAAACGGAACGCATAAGGAAGATGAGAAAGGGGAAGAGAAAGGGTACTGAGGCGGAGGGACCACGCCCCGGATACGGTATCCTGAAGCGAATTCAATTAGAAATCCTACCTTTAGTGGAATATTAGAAGGCTCATTCAATAATGACTTTTGTAGCAACTTGTCATACAGTCCCGCTCAACATTGTTGGGTCCGGTATTAATAGTATTAATATAAATAATACAAACTGGAATAGCGCGCTGAATACGCATTTTCGTGCCATTTCGCGTAGGAGTTTACCTATTTCGACCATGGAGATTACGACTGTGAAGACCGTTTTCAAAAATATGCCGAATTGGCTGAGATCGCATAATATTGCATTTAATTTGGCCGTGTATGGGATCCAAACGGGCTGGCTTCAACTCCTGGACTACAAAGTGCAAAATAAAGTGAAATTTTCAGAGCACTTCTTACCTTTTTTGAGTTTCTTGTTTTATTTCTTTTGAGTTTCTCATTTTGTTTATGTATAAACGATGAAAAAAAAAGCAAAAAAAAAATTTTGTGCTTGCAAAAATCTGTTCTCAAAAGGGTATCGAACCGAGACTTCGAGATTGTCGGTCAAAGACTTACCAATACTCTACAGATGTTACTAAACAGATTTGATGATACCTTTCTTTGGACAGCGACGATTGTTCACAAAGGAAACGTCGATTCTGAACACTCTGTTTCCTACTTTAGTGGGAAACAGAGAGAGAGAGAGAGAGAGAGAGAGAGAGAGAGAGGCGAAAGAAGGTGCAGCGTCGACTACATCTACTCTGCGTCACCGTTTCAAGGCTGACCAACGATTTTTTCTCATTGTCAGCTAACAGCACCTGCACCTTCTTAAATATCTCTCTCTCATCTTCTCTCTATCTCTTTCTCTCTCCCGCTCTCTATTTCTCGCTCCACCGGTCTCTCTTTCACTTTCTCCCTCTCTCCTTCTTTCTCGTTTTCTCGCATTCCCTCCATCTCTCTCTCTCGCTCTCTCTCTATCTCTCTCTGTCTCCCACTAAAGTAGGAAACAGAGAGTGTTCCGAATCGACATTTCCTTTGTGAGCAATCGGCGCTGTCCAAAGAAAGATATTATCAGTTCTGTTTGTAACGTTTGTAGAGTATTGGTAAGTCTTTGACCGGCAATCTCGAGGTCTCGGTTCGATACCCTTTTGAGAACAGATTTTTGCAAGCACGAAAATTTTTTTTGCTTTTTTTTTCGTCGTTTATACATAAACAAAATGAGAAACTCAAAAGAAATAAAACAAGAAACTCAAAAAAGGTAAGAAGTGCTCTGAAAATTTCACTTTATTTTGCACTTTGTAGTCCAGGAGTTGAAGAAAGCCCGTTTGGAACCCATACACGGCCAAATTAAATGCTATATTATGAGATCTCCGCCATTTCAGCATATTTTTGAAAACGGTCTTCACAGTCGTAATCTCCATCTTCGAAATAGGTAAACTCCTACGCGAAATGGCACGAAAATGCGTATTCAGCGCGCTATTCCAGTTTGTATTATTTATATTAATACTATTAATACTATTAATACCGGACCCAACAATGTTGAGCGGGACTGTAGAGGGGAATTTTTTATATGAAAACTTTGTCTAGGAAGTGACATAATTAGCAAGCCGTGGGAGAAATGTAATATTTTTTGTTGTTGCCAACTCTAATCAGCGACGTCCAGTCTGGTCTGTAACATACGGAGGAATAGAAAATGTCGTGGCGAAAGAGAGTAGTAGAATTAGACAGAGAATGAGGGAGAGAAAGAGAGAAGCAGAGAAACAGGAGAGAGAATCAATCGATGATTGAAATGTGCGCAAATCCGGTGAGAGTCCGCTCGTCTGGCATTTCATTTGGAGCGACGCCAGAATTGAGAGCGAAGGTGACAGAGCGGAGCTTCTCCCCGCCCCCTTCCTTCTCCGACATCTCTATCAACTGCAAAGTCTTCTTCAGCAACTTGTTATTGCAAGAGGAAGATGAAAGGGGAGAAAAAAAGGAAATGAAATGAGGAGAGAGGAAAGTCGAACCTTTTGAAGATTTGCAGCAACGATGACGAGGTCGTGGCAGTCAATCAACTCTGCCGTTACTAACTCGTGGGCAATTCCCTCCACCGAGTCGGTGCCCTTCGTGTAGTCGAACTTGATGTCATTCAACTCACGCTGCTGGTTCCGCACTCTTAACACCTGAAACAAGAGAGAGATAAAGAGAGAGAGAGGGGGGAGCAATATGAGAGAAAGAGAGAGAGAGAGCGAGAGAGAGTGAGAGAGGAGTGACAGCAATATGAGAGAAAGAAAGAGAGAGAGAGAGAGAGAGAGAGAGAGAGAGGGGGGACAGAGAGAGCTATACGAGAGAGAGAGAGAGGGAGAGAGAGAGAAATAGAGTAGAAGAGTAAGCTTACAAGATTGATGGTGTTCGCATCGCTGGGCTGGGATGGGGCCGAGGGAGCGGCAGCGGAGTCTGCGGGAGGCAAAGGGGGTCGGCCCCTCTCGGTTCCTTCCTCGTCGCTGCTCTCACTTCCTGCTGGTGCATCGTATTCGAACTCCCACTGCCCGTCCTGTCCCTTCTTCAGCTTTCCCGATGCTACCTTCAAAGAAAAAAAACCTCCGGTAGCTGTTAAAGCAAAACTGCGCGCCTATCAAACAAAGATAAAATAAAAGAAAAAATGATTTGCCTCAGAATTAATACTTTCTTTACCATCAACAACTCCATTCAATAGATATCAGTAGTGCCAGAAGAATACCTTCTTCGAGGTGTGAGAATGAGAAGATATGGGAATGGCACCGAGGTTCTCAATCAGAGAGTGCACGAGATATTTCTTGTCTTTGGCCTTCTTGAAGAATGAATATTTCAGCAGCTCCAGGGCTGTCGGGCGCTTAGAAGGCTCCTTCTGCAATGCAGTCGTGATTCTGACCAAATGGAAAAGAAAAGGGAACAGAGAAAAGGGTGCTGAACACATTAGAGCAGCTTAGTTTAAAAAGAAGGCGTCTTCAGTAAAGAAGAAAGAGTGACCTGGAGACAGTCCTTGATGAGATGGCGGAAGCTCTTTCCATAAGCCTTGTACTGCTCCTTCTTCTCGGCATTGGTCTCGAGGGTGGGCGGATCATTCTGGAGAGTGAGCATGAGGACCTTCATGGGCGGGTACTTGTGGTAGGGGGCGGTGCCAGTGGCCAGTTCAATGGCCAGAATCCCCAGACTCCAGATGTCCGCCTTGAAGTCGTAGCCAGACACTTGCTCCATCACTTCTGGCGCCATCCTAGAAAGATACTCAGTCATTCATGCAGTCTTGACGGAATTACTTGTATCTCATCTAATGAATGAATCTTTACTAAGAGAGAGAATCTCACCAGCACGGCGTTCCAACGAAAGTGTGCCGCACTTTCTGAAAACGACTTATTTGCCATCCCGCTAAGCATCCAAAATAAAGTTAACATAAAAGCATATTGAGTGAAAAGGAATAACCTGTCGAGAGAGGTCACCGCCAGAGGCAGCGAGTTTGCCAGAGACACCGAAATCTGCTATCTGAACGGTGCCGTCGTCAGCCAGCAGAATATTGCCCGCCTACAAATAACGTCTTCTTTAGTCCAAAAACAGACCACATACATACACTAAAACTAAATAGACATCGAAGAAGTTAAAAAAAGGACCTTGATGTCTCGATGAATCTGTCCACTAGAATGGAAGTACTCGAGTCCCTTCAAGACTTCTCGCAGAACAGTGGCAATGGTAGTCTCATCCAGCACTCCATACATTGCCTGCTCTTTTCCCATCGCCTAAGAACAAAACGTATCATTCTTCATCTCTAACAATGCACATCAAGTTTTTCTCTTGAAGAAGCCCACAGATGAGAATACCTTAATCTTCCTTTTGAGGATGTCGAGCATGGACCCGCAAGAGAGAAGGCGCATCACAACCCACAACTCGTCTTCCACAACAAAAGAAGTGTAGTAGTTCACGACATTCGGGTGGGCGCACATCGACATCGCCTTGAAAAAGAAACTACTTGTATCACTTTAGCTTCATCAGCGTTTTAATATTCTGAAAACAAAGCTCTCTAACGGAATCTGCGCCCAATCGAAGCATTCATATATGTCGCCAATTCTAAGCCAATTTCAAAATCTAATGTCTTTGAAACACCCCTTCCCAGCCCCCTCCCCAAACGAAACAGGCAAACGAAATTATGCTCTGTAATGCTTCTTAATACAGGCTGCTCATAATCACGATTGGTGGATACGGTAGCCCATTCCCCTTTTAGGCAACTTGAAAGACTACCTGGATTTCATGAGAAAGTTCGTCGACGGAAGTTTGACATTTCTCGAGATTGATACATTTGATGGCCACTTTCTCATTTCGAGAGGCACAGACTGCCTGAAATCCATAATTAATGCCTAAAGCAGAAGATAATGAATTGATGCGGATAGCTGAAGAAGGGAGAAAAGATGGCAAACCTTGTAGACGGTTGCGGTAGCGCCGACTCCGATTGGTTCCTCCAGAAGATAGTCCTTCTTCGTGCTCGGCCACGAGACTTCCGTGGCCTCGGCCATGGACTCTCTGAGCATCCAAGGTCACATAGAAACGCCACTTCACTCGATACGAGGTAAAAGATCCATTGAAAGACGAGAGTTGCACCGCATCAACACTAATCCTTTCGACTTCTCTTTCCCAGAATCATGGAAGCAACTCATGGGGATTAGAGGGGCTCTCTCTCTTTTCTGTTCTTCCATTCACTCCTTTCTCCCTGACAAATCAATCGAAACACAATGATAGCGAGTCAAATTAACCCTCCGCTTGGTAGATTTAAAGGGTACGATTTACGACAGACTCTGTGACCCCAGTAGAGGAATACCGGAGTCAATTTCTAGCCCTTCTACTAAAGCGATTAATAAAAATGAAAAGTAAACTCGAAA
This sequence comes from Allodiplogaster sudhausi, assembly GCA_945643635.1. Lineage (NCBI taxonomy): Eukaryota > Metazoa > Nematoda > Chromadorea > Rhabditida > Diplogasteridae > Allodiplogaster > Allodiplogaster sudhausi. The sequence goes on from CALZFC010000081.1 coordinate 358,227, forward strand.
GCGGGTGTTATACCTGTCATAGAGAAAACGCGAATGGCATTTAACCATTTATGTCAAATTAAAAGCAACGTTGACCACGATCAAAATATTTCAGTAATTATGATTAACGTTCAATAAATTTATTAAAAAGCCGTATCACAAAGCATACAATTCAATCGCAATTAGCGAAATAATGAATGATTGAACGATCGCAGGAATTAATATTTATTTATATGTATCTTTTGTTTTGAATCGTCAACGTCTGATCATGCAAATTTAAGAACTTTGAAAAACCACACAATCATACAGGCATCAAGTGGTTTGGTACACTGGTGTCATATGCAGGCTCAGAAAGGAATATACTAGAGAAACACCAGGAGGGATCGGCAGAGGGGAGAAGAGTGGAAGAACGAGAGAAGCGAGAGAGAGAGAGAGAGAAAGAGAGTGAGAGAGGGTGAGAAAGAGGGAGAGAGGGAGATGGAGAGAGAGAGGGAGAGCAGTTGTAATGGCTGACTTGTCGAAAAAAGTGAGCAAAGGCACGCAGTAATTGAAGATAATTTTCTCTCAACGAGGCTCTTCCTTCAGACTGCTCACTGCAGCTTGGAGAAGTGCAATCTGCGCCTTAATAGCAAGAAATAACAAGCTAGCGATAAGGCACATCAGAATAAACACAACTTTGCAAGTGCCCTTGCCTTGGAATGTTTGATCTGAAGTTCTGCGAGTTCAGCGAGTTTCTTCTTGAAGGCGAAGACGCGCCTCTTCTTGAGATCCTTCAACTCCGTCTTGGCCAATGCCGAGATATCTTCGAACTTCGTGCAGGCTTGCATCTGCTCGCTCTCTGCCTGTAATCTCTCAGTCACTTCTACAAATGAAGATGGAAAATGACTGAATACCTTAGGAATGTCCTTGTTCCTGCCTCTCGCTCTCTCGAGACTCTTATTCGCCGCTTCATAATTCGCCAGACATCTCATACGGCGATAAAGCAAATCCTCAACATCGGGATTATAAAGGATAAACCCACAGGAAAGTTTAGATTCCGATTTAATCATATTAATAAAAAAAATCCGATTTAATCATATTAATTTAAAAACAAACTCGCTTACGCCTCCTAAATGCTTGGATGAAGAAAGAAGTAACCTTGGCAGCACTTGTGTCGCGTTGGAAGTACCCGAGAGTGTCTGCCAGCTTCAATTCCTCGTCATTCGCAGCACGCGCTTCAACCTGTCAAAACACAAACGAATCTTTGAGAAGCTCAAGCAAACAGCAAATGATGCACTCAAATGGCAAAGAGAGTAAATGAAGAATACCTTCTTCAGTTTGACGAGAGCATCCGCGCCCCTCGCGAGAGTGCGTGCCATTGCCTTGTCAGGCTCAGCACGAGCCAATCTTTCCAGGCAATCTGCCATCTTCGAGAACGATTCCGCCGCATCTAAACAAATGAAACAAATTACTTCCCTTTCTTATCACTCTCTTCACACAAAACATAAACAAATCTACTTTTCTAACAAAGAAGCTAGGGACAATGAAGTGGAAAGCTTTGCAGCTAGCAATGGCAAAAGTCCAGACCGCAACGCGCGGTACGCAGTGCGAGGGGCGTGGCAAATGGGGAAAGAGAGAACGATTGAGAAAGGGTGTACAAATAGAAGAGTGCGAGGGTGAGAGAGAGGGGTGGGAGGGGGAGCTGCAAGGACTAGCCACACGTGAAACGCATTCCACTCATAAAGGGGAGAGGGGTTAGAGAATGGAGTAGAGAATGGAGCTGACTCTTCCGGAGTCGAACCACTCGTTCCCCGCGAGTCGCAGCCTCCTTGATATGCGCGTGGTACTCCACGAGATAGTTACGCTCATGCTCGAAGAAGTCATCGATGTCCTTCTAAACAGGAAGTGGATGAGCAAAACCAAGGAAGGAAACAACTGGCCTGTCCAGAAAGAAGAACTTCATCCGCTGATTGCGTGAACTTCTTCCACACAGACTCCATGAACTCCTTCTTGTTCTTCCCACGAACAGAAAGCTTAATGATAACAGAAGATGTCGGATGTATATATCTAATTTCTGGAAGAATACAATATTAAAATGGATCCTTGAAAAATAATAAATTAAACTGAGTAGTCTAAACACTGACTAACATCATTTTCATACTGCAAGAAAATCTTGAAATTCGGATCAAGACGGAACACGGGATGAGCAGCAACGCGACAAAGGAAAACTTCATGCATAGCCACGGTCTTCTTAAACGTGGCCAGATAGTCCCTGGGAAGAAAAGGAAATAGCCAAGCAATAAATGGAAGCGAAGGAACTGACTGCTCAAGTTCTTGCTTCATGTTCAGGAATTCCTCGCGTGTCATCGTAGCCTCTCCTTCTCCGAGTTTCTGCAACTTCTCACGAGAAGCGTCGAAGTCCGGACGAGGAGGCGGCGGAGGAATCTGTGCTTTCAGGTCACTAAGCTCGAGAAGGAAATCAGCTAACACACATATCCAGAGTAATTATAAAAAAATTAACGAAGCTTTCATAACAAAACTAACAATAAAACCAGCATAATTTTCGTTCTCCTCGAGGACGGTGTGAAGCCAAATGAACTCTTCGTGCTCACGGACAACTGAAGTCTCCGGCTTCATGTCAGGAAGCGAAGTTCGCGTGTGAACCGTGTATTTCACCTTTCAAGATTAGCCTTAGAAAATTTTGAGATGAGGAAAATGGCTGCAAATAACACCTTGTCACGCTCACTCAAAGCATCCGAGATGTCTACAAGAATAGCACTGTCGGAATCCAAGTCCACGTTGATCTCTTCGATGCGATGCTGAAGGGATAAAATCATATATTAAAATCGTGCCCCATCGTAAACTAGAAAAAAAAACTGATTCATGAAACACGGAAAAAATCATAGTAAGTAAAAGGTGAATGAAAGGCATGCATAAAACAATGAACAACCGTCCGATGGCTATCGCTGTTGTGTTCGTAGTTCTGATCATCGTGGCCGTTCTTTCCATTCACTACAACCGGCTCGTTCTCCTCTAGGGAATCCAACGGATTCTCGAGTACAGCTTCCCCGAGTGACATCGGCCACACTAAACAATATCCAATTTCACACCTTACGACTCGCGAGTTCCTTGAAACGTTGGGATCATATAACTGGGATGAACAAAAATTAGCCCATTTTTTGACAAAACCTTTCCATGCGGTTTAATATATTCATGATTTCATCGCCACAGAATAGATCACGAGGTCCGAAAGCATAAACAGTGCCCGACAGCAAGCTCAACTAACATTAACAAGGCAGGACGCCGGAAAATGGCATTAAAAACGAAACAAATTCGAACAAACTTCAATTCACAGCTGTTCGCTGTTTTAATCAGAAAGTAGGCGAGAGGGACAACTTGAGAAAAAGGAAACATACAGACCGAACAATTTTTTTTTTATTCTGCGAGTGTGTCATTTGTGCATTACACTTAACTGTAAAGAATTAGTCACTTTAACGATTATTTTAGTAGTTCGAAGAATACAGTATTATACACACCAAATATTTGCGGCGATTTGTTAATCTCGGAACTTCAGCTCCATTTTTTCTATAATTTCCGAATCATAATGACTAAATTAGTATAAATATTCTGTACTGGATATTTCCTTGCTTTGCTCCTCTTAGCCTTCTCGTTATTACCTGATGAGTGTCATGAGGCATAGCCCAGTTTTATAGCTTACGGCTTGTCGAAGACGTCTCCCCGTGTAATCAACAACAGCTCGACAATGTCCATCAGTCTTGCGGAGTATGTTCATGTTTCTAAACATTGACTTCTTTATATAAAATACGAGATTGATTTCAGTATCCTGCCAGCTCCTTCTGCTGTCGTCGATGAATACTCTTCAGTTCGTCGCGACCCGTGGTTCAAGGGAAGGGAAGATGCCGTTCCATCGCTAGCTGTAGTCTCACGGGAACCGCCACCCTATGGAAAGCGTGCCGGTTTCAGGCCAAAAGTTCCAGAGGTACACGTTTTGCGATATTAATGAATTAACTTCTCACTGATATCCGGCCATTCTTCTGCATGGCATCATAAAAATATTATTTCCTAATTTGCATAGTTTTTTCTTTAACAAGATATTTTTTCAAGGATTTCGGTGATGGCGGCGCATTCCCTGAGATTCACGTGGCACAGTTTCCACTTGGAATGGGATTGGGAGATCGGCGTGCGAAGAACAGCGGAACCGTTGCTCTGCAATATGACGCGGATGGCAAACTCAGACACGATGCCATTGCTCGCATCGGACATTCCAAGGACAAGGTCAGCCAAGAATCTCACAGTTATCGCCATCTTCTGACAACAGAAACCATCGCTTTCAGATCATCTACTCGAAATTGTCGGACATGAAAGCGAAAGCTCTCGATGAGGACGACGAAAGTCTTCAGAAGCCAGACGAGGAATGCATTGCTGATGTCACAGATGCCACCAGAAGAGCTCTTGAAAAGATTACCAAAACCAAGGTCAGCTTTTGTCAAGTCGCATTCCAAAACATTATGTGAAAGGAGCTAAAAATTATATCCTTGAGGTCAATAATTTTTTATGACGAAAGGACAACTTAAAGTTTTTCGTAGTTAAAATATTTTGAAGATTTCCATTTAAGAAAAAGAATATTTTCAGCATGGAGATAAATTTGTAAATCCTCTATGCTTGATTGAAATTGCTGATATGAGTGGTTGAATGAATAGTTGTCTGTTAAGGTGGACTCGGCTCTGCCAGTGCGGCACGCAGAGAAGCAGGGGCCAGCTCAGTTCATTCGGTACACTCCTTCTCAACAAGCAGGGGGCCATGCTAGTGGAAGTCAGCAAAGAATCATCCGAATGGTCGAAGAGCAAAAGGATCCAATGGAGCCTCCTAAATTCAAGTTTGTTTCTACTTTTAATCACATTTTTGGTTACAAATTGCCGACTTCAAAAATTAGCATGCACATATGTTTGAAATATTGGTGAACATAATTTGAGGATAAACCAGAAGATCCCCATGGCGCCCCCTTCTCCGCCTGCGCCAGTCATGCACTCTCCTCCTCGCAAGGTTTGTTCCCTTCTTTGCCTCATTCGTTCATCCTTCTTTCTCATTTCAGATGACATCAAAGGATCAAAACGACTGGAAGATTCCACCATGTATCTCCAACTGGAAAAACCCGAAGGGTCAGTGTCTTCTGTGTGTGTATGTATATATATATATATATATATATATATATATATATATATATATATATATATATATATATATATATATATATATATGTTTATCTGGCTTGCATATTAAGAGTAATAGGGCAACGTATGAATGAGAGAGGTATAAATAACGCAATCAGATAAATAAGAGACAAACAACGGGGTGGCCAATTCGTGCTTAAGGCACATTAGAGAAAATGTTCTTCAGCTGGATTACGGTATCTCTTTTCAGGATTCACCGTCGCTTTGGACAAGCGACTCGCTGCTGACGGTCGTGGACTTCAACAGGTGAATCCAATTTTTGGTTTACACTTTAAATGTTACTTGTAAACTTTTTTATGATTTTTCCCTGTTTACCGACTAGCGAAGTTTCCAGCTAATTTAAATTTTGCAGCAACACATCAACGAGAATTTTGCCCGTCTGGCCGAGGCCCTTTACATTGCTGACCGCAGTGCGAGAGAAGCAGTCGAGCAGAGAGCTACGGTGGAGAGGAGAATCGCACAGAGCAAGAAGGCAGAGCAAGAGGAGAAGATGAGGGCCATGGCTGCCAAGGCTAGACAGGAACGGGTTGGAGGACCACGCAAGAGGGAGGAGGAAGATGAGTCTGCCAAGGAGAGAGATGCCATCAGGTAGGAGAACAGGTTAAGACAGGGAACACGGCTGCTTCTTTAGACGGGATCGGTTGGATGACGTTCGCAAGGAGAGGAACATCACTCGGAACCGGCCGGAGAAGGCCGACCGTCTCCGTCGTGACCGAGTTTGTCCATCTCTTCATTCTCGTCGAATTGTATTGTCATCGTTGCAGGAGCGTGACATTTCTGAGAAGATTGTTCTTGGCCTTCCTGACTCGCGGGCTCGCACGGGAGAGACTCAGTTCGACCAGAGACTCTTCGATCAGACCAAGGTTTTGGAGACCCTTTTTGTACCCTTACATTTACATTGCATTGTACTCAATCCTTGTTTGGTTCAATTGAGATTGAAAAAACGAAAAGTAATTTGGCAGGGTCTTGACAGCGGAGCGATGGATGATGAGACATACAATGCATACGACAAGCCATGGAGAGCGCAAGACAACATTCAGCAGCACATCTACCGGCCCAGTCAGCTATTCTTTGCTTTCTTTCATTTCATTCGGAACAATGTGCTAAGTTCTTCCATTCGCTGACCCTTCTCTGGACCATTTCAGAGATTAGCCTTATCAACTCTTTGTTCTCACTTTGCAAGAGTGGTCAAAGTATTGCAGTGACAAAGGTTGAAAGTGTGCAGAGAAAGATGGCGTCTGCTTTTATTCCTTAGTTTTCGTTGCATTGCTTCTACTGTTTGTCTCATCTCAGACCGCGCAGACAAAAACGAGCTTCTTTTCCCTCGCGAACAATGAAATTGCTGACACTGTTTGGTTGTCTTTCCCAGTCTCCCCTCTTATCAGATGGCTTCCCACATTGTGTATCCCCTTTCGTTAACAATGTCCGTTTTCTGCTGAAGCCAATCCACTTTTAACTTTAAAACCCCTTAATTCTCAAGCACGGAAAATTATAATATAATATTCTCTCATTTCATTAATAGATAACAAAGGCGCTACGAAGGAGTGTATTATCCTATTCCAAAGTTCACAATTGTGACATTTTATGTTTTCGGTAGTCTTTATCTCGGAAAGCTTCGTGAAACGAACAAGGTTTTATCAGTTATCGCGTCAGCTTGCCCTTTCCCCAGTCTGCAACAGTTACGAATACAGCTTTACCTGTTTCGTGGACGCCAACTGATAAGTGAGACTAGAACGAGAAAAGCAGTGAAGAGAGGTGAAATGGCATAAGAACGAGGAAGCAGGTCAGGGGGGTGCTATTAGTAGACAGTTGAGACGCAGTTTTGACTTGTTTCCGTCATAGGAAAGGATGAAAAGGCCATATTCTTTTGGAGAGATAAAGGGAGTGGAACATGTGAGGGAATGATGGAGAGCCTCGCCCTCTTCCGGTCTCGATTGGACATTCCGAAGATGCTTGGAATAATGGAAAACTATCGATTGCAGGCAAGAACATCGATAAAGATGTGTACGGAGAGGATTTGGACAAGGTGCTCAAAACTCAGAGATTCGTGCCCGACAAGGGATTCCAAGGAGCAGAGCAGCAAGGTTCTTCTCGGTCGGGGCCTGTTCAGGTAGTTTTCCTTCCAGCATCATTATGTGTTCATTGCTCTATGCAAATACTGAACTAGCTGATTGTGATAGAGGAGTTGAGAAACGAATTGTTGATGAGTCTAAGGAGCGGTTGTGGTCTCTTAGTCACAAGACTCCTCCCACGTGTTTTGCTTTGTTTCATCTAAACCGCCCCACTCTTCATTGTCTATTATTCTAGCCAGAATTGGGGGCTACTATTTGCACACGTCGTGTTTCAACAGAGCGGAAGACAAAGGGGCATGAATAACATTAGCAGAATGAACCTAGTCTTCTCTCTCTCTCTCTCTCTCTCTCTCTCTCTCTCTTTCTTTCTCTTTATCTCTGACTCACTGCTTTCTCTGCGCTTCCGTTGTGACAATCAGTTGGAAGCAGCTGACGAAGACTTTCCTTTTTAGAATCTATTCTGAGGTGTTGTCACTTTTTCTTCTTATCACCTCACCATTTTATCCGGAGAATGCGTCATCTTTTCATCTAAAGCACCATGTTGATGTAGATTAATTGAAGACATTTAGTGGTTGTTAATATTCTTCTTGAATGCGTCATTCCTCCGAGTAATTACTACGGAGTCCGTGGTCTTACACCACTCCTTCATTGGGTCATAGATTTCAAGGAAGATATGTGCCGTAATTGAAGAACAAAACTGTGACTGAATGAAATACTGTTGTTGAATATGAATTACTTAGTTTTAATATGTGGACTTCCTTTTCTTTCAGTTCGAGCGCGAGGCTGATGTCTTCGGTCTCGGAGATCTCTTCCAGAAGGTCACCAAGAAGCGAGGAGCAGGAGAAGACAGAGATGATTCTAAGAAATCAAGGAGAGATTAAGTGTGTTTTCACCATCTGCCTTTATTTGCCCATCTGTTTTGTACTATTTCCATCCTTTACTTTCAATTATTTAATACATACTGTTGTTATGAATCTTTCGATGTAGTTAACTCACGTTTCCAATAAATGTTTAATATTTATTTGGCAAAACGTAAGGGAAATGCATAAAACTTCAAGGTACACGCATTTGGCTAAAAAGGAATGAGAAGCTGAGACATCACGACGTAATCATTATATACAACATTTGTGAATGAAAGATAGCTTAGGCTGTTGTGGTGAAGCAGGAGATGGGATTGACATCTGGGAGAAATGGTTGAGCAATTACGGAAGACGAAAGAGAAGACAAGGCTGAGGATACGGTAGAGAGTTGGAAGGAATGTTGTTGGGAGAGGAGGACGGAGATGAGATTGGTAAAGACTGCATCAGATTGGCTGCGCTGAGCGAGAAGAAGCTGGAGTCTCCTCTCTGCGTCCTCGGCCCGAGCCGTGCTCTCCTCGCATCTCCTTCTCATATCGTGGAGTTGCTCACGGAGCAGGCCCACCTCGTCCACCTTCTGTCTCATCTGGAAGAAATTCAATTCACTATTTCATCTGGGTATGCAAAATGTTCATAGAGAAAGAAAGCCTCTCGGTATAAAAAGAGGAAGAACTGAACCGACCTGCGCTCTGTACTGCCTGGCGTAGAGTCGACGATGTCTTCTTCTCTGCGAAGAGGCATCGTCAGAATCCTTGATGTCCTGTTGTGGCCGACCTCTCTTCACTTTCCCTGCTTTGGTTACGGTAGCAGACTCAGCCTCGGACGAAGCTTGAGAATTAGGAGAGTATGAGGAAGGGAGGAGATGAAGCTGAGAGATAAAAGCGGAATGATCAGCTGGTTGTGAAAGGGCTGAGAAGGCTTCCGGAAGTGGGGAAGCGAAGGCAGAAGACGTGAGTTGCATGGTGGGAGACACTGATAGGAAAGGGCTGCCACTCCTTGATATATCGAGTCTTATCAGCCGGCAAACAGCAACCGCCTTCGCAAATTTCTTCTTCGTCATTCGGACCGCAGACTAGTAGAGAAAAAGACAAATTGCTCGCATTGCTAACATTCATTCTTCATTCTTCGTCAATCACAACAATCAGAACACGAAATGATAATAGCAAAACAATCTTCTTTTCTTTCAAATTATTCAACATGCCCATTTCAGAGATGAAAACAGAGTTAGAATCGGCGGATGCAAATCATTAATCAGCTACTCTTGTATCTCCACTTCTTCCTTAACAATGCTCGTATCCTTAGCAGATGAATCGTTGAGCCAGTTTTCCACTTCTTCCTGAAACAGAAGAAAAGACTAATCACGCAGCTCATGCCGAGGTTCTTTTCTTTTCTCCTTAAGAATGACCACTCATCGCTTGTCTGTAGAAAAACATTTTGAACAATTATTAATCAGCTGCTAGAATTTCAGCCATTCAAAGGTATGCAGGACAAATTTCAAGCAGTTTACTGAATACTTTCTAAGAATACCGCAGAGACCGTGAGAAGGCTCAAAGAATTGATAACATGGCACTCCACCCATTTTTGGCCGCAAACACACCACTTCTCGAATTCCTCGCCATTATCTCTGAGCTACAAAGTGACATGGAAATGGAGGTGAAGGTTCAAGTTGCTAAGCACGTCAGACTCCTCGGAGCGCTGAGCACCACTACAAGTCATAGAACAATCCACGTGCTCCTCACAGTCATTCCAGAGATCACCTCCCTCCTCCAAATTGTTGAGGACGGATATAAAGATCAGTAGAGTGCTCTGTTTTTATCAGGACCAAATAATGTAAAGCATGCATCTAATCATACGATTGCTAGGAGAATACAAATAAGTTTAAAAAAAAAGCCTCGCTACAGTATTTTACCAATTTGGAACCGTAATCGGATGTTACTAATTCTGAATTGGTGGTCGAAGCAGAAAGAGGAAGCGGATTTGTTAGTTCATAAAAAAAAGATAACATGAACGGCAAATGTATGCCAAATTGAATTAAAGTCGGAGTTATTTTAAATACGAGGGCCAACACCTCTAATAACCCATTCTTACGCGCAGAGAAAATTATCAGTTGAAAGTACAGTGAAAATAGTTTCTTATTCGTCATTCAAACCAAAGAAAATTATTTTCCACTTTCTTTCAATAAATGTTTAAATAAACGAGAAATAAACATAGAGAAAACACGCACCTTTTTCGGTTTAAACTCCGATACGCTGCCGAGATTGAGATGAGGCCGCAACTTTTCTTTGTTCTTGATCGTCCCCTTCAATTAAATTATCCAATTATCTCATTTTCTTTTGAATTAAAATGTATGTGAAATGATTGCACAGATACCATTAAAGCCTTCTGTCTCTCAATCTCCTTGTCCAAAATCTTCTGTCGAGTAGAAACCGCGTTGAACAGCTGCGCGACTCCACTAAATCAGTTTAAGAAATTATATTCGGGAAATGATAGAGAAAAACTAGAGTAAAACACAGCGTACAGAGTAGCAATCCGACGTAGTTCTCTCTCCTTAGTTCGATCACGCACAACATCTGGCTTCACTAGACACATCCGGTCCCTTTCTTGCTTCTCTTTCAACTTTTCTGTCAACTCGCGCTTGGTCAAGCGGCGTTTCTTCGGAACCTTAACTAACACATACTTTTGGGAAATAAGAAGCGGCAGTACCTATGCTCCGTTAGTCATTTCGAAAAAGAAAATGAAAACTAAAAGTCCACGGCGCACCTTTCGTTTGGGTGGTTGTCTAAAGGAAACGGTCTTCTGGTCGTCTAGTGGAATGATCCTTGTGTCATCGCCCCCTTCACTGGTCGTCGCATCGTCCTCCATCTCCACGGGGCTCTCATCATCTTCATCTTCCTTGATTTCAACACGGTCTTCTGCCCTTTTCAATACCATAGCCTCTAAAAGTAAGTAGAAATGTAAATTACTGCAAAACGGAAGAGGACTTTACTAAAAAAAAAAACTTATTGCGAACTTGATACATTACAATGTGAATTTTATTCAAATAAATCCTGGTGTTCTTCCATAAAAATTGCACCATCACGGAAGTAATTTGAGAGTCGACACCAAAGTTTGCTTGTCATTACGCATTTTGAGTTCTTTTTTATTTATTTAAATATATTTTTTTAGGTAATGCTGCTGCTCGTGCTATCTTTTGCTCCGCTAATATCATGCACAACTCACTGGAAACGTGTCGAGAGAAGTATCGTGTCTCAGGTAAGTTCTCTTTTGATTGCCTTCTTAATCTTTGTTTAATTGGTTTTCATTTGTAGCCTCACTCGCCTTATGCTCTCGCGAGTCCCTACTCATTTGTTGAGTTTTACGAACAGGAAATGGAATACCAAAAAGCTCTCGCAAGCACAGAAGAACTGGCTCGTATCAGTGTCAGTTTTCTATTATTACTTTATATATGATTTACATTTCTGTATTTAGGAGTCGGTGAACCGAATAGAGAAGACTCGGAAGGATCCTTTAGCGGACGAGAAACTCCTAAAGACGGATGCATGCAAGTTGGCGGCCACAGATGTCGACTTAAAAACCGACACTTTTATGTCTGAGTATCCGCTCGAACTCCTTGGTCACTACGCTTATCACGGCCAAATGTTAGTCCTTATTCTTAATCTGCGTGTTTTTTCTTTGTATCAGACATCTATTTTGTATCCAATAAGATACTAAATGTTCAGCGAGATGAATGCTCATTCTCAATGGGAACTTGAGCAGTCGACTAGTGATCTACCAGACTGCAAAATTCACTACGATCTTCCCTTCAGTCCATACGCTTTCGAACATTTACAGGTTTCCTTATTGCATTTGTAAAACCATGCCTTAAGTTAATAGCAAAGATGAGCGTAAGAAGAAGAAGCTGAACTAGCTTAAAAGAACAAACGTTCTATCATCTAGGCAATGCAAGAGCGAGGTTCCCTCACAATGTCTCCTGTTTCGCCTTGGTTTGAGAAAGTTCTGAGTGAGTTTTGGATGAAAGGTCGCATTCAAAATATCGCGTCAGACATTCGTTAGTTTCCCTATTTCTTTGCTGAACCTTCTGATAGCAATGACGTACCAGCAGGTCTTCGAGATGTCATAGGCCCGTTGATCAGACAACAGATGGTTCACAAAGAGCCAGTTAGTTCAGCCTCAACTCTCCTCTCTCTCTCTCTCTTTCTCTCTCTTTCTCTTTATCTCTCTCTCTTTCCCTCTCTCTCTCTCTTTCTCTCTTTCCCTCTCTCTCTCTCTTTCTCTCTTTCTCTCTTTCCCTCTCTCTCTTTTTATCTCTTTCTATGTCTTCCTTTCTCTCTCTCTCTCTCTCTCTCTCTGTTTCTTTCTCTCTTTATCTCTTTCTCTCTCTCTCTCTCTCGCTTCGTAGGCCGTCCGCGAGATGGTGCTGGTGCATGCCTCGGCGGTGTCGTTCTGGATGATGGAGGGAGATGCTCCTGCAGCGATGGAATGCATGCGCACCCTTCTCCATTCTGCGCATCTCCACCACCTGCAAGTTATTTCATCATTCTTCCCCCTTCTTTCCCTTATCTGATTCCTTTTTCATTTCCATTCTTCTCAGACAGCATGACAGCAAGATTAATTGGCTGCCCTTCGCATTTCTGCAATTCGGTAATCTCCTGACCCTCGCTTCAAGATTCAGCGATGCCATTACCGTTCTCGAGGTTTTTCTCTCTTTTAGTCAAATAACGAAAAAGCGGTAAAAACAAAGGATAGTTGATATAGAAATGGAATTGTTAGTCTTCTTATTGAGCTGGCCCGCTCCATGGCAGTGGAACCTGGCCAGAGGGCACTCATCAACGCGGCCCTCGGAGATGCCTTTGCCCTCTCCGCTAACTTCACCCGATCCATCTCCTTCTATTCCGACTCCTTGGCTGCTCTCATTCAAACTGACCACATTTCAGCTGTTCGCTTCTTTCTCTGTTTCATGCCCTCTCCTCATTCTCTCTTCTTTCTCTGTTTCATGCCCTCTCCTCATTCTCTCTTCTTTCTCTGTTTCATGCCCTCTCCTCATTCTCTCTTCTTTCTCTGTTTCATGCCCTCTCCTCATTCTCTCTTCTTTCTCTGTTTCATGCCCTCTCCTCATTCTCTCTTCTTTCTGTTTTCGGTACCCTCTCCTCTCTTCTTTCTTTTTTATTCCTTGCTCTGTTCCTCCTACGGTTTGTCTACTGACTTCCTGCAGGAACAATCAGGACTGTCGGCATCGCCAATCTCTGTTCTCTTCGACCGTTCAAGCATTGCAAAGAAGAAAGCTGCTCTGCTCTGCAACCCTAAGATACGCGAAGAGCTGGAGGCCCAATATGTAAGGAGAACTCTTTGTTCCACACTCAGTTCGATAACATCTACAGTAACAGAGACAGATTACTATAACAGGCTTGGATGCCAGTTCTCCTGGACGGGGAGGAGTACTTGTCCCGAAACGAGACGCCCGACAGGATAATGTCCCGCATTCATTCCCGCCGGGCGCCTGAGGAAGTGCACGCTCAGAATGAACTGCTCTTTGACCAGGCCGTCTATGGATTCAATCCATGTGAGCATTCCAGATTCTTGCTTAGAATGACCTTCTTTCTCGTGCAGACCGAGAGTGCAAGCTGGTGACGGACAAGTCCAAGTTGACAGCGATTCGCTGCTCGGTCCCGAATCCCCAGCGATACGAGGCATCCATGACCGCCTTCCGCAAGAGAAGTCACGATAATCGACCCTCGGTTAGCCTCACTATCTTATTCTCCTTCATGCGAAACAGCTTCGTGGTGCTTTCTTTTCTTATCAAATCATATCCATGTTTATTATCTTTGAATTCCAGGCGAACTCGACTATTCTTCGGTTGGTGGAGCTATATGTTCGCGATCGAGCACACGCGAAGAAGCTCAGCGAGTTCCGTAACATGCCAATGGACGAGGGACAGATTCAGCACAAGTTTCCACTTCCAGAGTCAGTTGTTATTCACGAAGAGAGTGGCACTCTCCATGAGTGATTCGTCAAGGGAGTGGCACTCTCTCCATGAGTGACTCATAAAGAGAGTGGCACTCTCTCCAAGAGTGACTCATAAAAAGAGTGGCACTCTCTCCATGAGTGATTAATGAAGAGAATGCCACTCTCTCCACGAGTGATTGCAGCTCCGTGCTGGAGAAAAGTGACTTCTACTGGAGACGTGCAGATTGGCCGTCAGCCGGAGAATGTAATGCAATTCTCTTCCACTCTCCTCTCTCTTCCATCTCTTCCGTTCCTCACTTCTTCATTTCACCTGAGGAAAAGGGATTCATGTTAGTGTCCTATTGTTGAGTTATTTATTTTGTCTTTCGACCAATTGCGCACATTAACACACAACCTAAATGGTAGTGTTAAGTGTCTAATGACAAGTGAACTCTCACTCTCAACGAGCAACAAATTCACTTGGGACATGGGTTGTATTTTTATTTGGTTGTATATCGCACCTGAAATTAATTAAATGTCTGTATACTTGCAAACTAAGGAAGAGGCAAAGGGAGGGAGCTGAAATGTGAATAACAATTTTGTGCACTGTTCTGCAAATAGATAGAATTCATTCCAGATTATCTGACCTGCTGACCTGGTTCATCGGACTTGAATTCTCAAGCGAGCACCCCCTGCCATGGGAGGAACCCTTCTGTGGTGGCCGTGTCAACTTCACGAAACATCCTCTGGCAAAGGTATTTATTGAATATTCCTTTTTCGAAGATGGACACTTAAGAGAAGTGATGGTTTCAGTGGGAAGGAGTGAGAGAATTGCTTGGCAGTCAACGAAGCGAAGAATGGATGGAAGAAGATCTTCGCTTTCTTCTCATTCGCATTGTGGAGACTAAACTGCAGCCGGCGGATGTGGGACAGCGAATTCGCACTCTAATGGAGCAGGTTGCGAGAGGGAAAGAGAGAGTGAGATAGGGAGAGATACAGGCAGCGAGAGAGAGAGAGAAAGCGACTGTTCCCCCAGAACATTGGACCTCAATGGATGGCCTTGAACCTGGCGACGCTGTACTGGCGAGTGCACGGAACTCCATCAGAAGCGGCGATCTGCGCCCTCTCCGCCCTGTCCCCCTCCGACTCGGAGGGGAAAGAGGGAGTGGCTGTTCATGTGGATGTGGCACTGATCCAACTGGCCGAGCTCGTGCTGCGAGTGACGGGTCGGAGAGAGGAAGCCGCGCGGATTGCAGCGTTGGCTGCGGCCGCCGCTCCCCATCAACCACAGCCAAGAGCACTCATCGCCCGCATTGCTCTTCTCTCCTCTGACATCGATGTCGCCGTCTCTCATCTTAAGGTCTGATCTGGAAGAACTCTTTCACGGATTGAATCTCGCCATGTAATATCGCTGAGAACCATAGCAAAGTGGAGGAAATGCCCAGCATTCCTTGAGGATGCCCTGGACCGAGACCCCTTCGACTCGGTGACATCGGAAGACCTTCTGTCCGTGGTGTGCTCTGGCCAGTCCTCGAAGCCAGTGATCCGCCATCTCCACCCAACCATCTGCTGCTCTGCTGTCGTCCAGAATGCCGTCTGCTTCAAGGTAGGAAATCACTCATTAGTCTCATTAAGTCACAACAAATAATTCATTTGTTTTGCAGGGTAAATATGGAGAGCGTTGCTTTGTATTAGAAGCAGGAGAAAAGACCTGTTACTCGGGAGATAATCAGTCGATCTCTCCCGTTTTCGTCTACAATAGATGCAATGGTGTCTATACGGTATGAATTTACATCGGCCTGGCCAGGGCAGGGATGGTAAAAACCAGGCCGGGCCGGGCCCAATAGGGTACGCGGGCCGGGCCGGGCCCTACCTTCAAAATATCGGCCCGAGCCCGCCAAATTGGCAACGGGCCGGGCCGGACTTGGCCCGCTTTGATCATCCCTGGGCCTGACCATGAACTTTTAAAGGACCACATCGGCCTTTAAACACTTATCATACTCCCCGGTCACAGTGATATTTTTGAAGAATCTTTTCACTTAACATATTAGAAGAATCTTTTTCTTGATATTTTAGAAGATTCTTTTCACCTAAAAAATTAAATGATACTAAATATCGCGCAAAAATGATCAACTAAAATATGTTTTGGGCCTACTGATATACTTGCAATTCAATTTGCTCCCTTATGGTTAAATGCTTCCTTCGTGAGAGTTAGATAAAATAGAAAAGGCATAATTCAGTTGCTCATTACAGGGAATGAGCTACAAGCCTTATGCAATTACTCATCTCTTCTCCCCTTTCCTGCCAATCTTCGGCACTGGTGAGTTAACGTGTTTTCTTTTACAGTCTACATTAATATAGATCTTAATCTTGCTTTAGCCCCGCGAAAGGAGCGACGTTTCGTCTTTGATGAAGCTGAAAGTGTTCAGACGATTCAGATGACTGAGGTATAATTCTTATTCTTTAACTGGAATATAATTTAATGTAGGAAAAGTCATTTCCTTGGCATTGGCCGTTGACTTCGCAAGAATGAGATGTGTTGAGCTGCCACTTGACTACGGTGGATATGAGCAATTCGCGTCTGCCCGTTCTCCCGACTGGTATCGAATGGCAAAGAAGACTATTGAGCACGACTTTTCAGCAGAACAGAGCGACGATTTCGAGTTGGCCGTGGAATATGAGCAGCCGCCTATTCCTTCCGTCCGTACTCCTCTTTCTCCTTTTCCTCCTGCACACTGATTCCTTTTCAGAAGCCCCTTTCCATGTTGTGGATCAGTCACAAGTCAGAGATGCTCAAGTACGATGTACCACTTCCCGAGGTTCCTCATCATTCATGTTCCCCTATTCCCCTACAAAGAGTGCTCGAATACAGGTGCTTCCCCGTCCTCATGCCAATCAAATCCGCGCCGGTCTCAGCCACTTTCCCCCTCCAAGAGTCACGCCTGCTATGTGCAGTGGAGTACCCAAGGTTACTTGCATTTTTTTAACCCTAACTATTCACTGTTATTGCTGATTTAGCTGGAATCGCTTCTGGAAAGCGTGTCTACATGGGCTTCAGTCACTGCGAAAGGAGTCAACATAGAGAAGTTTGTTATAGCACCCATAACTATTAATGTAACATTATTTTACTGTGATCTATTCTTTTCGTCAATGTTTTCCTGACTATTCTTTCACTTTAGCAATCTATGACAGTCTCATTCTCTTTTCTCTCGTTGTCTCTTTGTCTCTTTATTTCTTTATCTCTCTAATTTTCTCTATGCTCTCTCTCTTTTTCTCTCTATATCTCTACTCTTAGAGCCCCATGTTCTCTTTTAAGATACATAGACGTTCGTTCTCCTCTTCCGAAGGCAGCTCACCGCATTGAGCCGGATTGCCCGTCCCCCAAGGCGAAGATTTCTCCTTTCCTGACCTTTGATCATCTTCCTTACTCCCCTCTCTCTGATCAATTCCTGTTCTACAAGCCGGAGAAAGCCCTCAAAGATGTCAGTGCTTTGTATTGGACTTGTGGTATCGTTGTCGAGAGGGAGCGTGGTGTATTGGTAAACCATCTGCCGAATGGTGCATGCGGCTGAGGTTCGGCCCCGGCCCCGGCTATGTGTGATGCTGTGAAGATAACATTGAACTCTCTCTCCGACTTGTTGTGTGGACTTTCCTACATTATCAGAGCATTTTGCCCGGATCTTGAGATTATATGAAGAGAACTTAGGAGATCGTGGGAAGAGCTATGTTGAACTCTCTAAATATGCTGAGAGAATGCTATTTTGTAGCCTCTGTTGTCGATGGGAAGTGACAAGGAGACTCTGGAAGGAATAGGAGCCAGGTTGGCGGCTGCACTGAGGCACGCGAGTGCCAGGGGGGACGAGGCCGAACTCTTCATCCCCGCTGTCACTTCTGCTCTGTTCTGGAGAGTCCGTGGAGATGCTGCCAAGGCTGTGGCGTGTCTCCGTCTCGCCCTCACACACGCTCCCTCTTCCATGGAGGAAGTCGCTTTGGTCAACCATTCACTCCTTCCTATTACTATTATTATACGCAATACGCAATTAATTAATTAATAGCGTTTAAGCCTACTGAGATATCTGCTCTCGATATTCCAGCTTTACTCTAAAATAGAAACGAATGTGCGATAATGAAGGCATTAATAATAGAGTTGAATAAAGGGGATGAAGAAGTATTATTGAGGTGTCCCTGGCGAACATCTGCCACCAAGCGGGTCTCCTCCACTCTGCACTCATCACTGCGGGTGCTGCTCTCCCTGCCTCTTCCACTCTCGTTGCTCTCCACTTCACAATTGCCAACATCTATGCATCCATCGTTAGTTTCTTTCTTTCCCTTTCTACTCTGTTCCTTTATACCGAAAAAATTGTTGAGGTGTTCCCGTTGCTTACGAAATTTATTTTGTAGTTGCGATCTGTGTCGCCTCCTGAATCGACCTTTTGCCTATTTCTTCTATTTCTTATTTTCTCCGTCTTCAACTCTCTCTCTCTCTCTCTCTCTCTCTCCCCACCCTCCCTCCATTTTCCGTTATCTTGCTGTCTTTATTCATCCTATTGGCCATTTTGACAGGGTGACCATGAACGTGCTCTGGAGTTCTACTATTCGACTATTTCCCTGCAGTCCAATCTGGAGACAGCGAAAGAGCGGGTCCGTGCTATTTATTGTCACAACGAAGGCGAGCGCTATAATATCCATCGCCGTCTATAACTTCCTTTGCTTGTTGGCTCTTCTCCCTTTCCCCTGTCTTCCCCTCACTCCCCTTTCTACCACCCTCTCTTCTACCCCTTCTCTCCCTTCTCTGGACCTTCTCAGTCCTCTCTATCTCATCTACCTTCTCACTACCATGCATATGAAAGTCTCTTCCTTACGAATTCCGGCGTAATTTCTTGTCTACTGTTGCCTGGCAAAGATGGTCTCAGCTCTTTCTCACCAGGCCTTTCCCTTAGCTCGTATTTATTTGTATGGTGTTAGTGCTTCGCTTGGTCAAGCTATGATGAAATGATAGTAATTGTCCCTTGCCCAGCATGGTGCCATACATCCTTGCTCTCTTCTCTCTCCCTCTCTTTTTGGTTGTTCAGTGGTTATCTCGGCCTCTGCTCTTCGATCATCACCCTCCCCATTTTCCGTTCCTATCCTTTGTTCTTTCATCACTCTAATTCTCTTCCTCTGTCTCGCCCACTTTCCTTTTATTTTTCTCACTTTGTTTAATTTTTGCCACCCCATTGTATTATTTTCCTTCTCATTTTCTACGCTCGTCTTTCTCATGTTAACCATTTTACTTCTTGTGAAGAAGTAGCACGAAGCTATTTGTATTTGTATGTCCACTGTATGTTTGTGCCGTGCATTGAATGGACGTGACACTCTTTAGTGTCATCAGTCTTCTCGCCAGTCTCTACACTCATCACTCACCTCCCGAGATTCCTTGCCGTGTTCTATTCATGATTTCAGTTCTTTGCCCAGCATTTCCTCTCCCTCCTTCACAGCTGACTCGCAGTGAAATGTTGCTTCTAAATACGGATCAAGTCATCTCGCCTTTTCTGAATTCCCACTCTCTCCTGCGCGGTTTCCTTGCTTATTGCCACGCTGCTATAATTAATGACTGTGATATTTTTCCCCATCTTAAGTTGTTTTCCTTTAGACATATCTTCATGAATCGATGCTAGGTTGTATTTATTTCTTTGTGCAAGAAAATAAATTGTGACGAATGGATTCTAAAATCAGGCGAAGAATCAGGCATACTTGACTTGTGAGCGAGCTTTAGCTTTCCACCATGGCGTGAGCTGAGGCTGAGTCCCCGCCCCTTTCTCAGAGTACCCGCCAGTCTCTTCCTTCTTCCTCTCTCGAGATGTCGCCTTGGTCTCTCTGTCTGCTTTCTTCAATCATCGCAGCAGTTGCAACTGCGAAACTTCGTCAGATCGGAGCCATCCCCCTCAAGGGTTCGCTGATTATCTCGCTCACTCTTTGTTACAAAAAGTCCATCAGTCCCTTGTCACTTATACTTTTCCCCTCCCGATCCAAAACATGTAAAAAGTAACAGGAGGGAGTCTCGTTCTTCTCCTCTTTCTCTCTCTCTCTTCTCTCTCTCCCTCGTTCTCTTTCTCCTCCTCTGTCTCTCCCTCTTTCTCTCTCTCTCTTTCTTTTCTTTTTCTCTCTCCTTGCTTTCTTTATCCCTCTCTCTTGTTATCTCGTCCCTTCTACTAATCAGCCGCGTCAAACTGCCAGCCTCCACATATAATTAGCGACATTATTCATTTTGCCTCACTGTGGCTGTCGTTAAAAGTTAGGGCAAGGAAGTCAAATGAACTTGGGATTCAGTGTGAGAGAAGAGGAAGGAAAGCGCCGTCCGCTTTATTGGCAAGAGAAATGCCACATGAGAGTGAGTCCGTATATCCATGAAGATATCGAAACATTGGGAAGCAAGGAGGAAAGAGAGAGAGAGAGAGAGAGATACGAGAGAGAGAGAGGGATACGAGAGAGAGAGAGAGAGAGAGAGAGAGAGAGAGAGCAGAAGCGAAATAACGATTGTCGCACTCCCCAGAGTATTCAAACTTTTCTCTTCTGGGAGAAGGCGTACTCCATCATGCAATCTTTGTATATGCTTGATTATAGAATAGCCCCTTTATCCTCCTGCAATCACAAGCACAAGAAACAGTACAGAGAAGGATGAGGGAGAGAAAATACAGGAAACGCATGGCGACCGAAGCAAGCGGGGGAGATCAAGGCGAATCTCAGCGAGGCCTTCGTGGCCTTCTCCAGCAGATGTATGCACTCCCAGTCCAGCGACACTTCTCTCCCGTACTTCGTCGCAGATCACAATCTCAGATTCCACGCATACGAGGTTTCATATATACTTATACTTTATTTACGCACACCTTAGTGATACGTGGAGGTAAAATTTAGCGAGTAAAAATAAATAAAATGAATGAAAATGAATATAAATTGTACAGATCATAAAACAACCGAAGGCTTATTGCTGGCAATAGAATTGAATAGCTTCGCGGCACGGATAAAGAAGGAATGAGACCGAGCTTTCAATCGACTTGTTGGGTAAGCTAATTTAAACGAGAGGCCACGAGTTCGGGAATTACGGAAATAAAAGTGATGGGGGTGACTAAGGAACAGTTTTCTATGACCAAATATGAGGCGACGAGCCAATGTAAAATCAAAATCTTCCCGACGCGCTTTAAGAGAAGGGAGGGAGAGGATGCGGTTCCTTTCCTCACTAGGAGGGACGGATAATGCTGAATAGCCATAACATCGACGGAAAATAACGCGGGTAAAGTAATTCTGGACTTTTTCTAAAACGCGGATATCTTTTAATAAATGTGGAGAATAGACAGTAGTACAGTTTTCTAGTATGGAGCGTACGTAGATAGTGTAGGCAGATAAGAGTACACTCTTGTTACAAGTGCGGAGAGCCCGAAGAATAAGATATGCCTTTGCGAGGGCAGAATTGGCTATTTTATTACAATGAAGAGAAAACGATAAGCGGTCATCGATAATAATGCCAAGATCGCGAATGGAAACGATGGAAGAGAGAGGAGTGCCACTAAGCGTATAAGTAATTCGCGGATTAGTTCTACCGATATGCAAGACAAAGCACTTATCAGGAGCAAGGGGAAGCTGCCATGTGTCAGCCCAAAGAGAGACCACGTCAATGGCGGACTGGAGATCGGGATTGTTGTGAGACGGAGGAAAAGACCGAAATATTTTAAGATCATCCGCAAAGCAGCGAGAAGTTGCACCCTGAGCAGAGACTAGAGGAGGGAGGTCGGCAGTGTAAATGATGAAGAGGAGGGGGCCAATAACGGTGCCTTGAGGGATACCACTTATGACAGGACGGGGGCTTGAAAGAGTTCTACCTACACGAACAGCAAAAGATCGGTTATCAAGAAAATTAGCTATCCAATTAACTATAACGGGTGGGAAAGAGAGACATTTGAGTTTATAAATAAGCTTTGGATGACTGACCCTATCGAAAGCTTTAGCATGGTCGAAGTATACAACGTCTGTGGCATGTCCTTGGTGCAAAGAATGGGTCCAGCGTTCTAAGCAATCTAATAATTGGAACTCTATAGAACGTTTACGACGAAAACCAAATTGTTCGTCTGGTAAAATATTATTAAGATCACACCACGAAGACAGTCTACGGCAAATAAGCTTCTCAAATAGTCTAGAAAACATACACGTGATAGAAACGGGCCGATAGTTAGTGGGATCAGAGAAAGGAGGCTTTTTCTTAATGGGGACTACAATAGAGTGTTTCCAAATGCTAGGTACAGTCGATGAAACGAGTGAGAAATTAAAAATAAATTCCAGAGACTCGCTGATCGGTATAGCAAGGTTTTTAATAAATCTAATATTGAAATGATCAGGGGTAATGCAAGAACTATTGGACCAGGTCTCTATAGCTCGGCATATTTCATGTCTAGCAAAGACAAAATTAAAAGGAGAGCGAGAAGTAGGGGTTGAGAAGGGAGGGAGAATTCCATTATCTAATGTGAATGCACAAGAAAAGGTGAGCGAGAGAAGTTCGGCCTTGTCTAAGTCAGAGAAGCAGTCTTTACCAAGATGGTCGGTGAGAGTGTCTACGCCTCTCGGCTTAGAGGAGGTCTTGTTGCGTATATAACAAAAGAAGGTGGAAGTATTCTTAGATGCAACAATATGTTTCTCAACGTTACGAGAGTAATGGGGTCATCCCATTCTTTCTCTCAGCATCCTTCATTCTTCATCTATCTAATCGTCTATTCTCTCTATCTCTCTCTCTCTCTCTCTCTCTCTCTCTCTCTCTCTCTCTCTTTCTCTCTCCTCTCTCTTTATCCCGCCTCTCTCTTTCACTTCCCCGTTTCTCCATAATGGGATCAGCCTTTATTTTGCCTGCTTCCTATTGTCTGGACCTTTAAATCAGATAACTTTAGAAGTAAAATCTCTTGTTAAAAATCAATGTCATTAGAGTGGTCACGTAAGTTCACTAGTGGGCTCTTCGAATTGTTTGTCTAGAAAAAATAGTTGAATGCTGAACTATTGAGCCGCAGCGAAGGCCCATCCCGGAACTGGAGCCGTGGAGCCGAAAAGTAAAGGAAAGAAAAGAGTTGAATTCATTTCCATTTTTCCACTTCTCCTTCTAACCTTTGCTCGGCTCTTTTCCATTTCCTTGCATAGTCCAGATAAAGGAGGACGTTGTGCCTTCTGTAGAAATTGCCAGGCAATGGAAGAATTGAGATAACCAAGAGAAGAGCGGAAGGGAGAAAACAGCTGTTATCCTTAACGAAGAGTGAATGGAGTGTGAGGAAGAATGATTGAGATGTAGGAGAGAGAGAGTGAGAGAGAGAGACAGAGAGAGAGAGACAGAGAGAGAGAGAGAGAGAGAGAGAGAGAGAGAAATAGAGCGAAATAGGAAGCGTTAAAGAAACATAAAGTATATCAGAGATCTCCATCACAAACTGCAGCTAATTTCTGAAGATTTCTATAAATAAACTTTGCCATATAAATTATTAGCTGATCGTACAGTTAATGGAAGAAGAATGTTAAAGCCTTTAATTGAGGAAGAGGAGTGGCTGTGCGAGCAGCCCCTTGGGAATCTCAATCCTTACCGACCAGATCTCCAGGTTGACATTTCATTGAAGCTTTCATGTCAATTCACATTCTGCACGATCTTCATCTGAACTTTTGGAATTCTTCCCAACATTCCCTTCCAGCGGCATTCCAACCACTTTATCATCTCATCAGTGCGCTACTCTCTCTCTCTCTCTCTCTCTCTCTCTCTCTCTCTTTCTGTCTCTAACGCTGTCGCTCTCAATCACTCACCCTGTCTGTCGGCCTCCCTCTCTTACTCACTCTCTACTCCTCTCCGCGTCTGCGTCTCTATCCCTGTCTCACCCTTCACCTAATTCAATTGCCAGCTGTAGAGTCTGTTATGTTCTCTTCCTGGTTTTGTCCAGAAAGGGTGGTCTCCGTTATTTGAACGGCAGTTCCCGCATCTTTGAGTGGAATGGGCACAAAACAACGAGAAGTGGAGCCGCCCACAACACTCTTCCCTCAACAAAATGCTAAAGATTTCCTTTGCCTCAAAAACCTGGCATCCAGTCGGAAACAATTTAAGGCCAATCTACACAAATTTGAACGTAGCGAAAGAATTCAATTTTCGAAGAAATAAAAACGAATGTGGAGAAAACAGAAGCATGTATGAATTTGTGTGTACTCACTAGGTTGATAGCAGAATAGATGGTTGAGGGAATAGGAAGGATCCTTTTCCCACTCCTCCACACTCTGCTGTATTTTCTATTGCTTCTAAACTAGATTCTCTAATCCGACAGGCTCTGACAGTGTACTTTGCCTGCGATGACACTTGCTGTTCTCTGGAGTGCTGCCAACGTGACTGGTCTCTCTCCACTGCGTACGCTCTTTCACCCCTTCCTTTATCCTCTGATTCCTCCTTCTTCAGTGGTTACTTCTTCATCTCCGCGGCTCTTCTCATTGCCATCATCTATGCTTTTCTATACTCATTTCGTATACTTGTTTCGCTGCGAAACCTGCCGATCTTCGACAGGTTCTATTTTTGCCCGTTTTCGAGTAGTTCCCTAGACCATGAATATACCCAAAAACCTTTCTCACGATGTACATCTTCAAATCACAGTAGGAAACGTTTCGTTGCAATCTTGAAACCGTTTTTTTCTCCATACTAGTAATTCCATATAGAATTGCAGGAAAAATGGCCCAGAGTGCAGAGGAAGGGGAAGAGGAGAGAAGCAGACAGAAGCATCCACTTCACTCATGCTAACCTAGCCTCTACTTCAACTCTCGTGAAAGTGATCCCAAGAGAGCTCTCTCTCTCTCTCTGTCTGCTCCTCTCGTCTCTCAACATCCTAAAGCTCTGCTCTCATCCTCACAAGTGTCTTTGCTTCACGCATCTGCTCTTCTTCGTGATTTCTATTCAGTTTTTTTACGGGAATGTAAATTATTTTTCGGGTAAAACCCTGTGATCACTAATGAAAGCGAATCCCATTGCTTCTATGCGATAAATATACGATTACTTATCACTCGCCTAATTGGAATTCAAGAAAACTATGGCCGCCAAACTGAATGATGGACACCAGCTGTTTACGGACGAAGAACCGTTTAGCATTTGAACACCCGAAGCAATCCGTGCGAGACCCAACCCCGCCTACTCCCTGTTTTTCTCCTCCCTCTCCTAAAACCATATAGAAGAAACGAAGCCTGACGACATGCACAAAATGTTTCTTCTAAAAAAAGCAGAATTGCGGTAGAATACTAGAAGGGATGGCAGGAATAATACTTTATATACACATCGCTTTGGAAGAGGCGAACATTTCTAGTTACACCGAAACTATTTATAACATCTATTTCCATTATAAGTTAATTCCCGTACGAGAGTGATAGCAAGAGTATTCATGAAACACTACATCAGAAATAACAGAAGACGGTGCTCGCAAGCGGTTGTCATTAAATAAATAAAAATAAGTGACAGGACTCCTTGAAGTCAACATCTCGAGAGTTGCACGCTTATCTTCTAGTCGATGAATCTTAAAGAAGATTTTCGCGGATGAGACAGGAGATAACGCAGAAAAGGGGAAAAAAGGTGTGCGTGAGAGAGAGAGAGAAAGAGAGAGAGAGAGAGAGAGAAAGAGAGAGAAAAAATAGATAGATGAAGAGCGAGAGAGAGAGAGAGAAAAAGAAAGAAAGAAAGAGAGAGAGAGAGAGAGAGAGAGAGAGAGAGAGAGAGAAATACATAGATTGAGAGAGAGAGAGTGAGTGAGTGAGAGAGAGAAAGAAATAGATTGAGAGAGAGAGAGTGAGTGAGAGAGATACAGAGATCAATACAAAAGAGGAGGAGACTGACCTCTGGAGCCTCCTCTGCCTGATCTGGCTCAAGTCATCGTTCTGTGATGTGGAAGGAGAGTCGCTTCCACTTGGACTTCCCTCCCTCTCCTCAACTTCTCTTTCCTCTACTTCTCTCTGCTCTCCACTCTCTTCCTCAGAAGTAGCTGCGGCCGTCGTGTCATTAGGGAGTGTCTGAGAAGAGGGCTGGCCGGAAGGGGGAGCAGAGGGGGGCAGGACGGGCGGCACCAGGCTGGCATACTGCTGCATCTGCAGAACCGCGGCATCCAGAAGAGTCGCGATGTCGGAGAGGACACGGATTCGGGCCTCGAGGGCAGCCCATGTGTTGCCTTCCAAGGCACGCAACTCCTCGTCAGAGAGACCAGAGACGGAGGGAGGAGAGGGAAGAGAGAATGGAGGAGGGAGAGGGGGCAGACCAGGGAATGTCGGCATCCCCGGGAAGGCTGGAGGCGCTGCAAGAGGGGTCTCATTGGCAGGACGAGGGGGGAGGGGAGGGGGAGGGAAGGCAGCGAACTGGTGAGCGGCCATGAAAGGGAAGAGGTTGGGAGGAGGGGCAGGAGGGGCACCGGCACCCGCGGGGGCAGCGGCCGCAGCAGGTGCAGGGCGTGGAGAGAGGATATCGGTGCGGCAAGTGGGGCAGGTCTGCTGTCGCTGGAACCAGGAACGGAGGCAGTGCGCGTGGAAGACGTGCGAGCAGGGAAGGCGCTTTGGAAGAGACGCCG
The DNA here is from genome assembly GCA_945643635.1 of Allodiplogaster sudhausi. NCBI lineage: Eukaryota > Metazoa > Nematoda > Chromadorea > Rhabditida > Diplogasteridae > Allodiplogaster > Allodiplogaster sudhausi. The sequence continues at coordinate 384,884 of CALZFC010000081.1, forward strand.
CCGTCATCTCCTCGCGGCAGATTATGCAAGTCGTGTCCATACTCGCCAGCTCCTCCGCACTCACCACCGGGAAACGGCTGCAAGACAAATGCAGATAGAACCCAACTGCAATACAACATAGTAAGATTTTAAAAAGAGAATGAAATATTGATGAACTTATCTAACCAAAATGAAAATGAAAAGATTCCTATCACTGTCAAAATAAATATTTAAAAAAAAATAAACAAACTTATTCATAGCATGCACAGCACGCCGAGAGAGAATGACATCGTTGAGAGCCTTGTGGAAAGAGCGAAGAGAGAGGTAGAAAGGACGGATGGAGAAGAGAGGAAGCATATGCACACGCAGCATCACCACGATGAACAACACGTACAACACACAACGGATCAGATCTGCAAGGAAGGAAGGATCACTCAAGACTCGAGAACAGAGAATACAACAAAGACTCCAAGACAATCGATTAACCCAAATAAGAACTTTGATCTGGAAAATTAGACCGACTAATTAGCAGTTCTGCATGGAGGAGATAGAGACTCTTGGCTTCCCAGGGCTGAGCAGAACGGAGATCGTGCATGTGAAGCAGATACTTGAATACCACTTGCAGCACCATCGTCAGGAGAATCGCGTATCTCAACATTGCAGTCGATATAAAGATCTCTAACATTTAGCTGCAACACGAAAAATATCACTTGAGTATGAAATTAATTAGCATTAAAGGAGGTCTCCGACGAATATTCAACATGTACTTTTGTATGTATAGTTTAGTTCGTTTCATCGTAAAACACAGACCCAGAAATTTTGAACGACAATCATAGCTACTGTAAATACTAGTACCCTCCTATTTTACAACGCTCTATCAGGCCTTAAACAGGCGAGATTGTACAGTAGCGCTATAGAAAATAGTTTCTTCCTGGATGACTCCTTCAACAAAACCAAAAGATGGAGAAAGAAAGTACTCGAATCCAAAGACGACTTGAGATGAAGCTCCCTTGTTGAGAGTATGGAAGTAAGCATAGGAAATGAAGTGAGAGTCGATTGCTCCGAGGAGGGCAGTCACCACTCAAAGAGGAAACATTCGAGAGAAAGAAACAATACAAACGGAAAATACGGAAGGAAAAACGAACTCATAATGCGGATGTGGAATGTGATTGTGATGATCGGACTTCTCTCCATCAAATCAACTCGATCATCCGCCAGCCAATGGAAGCACTTCACGAAGAGAAGAAGGACGAATTGCATGGCGAAGAAAGGAGAGAAGTCGTCGCGGAACACAGTGAAGGCAAGACAAGTCTCCATCACTGCATGCCAAGCACGCTCAGAAAGATGCTGCAAGAAGAGAGATGGAACGAGAGAGAGAGAGAGAGAGAGAGAGGGGGGGGGAGAGAGATGGAAAGAGAGAGAGAGAGAGAGAGAGAGAGAGAGAGGAAGATGCGAAAGAAGCGACCAAAAACCACACCTCTGCCTCGGAGGCTCGAAGTTCTCCGAAGAAGACACGCCGTACGAGTTGGAAAAAGAGATAGACGAGCGCCAGGGCTTGCAGGTACACGACCTGGAGAGTGGAGATTGGACAGGGGGGAAGAGGGCGAGGGAGAGAGAGGGAACGAGGGAGCGAGAAGATAAAAGAACTAACAGCAAGAGAAGCATTGCTCTTCGTGAGATAGATGATGGAAGGGAAGAACTGCTTGTTGATGAGGAAGGCATTGGCCACAGTGACTGCAGTGCAGGCCAGGGAGCCCACTGCCACCATCCTCTGCGACACTCGCAGACTCGACATCTCCGGACTGTTCACTGCGAGGGATACGGTAGGAATGAGCAGGAGAATTGCCAATCCAGGAACTGTGCAGGGAGGCGAACCCTTCTCGACATAGAGAAGTACTCACTCCACGCTTCGAGCGTCTTTATCACAAACTAACTGCTCTATACAGTATCCATCTCTACCAATTGTGAAATATAATATTAGCTACAATACTCTGGTAGGTAAAAATTTCGCAAGATTTTAGATGTGATAGTCATCATGAATTGAAGGAAGTGGGGGATTCTAGCCGCTTGCGTATCACAGAAAGAAAAGGGAAAGAACCGCCACCTGGAAGATATTCGGCGGCCAATAAACAAAGGAAACGACCACGAAGAGAGATGAGCTTCGCCAGTTATGCAGAATCACCGAGATATTCTATTCAGTCTGATAACCCTAGCAATGCGGATGGAAAGAACACGCGAAGAGAGCACGAATAATAAATAGAGGAGAGTTACAAGTACAGAAGGAAGATATAAAGAAGGCGAGTCAGCATGTCTTAGGTAAGGAAGAGAACGAAGACAACAAAGAAGACCATGAGGACCCCGAAGACTTTGATCATCAACCAGCGATTCTGCGAGATGGAATGGAAGTACTTCACGAGTTCGCTGTGGGCCGCGTCCACGTTCAGCGAAGTCTCCTCCACGTTAGAGTCAATTCTCAAGAGATATACTTCATAAGAGGAATCTTCTACGAGTCCGAGAATCAAGGGAAAAAGATATATTCGGAGATCCTGCCAAAGTATATGAGGAAACACTTAAATTTAACATAAGATGGTACACAAAGGATCTGAACGATAAATAGCATGAAGAATCCGCTTGATGAAGTGAATAAAGGGAGAGAAGAAGAATCTTCTCCTGACCTGGTGATCATCTCTCCCTGCTCAGCCACGAGATGAGCGAGTTGCGAGAAGATCTGACCGAGTTCGCTGATGCTGCTTTCGATTGTTTCCATCGTGGAGGAACGGGCATTCGCGTACGCCACGGAGTCATCGTTCAGCAGCAGCTGGAATAGCAGAGGAAATATAATAATCACTCAGAGCAACCTGCGCATCTACCATACATCTCAAAATAGAACAAATAAATGGGCTTGCAGCAGAGCAGGCAGACCCAACCTGTCCCTGGGTTCTGTGCTGTTCGAGGGAATCCATGTCGAGGGAAACGGCCCCGTTCCCATCCACATCTTCCAGAAGACGACTGCGCACTAAAAGAGAACCCATTTCAACCAGACAAGCAAGAAGTTGCAAGGAAGACTGATACCATTTGGTTGTGAACTTGAAGAAGGCAGAGAGAGTGGGGCGAGATCTGCTTGAGATGAGAATTTCTGTCTGCGTTGTTTCTGCTCACGAAGGTTCTCACTTCGCTGCTCGAGGACGGACTGGAAGTCCTTGCTGACAGTTGCCAGTTTGGACTGAAGACCAACGACTACCAGCTGGGAATGACCGGCAGTCTGGCCTGCAAAATACAATTACATTGAGTCCCTCCAGCACAATCTCCCCATCCCCACTCAACTGGAGGTATTTTGATATGAATTCGTGATAAGAAAACACCTGCTGGTTGGGATGAGCGGGAAAATTCTTGCAGAGCCGCAATTTGCTGATTCAGTGAAGTCATGTCCTGAATTACCAAATACTTCGGCAATAGAATATACGTCTTATCATGAAGTCATATTTCTAACAATTGGCAAGTGAAAAAATGAGTGATACAAAGCAGCAAACCTCTCTGATGATTCGTGAGAGATGCTCCACTTCACTTCGATCTTCGAAGACACTCTTCCGTTTGGTCACCTCCGCAAGCTTCTCCATCTTTGCACACGTTTGACTAAGATCTCGTCCAATCTTTCTAAAAACAGGAGATAGATAGTCAAAATGAACCGTTCTAAATGGCAGTTTAAAAACAACAACCCAATAATTTTCCGAATAAGATCATTCTTCCCCCTTTGTTCCCTAAAATGGTTAATAAAACAAGACCCACTGTGCAAGCTGATTGAACTGTCGCGATTGCAAGACTGTATTTTTCTTCGACGGCTGATTCGTTACTTGCACCTTCATCTAAAACATCGACTATGATATGAAGGAGAACTAACGTGCAATGTTCATATGAACAATGGAAAACGGCTTACCAGATAAGACTTCGCGGTAGTGCGAAATTCGTAAGTCCTGTCACGACTCGGCATGTTGAAGTTAAGATCCAAAGGCTGGACAAATGAGTTCTGAGTGGGGTTCTCGTGATCAACTTTAGCTTCTTCCCCACTCAAGCCTCCGTAAATCGAGAAGCCAGAGGGAATCGATGAAAATGTCTCCTACAAAACCAGCTTTGACTTATCGAATTCGCGGATCTCCGCATTCGTGGCAAACCACGAGTAAAATGGAATTCATGGGAAAGAGAGACATACTTGAGCCGAGTTCCAGAGAGCACTTGGATTGGCAGAGAATACAACGGAGAACGCGTTGCGAGCAGAAGAGTTGTCGTCGAGGTCTCCGACGGAGAGTGGGGCGTCTCCGTACTGTGAAGGGGGAGCGAGAGAGTGTCCCGCACCACCAGTCGAGTCTCGAACTCTTCTACGAGGTCTTAGAGACGGGTCGAACATCCGACATCCAAGCTAGAAATGGTAAAGAGGCAACACAGATGTTGCAGGGAGCGAGGTGTTACTGCGACGGCAGGCCGACGTCACATTTATTATCTTGCGTCTTCATTGCGTGGTTCACGCTCAAGATGATTGCAATAATTGGCAAGAACTTTCACTTTTTTGAGGGTTTTGGTAATTCAGCACTTTTAACGCAAACCCACGGACATAAAAAATTAAACAAAAAGCACAACGAAGCTGGATCCGGTTTCAATATTCATAGAGAATTCCAATATTTCTATTACCGTACTTTTTGCTACACGTCGGAAAATAGTTATCGTATTCCATAAATCAGTTCGGAATGCGCACGTATGTTATGTAGTTTTTGTTGTGAAGCGCCTTTGATTATCGCAAAGAATGTTGAATGTGCTGGCTGCCTTTCTTCTGCTGACAACGGCCCCGCTGGTCAGCTCCCACCAGCCACAACAATTTCCCGGTTCACAGCAGAATGCGCAGCCTCTCCCCGCAGTTCACACCCCGCCGTCTGCTCAGCAATTCGGAGGAGAACACGCTCAGGATGCTCAGCACATCAAGGAACATCTGGATGGCAAGGTTACAAGCTTATTTGACATTTCTGCGTTTTCTCCTATTTTTTAAACTCAATTTTGGTCATGTATTTTGTGGAAGGAGCCGTTCTTATCTGTTTGGTTTTTCAGGTCGATCCAACAGCCAACATGACTCCAGAGCAGCTGCAGTTCCATTACTTCAACATGCACGATCTGGATAAGAATGGCAAGTTGGATGGAGTGGAACTCATCAAGGCCATCACTCATTTCCATAGCGGTAAGTTTATTTTGTCCAACAACTTTGTTGAACTCATTCTCAAACTCACTCCCGCTTTCTTATTATGTTTCCGGCCTTTTGAAGTAGTTGCGCAGGTTAGACTAAAGGAGAATATAATTAAGCTCTCACTTTTAAACTTAATGCTGAGTGATAGTTATAACTGGTTTTTATATAACTAGCACTAAAGATGGCAATGTTTCCTCAGAACAACGTCTTAATAAGAACTTTAGAAAGGATATAATACTTTCCATATCACTATGATTTGCTATCAGGAGTATTTATATCTGGGTGGTGGTTCTTGCTTTCCTTATCACTTTTAAAAGACTGCTGATCCTTGTCCTGTACAGAGAATCCCGGGCCGGGCCACCAAGCGGGTGCGCCCCCTCCTCTGCCATCGGAGATTGAACTGGAGCAGATGATCGACTCCATTCTCAGAGACGACGACTTCAACCGGGACGGCTTCATTGACTACGGAGAGTTCCTTAAAGCACAGAAGATAAGAGAGGAGGCCGCGCGGGCACATCAGGCACAAGCTGCTGGCCAGGCGCCTCCCCCACCCCCTCCGCAGCACTGATCTTTTCCTCTATCTCTCCCTATCGCTCTCTCTATCTATTTATCTCGTTCTCTACTTCGCTCTTACCCTTCTCTCTCTCTCTCTCTCTCTCTCTATTTCTGTCGCTCTCCTCTCTATTTCTCCTGTTCTTTGCTTCGCTCTCACCCTTCTCTCTCTCTCTCTCTCTCTCTCTCTCTCTCTCTCTCTCTCTTCTGAAGCCGTTTTTTAGCTTAGCAGCTTAAGAAAATTGTTGCCGATCGACCAAAGGTAATATCGGCTTAGGCTGCATTTGTTTCGGGCTGCTTCCCACAAAAAAGGGAATGTCAGCCCTCGCCTTTGTTGACCTTACCCGAAAGAGCATTTCTCTAAGGATCCTTGTGGCAATTAGTGTGAATGGAGCTCGCTAATTAATTGTATCTGTAAATGCTTGTCATAGATAGGCCAAATTCGCTTATTCAGAGCACTTATTACTTCTGAAATGATAGGGTATTTTCAAAAGCATATTGACAATACTCAAAAGCATATTATGAAAAGTCTGCCAGAAGGGTTTGCCGGGCATTCATTGCGTAATGCTCTTTTTCTGCTTTTATTTAGGGATTTTAGGAGTGGATAATACAGTCAACTGTTGTGATATTAATGCTGTTGTTTTGTTGAATCTATTCGCATAATTCACTTTAAATCATTATATAATTTATTATTGTCTCTTTCTCTTGTTGTTCCTATGCCGAATTGTAAATGTTTCAAAAGAGGTGCTCTCAGCCGTTTGTCTGGGTTGACGCAATAAGTATAGGATAAATAAAAGTTGAAAAACCTCCAGGCGAATGTATGAACAGGCGAATATGGTAGGAGGAGGGTGTAAAGGGGATAGAGGGGGAGAGAGAGAGAGAAAATGAGAGGGAGAGAGAGAAATGAATGTGGCTGGCAGAAGCGCTCACTCTTCCTTTCATTGTCCTGCCTTATCATGGCGAGAGGCAGTAGCGGCATCTGCTGCTACGTGTCCTTCCCGCTATTATTCGTCATAGCAGGTCTGTCGGGCTTCAGATCAACATTTCCAAATATCCCTATTTCTTTCTTTTTTAATTATTTTCAAAGCATCTCTCGTCTAAGTAACTTCACATTCGGCAATTAAAAGTTAGCACATCAAAATAGTGATGTCATGTCTAAGGGCATATAAATCGAGTCTTGTCTTGCAGGGCTGTTACAAGCAGACGAAATCCGCTCGTCCTTCGGCGGAGGCCAAGAAGTTCATGATCAAGAGTTCGTTCACTCCTCCTTTAATTCTCTACTTTAACGTAGAGACTAAAAAGTTTCGCAAAAAAATTTTTACGTTTTTTTTTTATCTGGAAACCGTTGCAGGCATCTTAACCAGCACCTGCAGGATAAAATTGATGTGAACGGAATGACACCGGAACAGCAAAAGTGAGCGATCCCTCATTACTCTAATATTTCTTGTTTCCACTCCTTTGAAAGGTGAAGAAGCCCTCTCAGGTTCCATTACTTTTCCTTGCACGACTTGAACAAGGACCAGCGAGTGGATGGCCTCGAGATACTCAAAGCACTCTCGCACGACCACGAGCACGGCAGCGGAGGTCCTTTCTTTTTTATATATTAATACTAGCGTGACTTTGTCACGCTACGGGCCTTTGGCCCGGTCAATGGCCACCGGGGCTATCGCCCCGGAGGCCATTTCCCGATAAAACAATTTATCCAAGGGTTGTAAGTTGGCTCTAAGGGTTAAAATTTGGCTCTAAAGGGTCAAAAGTCTGTTCTAGCGGCGCTACTGGACTATCTGGGCCTTTGAATTTAAGCTCATTAGAAAGCTTGGAGTCTTTACTATACGATATCACTCTTTTAACATACTCAGGAGTCATACAAAAGCGCGCAAAAGAGTTTGCGCGCGCGCGGATTCGAACTTGCGTCCCATGACTTTCGACGTGCACTGAAAATGTACCAAAAAGCCACAAAATAATTCATATCTCGAATATGCCTGGATCAAATCCCAAGATCTACCTATCATTCGATAGCTAATTTTAGGCTCTACAAAGAAAAAAATATGCGCCAAAAAGTGTCAGTGATAGCTAAGGCCGAAATAGTGGCCTGAACATTCTGACCCAAAAAGTAGATCAAAAAAGGCAACATATGAAAACGTTTTGTATGAGAAAGTTGTTCGCCTTCTCGAGAGCTACAGAATGGTATATAAAATGTGGCAAAAGCTTTAACTACCACGAAGAAACGGAGTCCCAAAATGCGTTCCAAAAATTTGCCACTTCACGGCCCTGGCAGGGCACTTTAATGATAACCCAGCCTAACCTATGTATACTCTAATTGAAGCTCTCGTGAAACTCTGTATGATTCTGAAACTCTCATCTCTCTAACTTAACTATTCATAAAGATTTGAATTTTAGAAGGTTCGCTCCTAACAAAAAAATTTGACCCTTCAATCGATAATATCTACAACTTCTAGTGTCCAAAAGTCGATAATTCGACCATTTTCTGAAAGCCCGTCAAAAACTCTACAATCGCAGTCAGTTTAATCAAAAGCGGAATTTGTAGATTTCGAGAAAATGAGATAAACGACCCTAAAAAAGCACCCCAAAAACGTATGGTTTGCGCGCCGGCCTCGTTCTGATCTACCAAACCGCGAAATGATCTCAACTCCAGGAATCGTATTCATTTTTGAACGATCTATCTACCAGTATTTTTTTCATCCCCATATCTCTACCGGAAAAAAAGATACAGCCCCTCAAAGTCGCCAAAGAGCCCAAATCGAAGTCGCCTCCGACCAAAGTTTGGCCGCCCGCGCCTGCGCCAATATCGAACCCAATTTTTTGAAACCCACATATTCTTGTAGTACGGAAACTTTTACATGTTCCCCAAAAAACCGCTTCCCCAGATCTCACCCCCACCGCCCACAGCACCTCTCCGCGCTATCCCGGTAAATAAATTACAGTCGACTTTTAGATAACTCTAGACTAGCGTGACTTCGTCACGCTACGGGCCTTTGGCCATTGTCAGTAGGCTCCAAGGGTTGTTGGTTTTCTTTTATTTTACTTTAAGGGAAGTTTAGTTGGCTCTAAGAGTATTTTAGTTGGCTCAAAGGGTCGTTAGTTGGCTTAAAAAGGACAAAAGTCTGTTCTAGCGGCACTACTGAACGACATAGGCCTTTGAATTTCAGTCCATTAGAAAGCTTGGAGTCTTTAGTCTATGTTAGCACTCTTATAATTTCATCAGAAGTCATATAAAAGCGCGCAAAATAGTTTGCGCGCGCGCGACTCCGAACCTGCGACCTATGACTTTCGACGTGCACTGAAAATGTACCAAAAAGCCACAAAATAATTCATATCTCGAATATACCTGAATCGTTTTGCACGATTGACTTACCATTCGATACACGAAACTATTTTTTTCATTTCTGTACGTCCACCAGAAAAAAAGTTGCAGCCCGTCAAAGTCGCAAAAGAGCCAAAATCGAAGTCGCCTCCGACCAAAGTTTGGGCGCCCGCGCCGGCGCCGGCGCCAACCCTAATTTTTTGAAACCCATATATTCGTGTAGCCCAGATACTATTCCATAATCGCAAAAAACCGCTTCCCCGTATCTCAACCCCCGCGCCCGCTACACCGCTCCGCGCTATACCAGCCGATAAATTACAGTCGACTTTTATATAATAGTAGACTAGCGTGACTTTGTCACGCTACGGGCCTTTGGCCTGGGGGTTAGTTCGGGTTGTTGTTATTTCGCTCTAAGGGTTGTTAGTTGGGGTCTGAGGGTTGTTAGTTGGGGTCTGAGGGTTGTTTGTTGGCTCTAAAGGGGGAAAAGTCTGCTCTAGCGGTGATTACGGGACGATCTGGGGTTTTTAAATTCAGCCTATAAGAAAGCTTGGAGTCTTCTATCCATTCTAACATACTTTTTATTTAATGAGAAGTCATATTAAAACGCGCGAAAGAGTTTGCACGCGCGCGGGTTCGAACCTGGGTCGGTAATATATCTAAGTGCCCTGAAAATGTACCAAAAAGCCACAAAATAATTTTTTTCTCGAATATGCCTGAACCGATTTCGAAGATTGACACACCATTCGATAGCTAATTTTAGGCTCTACAATAAAAAAAATATGCGCCAAAAAGTGTCAGTGATAGCTAAGGCCGAAATAGTGGCCTGAACCTTCTGACACCAAAAGTAGATCAAAAACATCGATATTTCAAAATGTTTTGTATGAGAAAGTTGTTCGCCATCTCGAGAGCTACGGAATGGTATATAATATGTGGCAACATCTTTAACTACCGCGATGAAACGGAGCCCCAAAGTGCGCTCCAAAAATTTGACACTTCACGGCCTTGGCAGGGCACTTTAATGAAATGCCAGACAAAAGCGAGTATACTCATATTGAAGCTCTCTTGAAACTCTGCATGATTCTGAAACTCTCATCCCTTTACCTTCCCTATTCATAAAGATATGAATTTTAGAAGGTTCGCTCCTAACAAAACAATTTGACCATTCAATCGATAATATCTACAACTTCTAGTGTCCAAAAGTGGATATTTATGGTATTAAAAGATGCGCCGTCAAAAACTCTACAATCGCAGTCAGTTTAATCAAAAGCGGACTTTGTAGATTCCGAGAAAAGGGGCAAATACCCTCTCAAAAAGTACCCCAAAAAGGTATGGTTTGCGCGGCGGCCTCTCACTGATCTACCAAAACTCGAAATGATCTCAACTCCAGGAATCATATTCATTTTTGAACGGGCTATCCGCCACTATTTTTTACATTTCTGTACGACCACCAGAAAAAAAGTTGCAGCCCGTCAAAGTCGCGAACCGCCCCAAATCAAAGTCACCTCGGACCAAAGTTTGGCCGCCCGCGCCGGCGCCGGCGCCAACCCTGAATTTTTGAAACCCACATATTCTGGTAGCCCAAGGGATAATCTACAACATGCAAAAAACCGCTTCCCCGTATCTCACTCCCACCGCCCGTAATACCTCTCGGCGCTATACCGGTCAATAAATTACAGTCGACTTTTAGATAATAATAGACGTAGCGTGACTTTGTCACGCTACGGGCCTTTGGCCTGGGGGTTGGTTCGGGTTGTTGTTATTTCGCTCTAAGGGTTGTTAGTTGGGGTCTGAGGGTTGTTAGTTGGGGTCTGAGGGTTGTTAGCTGGCTCTAAAGGGGGAAAAGTCTGCTCTAGCGGTGATTACGGGACGATCTGGGGCTTTTAAATTCAGCCTATAAGAAAGCTTGGAGTCTTCTATCCATTCTAACATACTTTTTATTTAATGAGAAGTCAATTTTTTTAATTTTTGGCTCTACAAGAAAAAAAATATGCGCCAAAAAGTGCCAGTGATAGCTAAGGCCGAAATAGTGGCCTGAACATACTGACCCCAAAAGTAGATCAAAAACATCGATATTTCAAAATGTTTTGTATGAGAAAGTTGTTAACCTTCTCGAGAGCAACCGAATGGTATATAACATGTGGCATAAGCTTTAACTACCGAGGAAAAACGGATGCCCAAAGTGCGCTCCAAAAATTTGCCACTTCACGGCCCCCTCAGGGCACTTTATTGATGACCCATCCAAACCCAAGTATACTCATATTGAAGCTCGCGTGAAACTCTGTATGATTCTGAAACTCTCATCCCTCTACCTTCAGTATTCATAAAGATATGAATTTTAGAAGGTTCGCTCCTAACAAAAAAATTTGACCCTTCAATCGATAATATCTCATACGCCAAGTGTCCAAAAGTCGATAAGTCTACTATTAAAAGAAAGCCCGTCAAAAACTCTACAATCGCAGTCAGTTTAATCAAAAGCGGAATTTGTAGATTTCGAGAAAATGAGATGAATGAGCCTAAAAAAGTACCCCAAAAACGTATGGTTTGCGCGCCGGCCTCGTACTGATCTACCAAAGCTCGAAATGATCTCAACTCCAGGAATCATATTCATTTTTGAACGGGCTACACGAAACTATTTTTTTCATTTCTGTACGTCCACCAGAAAAAAAGTTGCAGCCCGTCAAAGTCGCAAAAGAGCCAAAATCGAAGTCGCCTCCGACCAAAGTTTGGGCGCCGGCGCCAACCCTAAGTTTTTGAAACCCATATATTCGTGTAGCCCAGATACTATTCCATAATCGCAAAAAACCGCTTCCCCGTATCTCAACCCCCGCGCCCGCTACACCGCTCCGCGCTATACCAGCCGATAAATTACAGTCGACTTTTATATAATAGTAGACTAGCGTGACTTTGTCACGCTACGGGCCTTTGGCCCGGTCAATGGCCACCGGGGCTATCGCCCCGGAGGCCATTTCCCGATATAAATTATCTCTATGGGTTGTTATTTGACTCTAAGGGTTAAAATTTGGCTCTAAAGGGTCAAAAGTCTGTTCTAGCGTCGCTACTGGACTATCTCGGCCTTTGAATTTAAGCTCATTAGAAAGCTTAAAGTCTTTACTATATGATATCACTCTTTTAACATACTTAGGGGTCATACAAAAACGCGCAAAAGAGTTTGCGCGCGCGCGACTCCGAACCTGCGACCCATGAGTTTCGACGTGCACTGAAAATGTACCAAAAAGCCACAAAATAATTCATATCTCGAATATGCCTGGATCAAATCCCATGATCTACCTATCATTCGATAGCTAATTTTTGGCTCTACGACGACAAAAATATGCGCCAAAAAGTATCAGTGATAGCTAAGGCCGAAATAGTGGCCTGAACATTCTGAACCCAAAAAAAGATCAAAAACGTCAATATATGAAAAAGTTTTGTATGAGAAAGTTGTTCGCCTTCTCGAGAGCTATAGAATGGTATATAACATGTGGCAACATCTTTAACTACAGCGAAGAAACGGAGGCCCAAAATGCGCTCCAAAAATTTGACAATTCACGGCCCTGGTAGGGCACTTTAATGATAACCCAGCCTAACCTATGTACACTCATATTGAAGCTCTCGTGAAAATCTGCATGATTTTGAAACTCTCATCCCGCTACGATCCCTATTCATAAACATATGAATTTTAGAAGGTTCGCTCCTAACAAATAAATTTGACCCTTCAATCGATAATATCTACAACTTCTAGTGTCCAAAAGTCGATAGTTCGACCATTTTCTGAAATCCCGTCAAAAACTCTACAATAGCAGTCAGTTTAATCAAAAGCGGACTTTGTAGATTCCGAGAAAAGGGGCAAATACCCTCTCAAAAAGTACCCCAAAAAGGTATGGTTTGCGCGGCGGCCTCTCACTGATCTACCAAAACTCGAAATGATCTCAACTCCAGGAATCATATTCATTTTTGAACGGGCTATCCGCCACTATTTTTTACATTTCTGTACGACCACCAGAAAAAAAGTTGCAGCCCGTCAAAGTCGCGAACCGCCCCAAATCAAAGTCACCTCGGACCAAAGTTTGGCCGCCCGCGCCGGTGCCGGCGCCAACCCTGAATTTTTGAAACCCACATATTCTGGTAGCCCAAGGGATAATCTACAACATGCAAAAAACCGCTTCCCCGTATCTCACTCCCACCGCCCGTAATACCTCTCGGCGCTATACCGGTCAATAAATTACAGTCGACTTTTAGATAATAATAGACTAGCGTGACTTCGTCACGCTACGGGCCTTTGGCCATTGTCAGTAGGCTCCAAGGGTTGTTGGTTGGGTTCTTCGTTTGTTGTTGGTTGACTCTGAGGGTTGTTTGTTGGCTCTATGCGTTGTTTGTTGGCTCTAAGGGTCGTTAGTTGGCTTAAAAAGGACAAAAGTCTGCTCTAGCGGCGCTACTGGAGGACCTGGGAGCATATAGTTACCCCCATTAGAAAGCCTGGAGTCGTTTGTATATGTTAGCACTTTTTTTATTTAACCAGAAGTTATATAAAAGCGCGCAAAAGGGTTTGCGCGCGCGCGACTCCGAACCTGCGACCCATGACTTTCGACGTGCAGAGAAAATAGCCCAAAAAGCCACATAATAATACATATCTCGAATATGCCTGAATCAAATCCCATGATCTACCTATCATTCGATAGCTAATTTTTGGCTCTACAATAAAAAAAATATGCGCCAAAAAGTCTCAGTGATAGCTAAGGCCGAAATAGTGGCCTGAACATTCTGACCATGAAAGTAGATCAAAAAAGGCAAAATATGAAAACGGTTTGTATGAGAAAGTTATTCGCCTTCACGAGAGCTACGGAATGGTATATAACATGTCGCAAAAACTTTAACTACCGAGGAAAAACGGAGGCCCAAAATGCGTTCCAAAAATTTCCCACTTCACGGCCCTGGCAGGGCACTTTAATGAAAAGCCTGACAAACCCAACTATACTCATATTGAAGCTCTCGTGAAACTCTGCATGATTCTGAAACTCTCATCCCTCTACCTTCCCTATTCATAAAGATATGAATTTTAGAAAGTTCGCTCCTAACAAAAAAATTTGACCCTTCAATCGATAATATCTAATACACCTAGTGCCCAAAAGTCGATAAGTCTACTATTAAAAGAAAGCCCGTCAAAAACTCTACAATCGGAGTCAGTTAGATCAAAAAGCGAATTTGTAGATTTCGAGAAAATGAGAAGAATGAGCCTAAAAAAGTACCCCAAAAACGTATGGTTTGCGCGCCGGTCTCGTACTGATCTACCAAAACTCGAATCGATCTCAACTTCTGGAATCATATTCATTTTTGGACGGGCTACACGAAACTATTTTTTTCATTTCTGTACGTCCACCAGAAAAAAAGTTGCAGCCCGTCAAAGTCGCAAAAGAGCCAAAATCGAAGTCGCCTCCGACCAAAGTTTGGGCGCCCGCGCCGGCGCCAACCCTAATTTTTTGAAACCCATATATTCGTGTAGTATCTTCCAGTATTTTTTTCATTCTCATATCTCTACCGGAAAAAAAGATACAACCCCTCAAAGTCGCTAAAGAGCCCAAATCCAACTCGCCTCCGCGCCAACTTCCGACGCCCGCGCCGGCGCCAATATCGAACCCAATTTTTTGAAACACATATATTCTTGTAGTCCGGAAACTTTTACATAATCTCCAAAAAACCGCTCCCCGATATCTCCACCCCACCGCCCGCTACACCTCTCCGCGCTATACCAGTCAATAAATAACAGTCGACTTTTATATAATAATAGACTAGCGTGACTTCGTCACGCTACGGGCCTTTGGCCATTGTCAGTAGGCTCCAAGGGTTGTTGGTTGACTATGTGTTGTTGTTTGGGTTGTTGTTTGTTGGCTCTAAGGGTTGTTAGTAGGCTCTAAAACGCAAAAGTCTGCTCTAGCACGGTCACCAACCTTGGTTTTGATGAGATAGAGCCACAAATTGACTACCTGGGCCTTTGAATTTCCGCTCATTGGAAAGCTTGCAGTCTTTAGTATATGTTAGCACTCTTATAATTTCATCAGGAGTCATACAAAAGCGCGCAAAAGAGTTTGCGCGCGCGCGACTCCGAACCTGCGACCCACGAGTTTCGACGTGCGCTGAAAATGCACCAAAAAGCCACAAAATAATTCATATCTCGAATATGCCTATATCAAATCACACGATCTACCTATCATTCGATAGCTAATTGTAGGCTCTACAATAAAAAAAATAAGCGCCAAAAAGTGTCAGTGATAGCTAAGGCCGAAATAGTGGCCTGAACCTTCTGACCCCGAAAGTAGACCAAAAATGTGAAAATATGAAAACATTTTGTATGAGAAAGTTGTTCTCCTTCTCGAGAGCTACCGAATGGTATATAACATGTGGCATAAGCTTTAACTACCGAGAAGAAACGGAGGTCCAAAGTGCGTTCCAAAAATTTGCCACTTCACGGCCCTGGCAGGGCACTTTAATGAAAAGCCAGCCTAACCTATGTATGCTCATATTGAAGCTCTCTTGAAACTCTGCATTAATCTGAAACTCTCATCCCTCTAACTTCCCTATTCATAAAGATATGAATTTTAGAAGGTTCGCTCCTAACAAAACAATTTGACCCTTCAATCGATAATATCTCATACGCCAAGTGTCCAAAAGTCGATAAGTCTACTATTAAAAGAAAGCCCGTCAAAAACTCTACAATCGGAGTCAGTTACATCAAAAGCGGAATTTGTAGATTTCGAGAAAATGAGATGAATGAGCCTAAAAAAGTACCCCAAAAACGTATGGTTTGCGCGCCGGCCTCGTACTGATCTACCAAAACTCGGAATGATCTCAACTCCAGGAATCATATTCATTTTTGAACGATCTATCTAACAGTATTTTTTTCATCCCCATATCTCAACAAGAAAAAAAGATACAACCTCTCAAAGTCGGCAAAGTGCCCAAATCAGAGTCGCCTCTGACCAAAGTTTGGCCGCCGGCGCCGGCGCCGGCGCACACCCTAATTTTTTGAAAACAACATATTCTTGTAGCCCAGACACTATTCCACAATCCGCAAAAAACAGCTACCCGATATCTCACCCCCACCGCCCACAGCACCTCTCCGCGCTATCCCGGTGAATAAATAACATACGACTTTTATATAATAAGAGACTAGCGTGACTTCGTCACGCTACGGGCCTTTGGCCCGGTCAATGGCCACCGGGGCTATCGCCCCGGAGGCCATTTCCCGATAAAAAGATAGTAAGTTGGGTCGTTAGTTGGCTCTAAGGGTTATTAGTTGGCTTAAAAAGGAGAAAAGTCAGTTCTAGCGACGTTAATGGACATCCTAGGTCTTTGAATTTCCGCTCATTAGAAAGCTTGGAGTCTTTAGTCTATGTCAGCACTCTTATAATTTCATCAGGAGTCATACAAAAGCGCGCAAAAGAGTTTGCGCGCGCGCGGATTCGAACCTGCGACCCATGTGTTTCGAAGTGCAGAGAAAATAGCCCAAAAAGCCACAAAATAATTCATATCTCGAATATTCCTGGATCAAATCCCATGATCTACCTATCATTCGATAGCTAATTTTTGGCTCTACAATAAAAAAAATATGCGCCAAAAAGTGTCAGTGATAGCTATGGCCGAAATAGTGGCCTAAACATTCTGACCCCAAAAGTAGATCAAAAATGACAAAATATGAAAATGTGTTGTATGAGAAAGTTGTTCTTCTTCTCGAGAGCTACAGAATGGTATATAATATGTGGCATAAGCTTTAACTACCGAGAAGAAACGGAGGCCCAAAATGCGTTCCAAAAATTTTCCACTTTACGGCCCTGGCAGGGCACTTTAATGAAGAGCCAGCCTATCCTATGTATACTCATATTGAAGCTCTCTTGAAACTCTGCATTAATCTGAAACTCTCATCCCTCTAACTTCCCTATTCATAAAGATATGAATTTTAGAAGGTTCGCTCCTAACAAAACAATTTGACCCTTCAATCGATAATATCTCATACGCCAAGTGTCCAAAAGTCGATAAGTCTACTATTAAAAGAAAGCCCGTCAAAAACTCTACAATCGCAGTCAGTTTAATCAAAAGCGGAATTTGTAGATTTCGAGAAAATGAGATAAACGACCCTAAAAAAGTACCCCAAAAACGTATGGTTTGCGCGCCGGGCTCTTTCTGATCTACCAAAGCTCGAAATTATCTCAGCTCCAGGAATCATATTCATTTTTGAACGACCTATCCACCAGTATTTTTTTCATCCTCATATCTCTACCCGGAAAAAAGATACAACCTCTCAAAGTCGACAAAGTGCCCAAATCGAACTCACCTCGGACCAAAGTTTGGGCGCCCGCGCCGGCGCCAATATCGAACCCAATTTTTTTAAACTCAAATATTCTTGTAGTCCGGAAACTTTTACATAATCCCCAAAAAACCGCTCCCCGATATCTCACCCCCACCGCCCGCTACACCTCTCCGCGCTATACCGGTCAATAAATAACAGTCGACTTTTATATAATAATAGACTAGCGGAGCTATGGGGGGACCTGCTTTCAGTATCTTTGCCCATTATCTCCCTTGGAGTCTCCGCTATGTCCTAGCATTTAGAACTTTGCATTGGGGGTCGAATTAAAACGCGCAAAATGGTTTGCCCGCGCGCGACTCCGAACCTGGGTCGTTAAGAAAATCTGCGTGTGATGAAAATGCACCAAAAAGCCACAAAATAATTCATATCTCGAATATGCCTGGATCGATTGCGTAGATCAAAAAAGTCAAAATATGAAAACGTTTTGTATGAGAAAGTTATTCGCCTTCTCGAGAGCTACAGAATGATATATAACATGTTGCCATAACACCAACTCCTGAGAAAAAACAGCCGCGGAAATACCCTCCCAAAATTTCGACATTTCACGGCCCCCTTAGGGTACTTTCCCGGAATCCCAGCCAAACGGGAGTAGGCTCATTTCAAAGCTCTCCAAAAACTAAATAATATTCTGAATGTTCCGTCCCGCTCCGATCCTAAATCTTCGAGTATTGATTTTTCAAAGGTTCGCTCCTAACAAAATGAGTCCGACTGTTTTTGCCCCCGATCGATATGACCCAATGTCTTTTTTTCCACATTGTATATATCAAAACATGCGCCTTGAAAAACTACATCATATATGTCGAAAGCAGAAAATGCGCCTTTTGAAAATTTGAGTTAGTGAGCAAATACAGAGTAAAAAAGGGCCAAAAAAGGGGGTCAAATTTTGGTCACGCCCCCTGGCCACGCCTGAGGCACTATGACCAAACCAACAAGGAATCTTAATAATTAAGACATGGGCTATCGACTCATATTTTTTTCATTAACCAATTCCTCTCCGTTCAAAAGATACAATCGCTCAAAGTGGCCAACCCAGCGCAAGCGTGCGCCGAAAAGTTGCAACTTTGACCGCTGGCGCCACCCCCAAACCCAAATCCCAAAAATTCGAAACCCATACCAAAACGTAGCCCCAATATTCATTTACCATCCTAAAAAAACCCCACCCCAAAATCTCACTCCCACCGCCCACAACGCCGCTCCGCGCAAACCCGGCCAATAAACCACAAGCGTTTCTAAGTATACACTCTAACTAGCGGAGCTATGGGGGGACCTGGTTTCAGTATCGCCGCCCATTATCTCCCTTGGAGTCTTGGCTATGTCCTAGCATTAAGAACTTTGCATTGAGGGTCGAATTAAAACGCGCAAAAGGGTTTGCCCGCGCGCGACTCCGAACCTGGGTCGTTAAGAAAATCTGCGTGCGATGAAAATGTACCAAAAAGCCACAAAATAATTCATATCTCGAATATGCCTAAACGAATTCGGACGTTCGAGATACCATTCGATAGCTAATTTTAGGCTCTATTCGAATAAAAATATGCCCCAAAAACTGTCAGTGATAGGTAAGGTCGAAAAAGTGGCCTAAACATTCTGACCCCAAAAGTAGGTCAAAAACGTAAATATATGAACATAGTTTGTATGAGACATTTGTTCGCCTTCTCAAAAGCTACAGAATCATATATAACATGTTGCCATACCACGAATCCCCGAGATAAAACAGCCACGGAAATGGCCTCCCAAAAATTCGACATTTCACGGCCCCCTCAGGGTACTTTACTGGAATCTCAGCCAAACGGGAGTAGGCTCATTCCAAAGCTCTCCTAAAACTGAACAATATTCTGAATGTCCCGTCTCGCTCCAATCCCAAATCTCCGAGTATTGATTTTTCAAAGGTTCACTCCTAACAAAATGGGTCCGCCTGTTTTTGCCCACGATCGATATGACCCAATGTCTTTTTTTCCACAATGTATATATCATTGCATGCGCCTTGAAAAACTGCATCATATATGTCGAAAGCAGAAAATGCGCCTTTTGAAAATTTGAGTTAGTGAGCAAATACAGAGCAAAAAAGGGCCAAAAAAGGGGGTCAAATTTTGGCCACGTCCCCTGGCCACCCCTGAGGCACTATCAACAAACCAACCAGGAATCTTAATAATTAAGACATGGGCTATCGACTCATATTTTTTTCATTCACCAATTCCTCTCCTTTCAAAAGATGCAATCGCTCAAAGTGGCCAACCCAGCGCAAGCGCGCGCCGAAAAGTTGCAAATTTGACCGCTGGCGCCACCCCCAAATCCAAATCCCAAAAATCCCAAACCAATACCAAAACGTAGCCCCAATATTCATTTACCATCCTAAAAAAACCACACTCGAAAATCTCAACCCCACCGCCCACGACGCCGCTCCGCGCGACCCCAGTAAATAATCCACAAGCGTTTCTAAGTATACACTCTAACAGCGGAGCTATGGGGGGACCTGGTTTCAGTATCTTTGCCCATTATCTCCCTTGGAGTGTCCGCTATGTCCTAGCATTGAATTTGTTTAGTTTTAGCTCATATAAAAGCGCGCAAAAGGGTTTGCCCGCGCGCGACTCCGAACCTGGGTCGTTAGAAAATCTGCGTGCGATGAAAATGTACCAAAAAGCCACAAAATAATTCATATCTCGAATATGCCTGAACGAATACCGACGAACAACCTATCATTCGATAGCTAATTTTTGGCTCTATCTTAATAAAAATATGCCCCAAAAAGTGTCAGTGATAGCTAAGGTCGAAAAAGTGGCCTAAACATTCTCGGACCAAAAGTAGATCAAAAACGTCGTTTTATGAAAAAGTTTTGTATGAGACATTTGTTCGCCTTCTCGAGAGCTACAGAATGATATATAACATGTAGGCATAATACCAATCCCCGAGAAAAGACAGCCGCGGAAATGGCCTCCCAAAAATTTGACATTTCAAGGCCCCCTCAGGACACCTTTTCCGAAACCCAGCCAAACGTAGTAGGCTCATTTCAAAGCTCTCCAAAAACTAAACAATATTCTGAATGTCCCATCCCGCTCCGGCCCCAAATCTCCGAGTATTGATTTTTCAAAGGTTCAGTCCTAACAAAATGGGTAAGCCTGTTTTTGCCCTTGATCGATATGACCCAATGTATTTAGCCCAACAATCTATATATCAGTGCATGCGCCTTGAAAAACTACATCAAATATGTCGAAAGCAGAAAATGCGCCTTTTGAAAATTTGAGTTAGTGAGAAAAAACAGAGCAAAAAAGGGCCAAAAATGGGGGTCAAATTTTGGTCACGCCCACTTCAAAGACCCTCGGGCGGAATTCGCCCAATTTGTGTCCTATTAATCATGAAGACATGCCCTATCAGTGACTATTTTTTTCAGCTTCCCATCTTCTCCGAAACAAAAGATATAAACGCTCAAACTCGCCAACCCAGCGTAAGCGCGTGCCAAAAAGTTGCAACTTTGACCGCCGGCACCGACACCAAACCCAAATCTCAAAAATTCCAAACCAATACCAAAACGTAGCCCCAATATTCATTTTCCATCCTAAAAAAACCCCACTCGAAAATCTCATCCCCACCGCCCACCACGCCGCTCCGCGCAAACCCGGTCAATAATGAACAAGCAATGCTAAGTATACACTCTAACTAGCGGAGCTATGGGGGGACCTGCTTTCAGTATCTTTGCCCATTATCTCCCTTGGAGTCTTCGCTATGTCCTAGCATTAAGAACTTTGCATTGGGGGTCGAATTAAAATGCGCAAAAGGGTTTGCCCGCGCGCGACTCCGAACCTGGGTCGTTAAGAAAATCTGCGTGCGATGAAAATGCACCAAAAAGCCACAAAATAAATCATATCTCGAATATGCCTTTATCAATTGCGACAATTGACATACCATTCGATAGCTAATTTTTGGCTCTATTCGAATAAAAATGTGCCCCAAAAAGTGTCAGTGATAGCTATGGTCGAAAAAGTGGCCTAAACATTCTCGGACCAACAGTAGATCAAAAATGTCGTTATATGAAAACGTTTTGTATGAGACATTTGTTCGCCTTCTCGAGAGCTACAGAATGATATAAAACATGTAGGCATAATACCAATCCCCGAGAAAAAACAGCCGCGGAAATGGCCTCCCAAAAATTTGACATTTCACGGCCAACTCAGGACACCTTTTCCGAAACCCAGCCAAACGTGAGTAGGCTCATTTCAAAGCTCTCCAAAAACTAAACAATATTCTGAATGTCCCATTCCGCTCCGGCCCCAAATCTCCGAGTATTGATTTTTCAAAGGTTCACTCCTAACAAAATGGGTCAGCCTGTTTTTGCCCTCGATCGATATGACCCAATGTATTTAGCCCAACAATCTATATATCAGTGCATGCGCCTTGAAAAACTACATCAAATATGTCGAAAGCAGAAAATGCGCCTTTTGAAAATTTGAGTTAGTGAGCAAATACAGATGAAAAAAGGGCCAAAAAACGGGGTAAAATTTTGGCCACGCCCACTTCAAAGACCCTCATTCGGAATTCGCCCAATTTGTGTCCTATTAATCTTGAAGACATTCCCTATCTGCCACTATTTTTTTCCTTACCCAACTCCTCTCCATTCAAAAGATACAAACGCTCAAACTCGCCAACCCAGCGCAACCGCGCGCCAAAAAGTTGCAACTTTGGCCGCCGGCGCCGACCCCAAACCCAAAACCCAAGAATACCAAACCAATACCAAAACGTAGCCCCAATATTCATTTACCATCCTAAAAAAACCCCACTCGAAAATCTCAACTCCCCCGCCCACGACGCCGCTCCGCGCAAACCCGGTAAATAAACCACAAGCAATGCTAAGTATACACTCTAACTAGCGGAGCTATGGGGGGACCTGGTTTCAGTATCTTTGCCCATTATCTCCCTTGGAGTGTGAGCTATGTCCTAGCCTTTTAATCTTTGCATTAGGGGTGATATAAAAACGCGCAAAAGAGTTTGCTCGCGCGCGGATTCGAACCTGGGTCGGTAGAAAATCTGCGTGCGATGAAATTGCACCAAAAAGCCACAAAATAATTCATATCTCAAATATGCCTGGATCGATTGCGACGATTGACATACCATTCGATAGCTAATTTTAGGCTCTATTCGAATAAAAATATGCCCCAAAAAGTGTCAGTGATAGCTAAGGTCGAAAAAGTGGCCTAAACCTTCTGGCCCCAAAAGTAGATCAAAAAAATCGAAATATCAAAACCGTTTGTATGAGACATTTGTTCGCCTTCTCGAGAGCTACAGAATGATATATAACATGTTGCCATAAGGCCAATCTTCGAGAAAAAACAGGCGCGGAAAGGGCCTCCCAAAATTTTGAGAATTCACGGCCCCCTCAGGGTACTTTCCCATAATCCCAGCCAAACGGGAGTAGGCTCATTTCAAAGCTCTCGTAAAACTGTTCAATGTTATGAATGACACAACCCGCTCCGTTCCCGAATCTCCGAGTATTGATTTTTCAAAGGTTCGCTCCTAACAAAATGTGTTCGCTACATTATCGATCGCTGTCGGAAAACTATTGCCCTGAGGGGGGAGGAAACCATGTCAGATGGTGTATTTCGAGGAGTTCTTTCGAATAAGGACAAAAAATTGACATGTTTCATATAGCGTTTTCGAGATAGTGAGCAAATACAGAGCAAAAAAGGGCCAAAAAACGGGGTAAAATTTTGGCCACGCCCACAGGAAAGACCCTCGGGTGGAATTCGCCCAATTTGTATCCTATTAATCTTAAAGACATGCTCTATCAACTACTATTTTTTCCAGCTTCCCATCTTCTCCGAAACAAAAGATGCAAACGCTCAAAGTGGCCAACCCAGCGCAAGCGCGCGCCGAAAAGTTGCAACTTTGGCCGCTGGCGCCACCCCCAAACCCAAATTCCAAAAATCCGAAACCCATACCAAAACGTAGCCCCAATATTCATTTACCATCCTAAAAAAAACCCACTCGAAAATCTCAACTCCCCCGCCTGCCACGCCGCTCCGCGCAAACCCCGGCAATAATCGACAAGCGTTTCTAAGTATACTCTCTAACTAGCGGAGCTATGGGGGGACCTGGTTTCAGTATCTTTGCCCATTATCTCCCTTGGAGTCTCCGCTATGTCCTAGCATTATGAACTTTGCTTTGGGGGTCATATAAAAACGCGCAAAAGGGTTTGCCCGCGCGCGACTCCGAACCTGGGTCGTTAGAAAATCTGCGTGCCATGAAAATGCACCAAAAAGCCACAAAATAATTCATATCTCGAATATGCCAGAACGAATACCGTCGAACAACCTATCATTCGATAGCTAATTTTAGGCTCTATTCGAATAAAAATATGCGCCAAAACGTGTCAGTGATAGCTAAGGTCGAAAAAGTGGCCTAAACCTTCTGACCCCAAAAGTAGATCAAAAACATCGAAATATGAAGACATTTTGTATGACACATTTGTTCGCCTTCTCGAGAGCTACAGAATGATATATAACATGTAGGCATAATACCAATCCCCGAGAAAAAACAGCCGCGGAAAGCGCCTCCCAAAATTTTGAGAATTCACGGCCCCCTCAGGGTACTTTCCCGGAATTCCAGCCAAACGGGAGTAGTCTCATTTCAAAGCTCTCCAAAAACTAAACAATAATATGAATGTCCCATCCCGCTCCGGTCCCAAATCTCCGAGTATTGATTTTTCAAAGATTCGCTATTAACAAAATGGGTCCGCCTGTTTTTGCCCCAGATCGATATGACCCAATGTATTTAGCCCCACAATCTATATATCAGTGAATGCGCCTTGAAAAACTACATCATATATGTCGAAAGCAGAAAAAGTTAATTTTGAAAATTCAAGTTAGTGAGCAAAAACAGAGCAAAAAAGGGCCAAAAAAGGGGGTCAAAATTTGGCCACGCCCCCTGGCCACCCCTGAGGCACTATCAACAAATCAACCAGGAATCTTAATAATTAAGACATGGGCTATCGACTCATATTCTTTTCATTCCCCAATTAATCTCCGTTCAAAAGATCCAATAGCTCAAAGTGGCCAAACCAGCGCAACCTCGCGCCAAAAAGTTGCAACTTTGGCCGCCGGCGCCGACCCCAAAACCAAAACCCAAAAATCCCAAACCAATACCAAAACGTAGCCCCAATATTCATTTACCATCCTAAAAAAACCCCACTCGAAAATCTCAACTCCCCCGCCCACCACGCCGCTCCGCGCAAACCCAGTAAATATTGAACAAGCAATGCTAAGTAGATTCTCTAACTAGCGGAGCTATGGGGGGACCTGGTTTCAGTATCTTTGCCCATTATCTCCCTTGGAGTGCGCGCTATGTCCTAGCATTTTAATCTTTGCATTGGGGGTCATATAAAAGCGCGCAAAAGGGTTTGCCCGCGCGCGACTCCCAACCTGGGTCGTTAGAAAATCTGCGTGCGATGAAAATGTACCAAAAAGCCACAAAATAATTCATATCTCGAATATAACTGAACGAATCTTGACGACCAACATACCATTCGATAGCTAATTTTAGGCTCTATCTTAATAAAAATATGCCCCAAAAAGTGTCAGTGATAGCTAAGGTCGAAAAAGTGGCCTGAACCTTCTGACCCCAAGAGTAGATCAAAAACATCGGAATATCAAAACGGTTTGTATGAGAAAGTTGTTCGCCTTCTCAAAAGCTACAGAATCATATATAACATGTTGCCATACCACGAATTCCCGAAATAAAACAGCCAAGGAAATGGCCTCACAAAATTTTGAGATTTCACGGCCCCCTCAGGGTACTTTCCCGGAATCCCAGCCAAACGGGAATAGGCTCATTCCAAAGCTCTCGTAAAACTGTACAATATTCAGAATGTCACGTCCCACTACAATCCCAAATCTCCGAGTATTGATTTTTCAAAGGTTCGCTCCTAACAAAATGGGCCCGCCTGTTTTTGCCCTCGATCGATATGACCCAATGTCTTTTTTTCCACAATGTACATATCAAAACATGCGCCTTGAAAAACTACATCATATATGTCGGAAAGAGAAAAAGTTAATTTTGAAAATTTGAGTTAGTGAGAAAAAACAGAGCAAAAAAGGGCCAAAAAACGGGGTAAAAGTTTGGCCACGCCCACTTCCTATACCCTCTGGCGGAATTCGCCCAATTTGTGTCCTATTAATCTTGAAGACATTCCCTATCTGCCACTATTTTTTCCAGCTTCCCATCTTCTCCGAAACAAAAGATACAAACGCTCAAAGTCGCCAACCCAGCGCAACCTCGCGCCGAAATGTTGCAACTTTGGCCGCCGGCGCCACCCCCAAACCCAAAACCGAAAAATCCCAAACCATTACCAAAACGTAGCCCCAATATTCATTTACCTCCTAAAAAAAACCCCACTCGAAAATCTCAACCCCGCCGCCCACTACGCCGCTCCGCGCAAACCCAGTCAATAAACCACAAGCGTTTCTAAGTATACTTTCTAACTAGATTCATCACCCATTTTCAGCAGAACAGACAGGCTACCGTAGAATCTCCACGCTCAATGCATCGAATTTAGGTCCAGGGATCCCAATCACGGACGAGGAACAAATGGTGAAGATGATCGACATGGTACTCTCCCACTCAGACTTCAACCATGACGGATTCATCGACTACGGAGAGTACTTGAAGAAGCAAGAAGATGAGGAGAAGAGCAAGGAGAGCAAGCCAGCTTAGCCACGCCCACCCCCTCCAGCCATTCCGCCACTTGCCCTGTCTAATTACAACTTATCTTTGACCGTCGATGAAAATTCGGTGTCGATGGGTAAATTGTCCGAATATGTGGACAAGCAGAGAATAAGCTGCCGATCGGGTAAAAGTGGTAGACTTATGGGTCCAGACTTGGTCGCAAGTCGCTTTCACTCATCTTGTATTCTTTTTTTATTCTTCTGATCAATAAATGACATGAACATTTAACGATGCGAGGTTTGCTCTCCGAACTTCTTCTGAATCTTGACCCGCCGCATTTCCTCGAAAACTTCAGCAACACGCTTCACAGAGCGAGGGTTTAGAAGCTTGGCCTGCAATGGGATTTGCTCACTCAGTTTCTATAAGAATAGAAGAAGGCGTTCTTTAGTTGAGAAAAGAGCAAATAGAAATTGGTTGCTAGAGAAGAAAAGAGCTGACTTCAAGGCGATCTCTGACCAGCCGTCCCTCAGAAGGAGCCTCTCTCTTCTTCCGCTCTTCCTTTCTCTTCCTCTTTGTTGCTGGCTGCAGAGATGTGCCAAGAGATCCTTCCAGATCTCTCATGTATTCTTCTTCTTCCCTCTTCTCTGATAAGGCTGCTTGCTCGGAAGACTCGGGTTGTTCTTCCAGAGGGAATCCCATCTCATCTCGCTCGACGATCACTCCGTGCACGGGGCATCTACAATTAACTACCATCAAGGGAATTCTACGGAATCCAGAAAGGCTGCGAAGAATCAAACCGTGAAATATCCATTCGAGGGCAGAGTTTGCCATTCTTCAGAGGTGTTCGACAGGGCTTCTTCCCTCTCAATTCCTGGCCTACGAATGTCATCATCCTCGTCGCATACACTTATCGACTCTCTGCACGCTCTTCTCTGAAGACAAGTCTTATTGCCATTGCAGGCTTGAATCATAAAAAAAGAAAAAAAGGAACCGATCTTCAGGAGCACGCCAGAATCTGTGCGAGTCAGAATTGTTGTTGACAATCTGTGCTGGTCCGACGTTCTTCTCTCCCCAGTACTTGAGATCCAATCCGAATGCAATTCGAGGGGGCCTTGAATCATTCTCCTCTGTCCTACAATTCTGTCGATCATCTTTGCTCGTTCCTGCCACATCCTCGGCCATTACTCTGCTTCCTCCAGAAAACTCTGCTATCAATGACGACAGCAATAGTGGCTCGACTTCTGTAAGGATAGCGTGTTCATAGAAATGGAATTCACCGAAAATAAAGCTACCAAAATGAAGAAATTGTATTACTCGTGAAAAGAATTCTGGAATAAAAGAATATAAATTGAAACCTTCTTCAACTTCTACGAACTCGTCCTCCTCGCCATCGCTGCCCACATTCTTCTCCCGTTCCTTGGTAGCATTCCGTTCCAACTCCTTGATCTTCTCCATCTGATTGAGCATCTCCCGCGGCATGCTCAGCAGTTCACTCACAAGAGAACCCGCAGAAATGTTTCCAGAGGTCTCGCGAATCCAGCTAAAGTGAGAAAAGTAAATTAAAGAGAGAAGATTAATAGAATACCTGGCAAGTCTTTTTTCGTAGGAAGAGAGCATCTTGGCAGCATCTCTGATGGTTTGGAAGATATTTTCATTTGCTTCATTGACTACGATAGAAGGGACGCTCTTGTGTAGAGAAACGAGGATCTCTTCTCCGTTTCTATAGCCATGAGCGGACGCAGAAGAGGGAACCAGCTCCTAAACTAGAAAAATAATAAAAAAGCCAAAAGAGAAGTCTTTAGGAACAACTCGAAAAAAAAATCAAGAGCTGTATATCGCTAACATTCGAATTCCCATCCCCAGAAGGATTGTTACTGTCGAAGAATCCATGGGCTGGAATAAGCAGGAAGAGTGCACTTCTTGCTTCTTCAATCACTCTTTTCATCTCTTCCTTCGATTCCTCGAACTCGCGCCTGACACCTTCAGCAACCTTAAATCCTCTTTTGTCTTTGAATGAGTAGAACTTCATCAGTTTGCTGCTGACTTCCTGAGCCTTCCGCGCCTTCTTAGCCTCGGCGGCTTCCTTTCTTCTCCTCTCAACGCTCGTCTCGGCCGACGAGTGCATCGTTTTCAGCGACGCTAATTTGTTGACTGCCTAAATCCAATAGTGCACCATCAACACTCCTCTCTTTTATGCCATTAACTATAGATTAAAATGAATAAATGGCTTACACTCTTCAGTGGAACATATGCTTCTCCAAAGCGATCGTCCCATCTTTTGAAGGTTGATATGGCGGCTAGCTTTAGTTTCTCTGCCTCGCCACGTGACCCCGGCAATGGATAGTGCAAGGGGTCAGTTTCGGCCACCAGAACCAGGACCTCCTTATAATGAAAGAACAATAAAAATTTGAAACCCGAAAACAATGAGAAATGAAAGAGAAGTAGAAACCATGAGATGTGTGTTGAAAGAGAGACGGAAGCTGCAGCTTCGACAGTAGAAGTAGTCAGTGACTTGGAGAGCGTAGAGACGAGTGACACTTGAAGATGATCCCAGAAAGCTCAGAAGAAGTATGGGAAGGCTCTCGGCTTCGGCCTCCGATCCTCTGACCATGTCGCGGAGAAGGCGAAATGTCTTCTTCTCCGTACTGAACTAACCGTCATCTTCAAACTGAAAAGCAAGCATCTTTACTGGCTAAAAGCAGAAGGGCAAGTTTACCTCAGCTAACGACTTGGAAAGCAATTGACGAGACTCATTAGCACTTCTCTCATGGCTCATGCTCAGCAATGCAAGTATTAGTGCGTCGCGAGCAGAAATGACATATTTCGCAACTCTCGAAGAACATGCCACTGCATACAGTACCTAATTCATCTTGCTACACCATATTTGGCTCGGTTGCAGCGAAGAGATTATCCGTAAAGACATGGGATAACGTGAAATATTAACCTCTACTTTCGAATATAAATCATTTTCCGAAACCAGGGATATTTTCTTCGACAGAGCCTGCCCAGAGACTTCCCCTAACTTCTGTTGAGAAGAGAGAGAGAGAAGAGAGCATGAAAGAGGGACAGTGACGGGTGGCGCGTGAATGAGAAGGGAGAGAGAGAAAAGGGGGAGGAAGGGAGTAGAAGAAGTGAAAGGGGAGAGCGGGGACAGAGGAGAAGGAATGCTGTGGTGGCACCTGGTACTCCTGGCCCCCCTCCTCCCCTTCCAGGGCTTCTCTTCTCCCCACGAGAGATGCGACCGACTCCGTGGCAGAGCACATGCTCTCTGCAGGGAAACACTCATCGGAGCCGAACCTCTCCTCGCACACAACGGTACTCTTTCTCTCCTTCTCTATCCTCACTTTCAATCTCTCCCTCTCTTCCATCTCTCTCTCTCCCTCTCTCTCTCTCTCTTTTTCTTTCTCTCTCTCTTTCTTTCTCTTCTTTCTCTCTTCTTCCTGTTGATAGTCTATATCCATCTTTGCCATCTCAGTTGCATTCCTGCAATCAGAAGCATCCCCTGACAAGAAGTTGTAACTGAATGATTCATAAGTGTTCTGAACGAGCTGACCAAAGTGTTTCTCTGAATCTTTTAGATGTCCCTCGCTTGTTAATTCACTCACCCACATTCTCTTTCTCCACCACACTCTCTTTCTCTCACTATCTCCCTCCTTTGTCTTAAACTTTCCATCTCTCTTCTCTCATTGTCCTTTTTTTGTTGAACAAGCATGTCCTCGTCAAAGCAAGGCAGCACTCGGAAGGGAATCAATCGACCTCTTTGCTAGACTTCGGAAAAAAGACACAAAAAAGGTTGGAGAGAGTGTGAGAGGTTGAAAGAAGATCCATTGGACACTTTCCCTCGCCTTCCTTTCACTCTTTGCAAGGCCCATCATTCTCTCTCTCACTCTCTCTCTCTCACTCTCTCTCTCACTCTCTGTCTCACTGTCTTTCTCTCTCAATCTGTTCGCTTTCATTCTCATTATCTTCCTGCCAAGCCTTTTTTTGCGGTTGAAGCCATTCATTGTCAGATATCGAGAATGATTGTTAACTACATTTGTTTCTCTCTCATTAACTTCTAACTGAGATGTCTTATCTTTATCTGTTCATCTCTGTTTCAGTTTCTCTTCCATCTCTCTCTCTCTTCATCTCTACCTCTCTCCCTCTCTCCATCTCCATCTCTCCCTCTATCTCTCTCCCTCTTTCCATCTCTCTGTCCCTGTCTCCATCTTTCTCTCCCTCTCTCCCTCTCTCCCTCTCTCCATCTCTCTCCCTCTCTCCTCTCTCCCTCTCTCTCCCTCTCTCTTTCCCTCTCTTCATCTCTCTCTCTCTCTCTCTCTCTCTCTCTCTCTCTCTCTCCATCTCTCAGCTGATGTGTGCTGCTCTCTGCTGTGGTCATCTGAGTGCGAGAGTGCCTGCGAGTCTTCGATGCGAGATGTGGAGAGGGAGGTGGGGGAGCGTCTTCACGTGCTGCAGAAGTGCATTCTGCCCACTCTTCCTCCCCTCACTAAGAAGATCCGCCGCAAGTCGAGATGCCTCAGGGCTAGTTTTAATAGTTATTTCTTTTAAAATATTATCCTTATGCTTAGACTGTGAAAGACTGCAGGCTTTTCTCTTGCATGTAAATGAAATTGTAAAAATAGAAGGGAGGTCTTTGCAGGACTCTTTCCACAGACGCAACAATTGCTTCTCTGGCTGCATCTCCCGCCAACTCGAGGAGAGAATCGGCTTCAGATACAATGTTTCTCTCCACTGCGCTCTCCTCTCTTCACTCGTAGACAAGGACCCCTGCATCGGCAGGAGGATCGAACAGTGAATTCCCTTCCCCTTGCAATATCCATGCAACTCATCCTCCACTGCAAGCTTATCCTTTATTTCTCTTGCTTTTCTTGATGTATTTATTTATTTATATTTGTCACTGTTGTTCATTCTCCTCTTCTCTTTTTCTTGACTGGAGGTTTCTTCCATTAAAAACGGTGTTGTTATTCCAACATTCTCAAATATATCGCTTTATTGATTCATATTTCTGTGAACAAAACATTCCTCATTCACTTCTGTTAATATTTTTCCAGTTTTATTAAACTAGCAGCTTCATCAGTCCCCGCTTTACAGATTACGGTAGAAGAAAAAAGCAAGATTGGCAAGACAGAAAGGAATGACAGTGAGAGTACGCAAGAAACAGAGACGGAGAAAAAAAGAAATGGCTCGGAGCCATGCCCTTCTCCCTTCAGCCATCATTCCACTGAAGACGCATTTCGGAAAGAGAAGAATGAGAATGGAAGGTCGAGAAGAGAGGGACAATGTGAACAAGAGACAGAAAGAGAGAGACAGAGGGAGAGAGAGAGCGAAAGAGGGAGAGACAGAGGGAGGGAGAGAGCGAAAGAGAGAGAGAGAGAGAGAGAGAGCGAAAGAGGGAGAGAGCGAAAGAGAGAGAGACAGAGGGAGAGAGAATTCAGGAAGTCAGAAGACAGCTCCATCCTTATTGGACAAGACAGAAGGCAGAGAGTTTGGAAGAGAACGTAAAAGCTAGAGACAATAGAGAGAGAAAAGCAATGGCATGGACCGCAATGACTCAAAGAGATACCACTTACAGTAGTTTAAGGAGAAGGCGAGAGAGAGAAGAAGCAGAGAAAGAGAGAGTGGAAGGGAAGTGCTGGAAGAATTGAAGGAGGAGAATGTTAGTGCTCCCTTGAGGGAGGAAGATTTGGAGAGATCTCATCGCAAGTACCAGAACAATTCGCGTTTTTAACGCAAGTAGTGAGAACAACAATAAATATTATTGCAGCTAAAAGCACATATCGAATTTAATTGAATAAAGACGTAAGAAAAATAAAGAAATGGGACCCATAGTTGTGTCTATCAGCAAGAAACTTAAGTATGAGAAGAACGTAAAATGTGATTGCAAATATGAATACATGGAATCATAGAAATAATGAGAAATAAGTCATGAAGAACTGTTTCTGTGTGGACAAATGGGAAATAGAAGAGCGAGAGTGGAGAGGAGATCAAGAGAGAAGGAAGGATCCAGGAGGCTCATCAGCTGGTGGTAAGTCATTGCTTGAGCTGCACACTTCTCACACATCCCAGAAGGAGAAGCAGTGGATGAGCACGACGATGTCGGCGCTCAATTTATACTTTTATTACTCTCCTTTCAGGACCCATCCACACACAAACATGGTTCCTTTCATTTGTACCTGATACATTAAGGATGATGAAAATGGACAACTTGGTTCTGGCTGGAGATGTGGGGGAGAAGAAGGCACAGTCTGCTGAGAGAGAATCAGCAGCTTCTCCTTCTTCTGCCGCCTCCTCAGCTTGATCTGATCCGCCATGAGCTTCTGCCTCTCCACCACAACCTGCAAAGGAAGTCTCTCTCTCCCTTTCTCTCTCTCTCTCTCTCCTCTCTGCTTCTTTCTCTCTCCTAATGCCTTTCATTCTCCCTCTTTTCCCTATCTTTATCTATAAACCTGGCACTTGGCGCATTGACAGTCTCTAAATGGACAGTTTCTTTTGTGACCCTTCAGGCGATTCTGCGTATTGTGCTGTGCACAGCGTTGACAATTCGGACGTCTCTCTGAATACAACTATGAGATGAATAGAAAGAGAGAGAGAGAGAGAGAGAGAGAGAGAGAGAGAGGGAGAGAGAAGGAAACAGACAGATAGACATAGCTGAGGAGAGAGAGAAAGAGAGTGGAAGGGAAGGAGGGAGAGATAATATTTTCTTCAAATGTGGCCTTGGATGTTCGGGAAAGGTGGATAAGGTAATAGGTGAGAGGCACATAAAGGAAAGAAGGAGAGAAAAAAGAGTGAGAGAGAGATATTAACAGTGAAAGGGATGACGAAAAGAGAAAGCTGTTAGTTGTGCAATACAGAACCAGCATACGATGTACCATTGATTCTCAACAATAGATCTCAAAAGTGCTTTAGTTTGAGACCCCTGCAACATATGGATGGTTAGCAATCAAATAGTTTATACATTCAATTGGTTTGAAATCGAAAGACGAACAAAGTGTTCAATTATGGTTTTTCACCTTTGTTGTTCGCAGCGGAGTTGTCAGAGGAGAGAACAGGATTAGGAGGAGATTCAACGGGCGGGGTTGACGAACACTCCGAAGGACTCGCTGGAGAAGTCTGCTGAGTTGAGGAGGAACGGGGAAAGACTCCTTCATCCACTGGATCTGCTCGCAATCTACAGTTCAACTCTCGACGGCGAGAAATCATCTACAATCGGAATAATTCTATAGCATATATAGATTGTCAACAAAAAGAGAGTGAGAGAGAAAGAGAATTAGTGAGAGGGAGAGGGATAGAGGGAGAGGATGAACTGACTAGGCAATCTCCGCACTGGCAGTATCTGAACTGGCATTCACTCTTATGGTTCTTCCTCTTGAGATGGAGCCCGTGGTTCAGGCATCTCTGGCAGAAGTAAACTCTCTTCTCTTCCCGAGCAGAGCTGAGCACGAAAGGCGACAGCCTCACTCCGCCCGCTGCGAACAACTCCGGCACCATCTCCTCGATGTTCATCTCCTGTCTTCAACTCGCGAGTGTGCCAGGCAGACAAGGCAACTGAGATGTGGCCTTCTTCTCTTCTCCTCCACTTCTCTCTCTCTTTTCCTCTATCTCTCCCATCTCTCTCTCTTCTTCTCTCTCTCTCTCTCTCCTTCCCTCTCTCTTCCCTATTCTGCCTCTCGACCTCTTCCGCATACTCCCTCTCTTTTCACTACGGTGCTGCGCGTGAGCAGGCCACGCCCACTTATGTTTCATTGGTTAGAAGGAAGCACGCTTATGAGGCTCACCATAGAAACCCATATATTATTCTCACCATATACCCTTCCACTCTGTATCAATAAAAAAAAATCACTGATAATAACTGGAGGCAAGATGAAATGAAAAATATTACGTATTTTGGATAATTGTAAGCATTGAACACTCTGATGTGAAGAAGAACTCGGGCTTTAGTTGAAAACGTATTTAGATGAAGAATATTTTGCAAATCTCTCAACGGCTTTTCACAGCCATTGGAAAGTAGATAATCGGAGAAATTATATTTCATGCCAACATAAAGCGAGAATTCAGAATAAACACAACGATTTAAGCATCAAGTCTTGTCTTAAAAACAGAATCTTTGCACAAAACAGTTAACGGCACGGCTCAGGTAGAATGGTGAAGAGAAAGAGAAGGACCATGTGATAATTCAAGGAGCCGGCGAGGACATCAGAATTTTCTGAGGATCGAAGAAGAAACAGCACCATTCCTGTCAGATTTTTGAAGGGAATTTATGTGAAAGTGTCGAGGACGAATGGTAAGTGAAGGAGATAAAGAAGAAGAGACAAAAAGAGAGGAAGAGAGGGCATCGGAGAGAGAGAGAGAGAGAGAGAGAGAGGAGAGAGAGAGGATAGAAAGGAAGAGTGGAAGAATGAAGTGTTGTGAAAAAGTGAAAGCGAGTAGGAAGAAAGCGACCGAGTCACAGCCCGCCGTCGCCTTTCTGCCCTCCCCCCCCCTTAAACTCCCATAAATAAATCGGAGAATAAGGGAAAAAAAGCTGATCGCGCAAGCAGAGGACCACACACGGGAGGAGACATTGAAGGGCAGATGGCAAAGGACGTTCAGGGACAAGGGGCGAGAGAGCATAGAAGGGCGAGAGAGCATGGTAGAGCGAGAGAGCATGGAACAGGCATGAAAAAAACAAAGGAGTACCATCGGTAATCGAGATAAAATTAAGCAGGAGAAGGCTTTTGGTCCTCCGTTATTTTTCTCTCTATAAATATACATTTAGCGAGACAAATATGTTGTAACCTTTTCAATCTCTACTTTTTTTTCTAATCTGACTTTAATCTAGAAAGGATAAAAATGGCATTCAAATTGTTAAACTAGAAAAAGGAATCGACAACAAAGGTCTTGAGAGGAATGAGCGTAGCAGAGAAAGAATGAGAAGAGTTCAATGAAAACCAAGTTGTAAAAGGGCAACAAATTCAACATGTGAGGTCCTTTTTCCTTCGAGCCTTTCCGCGTGTTGGGAGAAGGGATCTCCGTCTCAAAATACGCGGAATCAGAGGAAGAAAAGAGCGGGAATGATCAGAAGTCACAGGTTCATTCTGGCCGTAACAAACAAAAATACTCGTGTCTTTTCTTAGACACTTCTTCCAATGCATTGGACTACTTTATTCTTCACCTTTTCATTTCTTTGTAAATCTGCCATTGATACGCATTGCGCATCATACACGAGGGATGTGGCATCTAGGAAGCAGAGAACTGAAATGAAGGAGAGACACACGAGAATTGGAGACAGAGAAGGAGGGAGAAAGAGAGGGAGAGAGAGCTAGAATAAGAAAGAGAATGAGAGAGATAAGCGAGAGAGAGAACGGCGAAGTGGAGAGAAAGAAAGTCGGCCATCGGATGGATTGCTTCTTTCCTCATGGGCGCCAGAGATGCCGGATATGGCTTTTCGTTAGACTTTGAGGGCGTAGAAGGAAAGACCGAAGCATGTGGGGAAGACCAATCTAAACGTCTTTATTATAGCAGATGAAGGGAACGGAAGAGAAGGGAAGAGAGAAATATTGAGAGAGGAGGTAGTACCAGAGAAAGGAAATGAAGTGAGAGAAAAGAGAGAAAGGATGAGAGAGGAAGGGAGTGTCAGAGAGAGGAGATGAAATGAGAGAAGAGAGAGAAATGATGAGAGAGGAAGAGAGTGTCAGAGAAAGGAGATGAAGTGAGAGAAGAGAGAGAAATGATGAGAGAGGAAGAGAGTGTCAAAGAAAGGAGATGAAGTGAGAGAAGAGAGAGAAATGATGAGAGAGGAAGAGAGTATCAGAGAAAGGAGATGAAGTGAGAGAAGAGAGAGAAATGATGAGAGAGGAAGAGAGTGTCAGAGAAAGGAGATGTGAGAGAAGAGAGAGAAATGATGAGAGAGGAAGAGAGTGTCAGAGAAAGGAGATGAAGTGAGAGAAGAGAGAGAAATGATGAGAGAGGAAGAGAGTGTCAGAGAAAGGAGATGAAGTGAGAGAAGAGAGAGAAATGATGAGAGAGGAAGAGAGTGTCAGAGAAAGGAGATGAAGTGAGAGAAGAGAGAGAAACGGTGAGAGAAGATGCAAACAGTTTGAATATTCTGCCGTTTCTTGCGATATCTCAATGCAGCTCTCGCTCTCTTTCATAAGCCAACTCACTCTTTGCCATCTACCAGATTCTGTCATCGAGGGCATCTACCATACAACTCAATTACATCATTACATCAAACACCTCGCGGAAGCACTCTAATGTTCGAGCAATGAAGCTGCTGGGAGAACAAGTGGAGAGAGGAGAAGAAAGAAGTGGCTGAAGGAAGAGGGAAAGAGAAAAAGAGAGAAAGAGAGAAAGAGAGAAAGAGAGAAAGAGAGAAAGAGAGACCACGAGGAGCAAGAGGAGAGGAGGGGTGGGAGCGTGCAAGTAGACATTAGGAAGAGCAATAATGCCGAAAGGAGCCGAAAAAGTTGGCCGGAGAGGGAGGGCCACCTCCATCCTTCGGCGATCATTTTTAAGCGTTAAACCGGGCCGAGATGGAAAAGGGAACCTCCGAGTCTCATCTACAAGAAAAGTGAGGATGTGGACACAATTATAGGGAAGCAACTTATTTTCTCGAAGAAAATTGTTCCACAGTGTTAAGGAGCGAGCCCTGGTAATATTGCATAGAAATATTTGAGAATACTTAGGATAATTTCAGTATTTATACATGTTAAATTTGTCGAATTTCACCTTTTAATATCGCAATGTCGTGTGCTGTTTCAGCATACATTTCGTTTTAAGAAATGTAGATAAATAGAACTAAAAAAAAATAAACTTCGCATTTCCACTGAACCACTTCCAAAGATCTGTATTTATCATTATTAATACTACTTGTATTATTTTAGATTGTTTTCTTTCTGCGCACTTTCGGTTAGATTTATATATTTTTATTGGCACAAAAACTATAAAGGACATGCACATTTGAAATATTCTAGATTCTGTATTTTTGTAAAATACTCGTTCTACTCCCCCATGCCATAAAGAGTTAATCGAAGTAAATCTTTAGCTAATATAATGAGAATGTAATATGAGGAGGAAAGTGGCGAGGAGTTGTCTGGACGTCGCGGCTCTCTTCCTCTTCCATGCTCTCTCGCTCATTTCCATTCAATCGCCACGATCGACGAAGGGCTCCACACAAATCACACGACGACGAATACGAAAAAAGACACTCGATTGGCCCTTCACAGCTGCAAATTGAAAGCAAAGCCAGGCAACTGCTGCAGCATAAGAGAGACAGAGAGAGAGAGAGAGACAGAGATAAAGAGAGAGGGGGAGAGAGGGTGCGAGGAGAGAAGAGAAAGAGAGAGACTGGATAAAGACAAAGAAAGGGCAAGAAAGAGAGATGAGTGAGAGAGAAGAGCGGAAGCGAAGAACATCTGTAACTAGTGTGCGGCGTCTATCTTTTTTTGCATCTCTCAACCACACAGCCAGTGATAGACCACCCGCAGCCATGCTCGAGGCTTGTCGCCACCACTCTAAGAAAATAACCATCAAACATTGCCTGAGGTGTCTAGCAAATGAGAGACAGAGAAAGAGAGAAATAGTGGAAGAGAGGAAGGTAGAGAGATCGAGAGAGAAAGCAAAAGAGAAAAAGTGACATAGGGAGAGGAGAAAGAGATATAGAGAGAGAAGAGAATGCAGAAATATAAATACGGAGAGAGAGAGAGAACGGGAAATTACAGTGGGATAACTAATTATATAAAACTACAAGCCACTTTACTTCCCTTTTTTGGAATATATGTTTTCACTTTTTGACTGTCATAACATTCACATATCTGACTAAAATGCATGGTTTAGACTGTTAATGAGCACTAACCATGAGCATTAAACTTTTACGGCTAGCAAACTATGCTGCAAATATTTTTTTCTCGCTCTTCTTTGCGAGAAATGCAGTATTAATGTATGACTGGCATGAACTGAAGAAGCCTGTTACGAAAAATGGGCATCTCAACAGTGAAAACAATGCGAGTAACGAAAAGCGCGAACAGAGGAAACGGGTCTATTCACAATCAACTATACAATCTCTTCTCTCTTCACTAACTTCGTATATACAGTCCCGCCCAGGATCTTGGTACCAAGGACGCGTCGGACGAGTCGGACGCGTCCAAATGCATCCTCGTTCATAACTATTGTTCTAGGAAAAACTAAAATATTTTAAGTGGTACATTAGGTTGCTTATAGAGTAAGGATGCTAATGTTTAAAAAATCGATAATTTTTTATCATTTGATAAGAAGTTATCAGTTTTTGCCTATAAAAAAATTCGTTTTAAATATTTTTCAATTAAATTTTTCCTGTACCATTATTTTGTCTCTACCCACATCCCCAAATAATAACATTAGAGATTGTATCATTGATAACGGAAATCGATAAAACAGACCTTATCATGCATGTTCATGTGATGAAAAGATTCGCCTTACGATTCTGAATCTAATTATGTAATCAGTTTTCAACAGGAAGTGCCCGTTAACAACGTTTTTCAGATTCTGTGTACTTTACATTAGTTTCTTCAGAAAGAACAGGGCAGGGAGGCTTCGCAGGCCGAGGGGGCGGGGCCTAATCCTTTTTTTCTCTGCCTGTGCTATTTCGCTACCTCAAACTTGGGTAATTAAACCGAAGACGAAAACGGAGCGCGCTAATTTTCTGAGTATCAATGCTAGCGCAGCAACCTAGATTTGGAAGCATCATACCGGCCCAAATTTTTGACAAATACCAAGACAATGGGGAATCCTGAAGAAAGGCTTGCAGAGTACACACAATCAAAAATGTTGTTAACCGGCACTTTCTGCTGAAAACTGATTACATAATTAGATTCAGAATCGAAAGGCGAATCTTTACATCATATGAACATGCGTGATAAGGTCTCATTTATCGATTTCGGTTAACAATGATGAAATCTCTTATTTTATTATTTGGGGATGTGGGTAGAGATAAAATAATGGTACGGGAAAAATTTCGTTGAAAAACATTAGAAATGAAATTTTTTATTAGCAAAAACTGATAACTTCTTATCAAATGATAAAAAATTATCGATTTTTTAACAGTAGCATCCTTACTCTATAAGCAACCTAATGTACCATTTAAAATATTTTAGTTTTTTCCTAGAACAATAGTTATGAACGAGGATGCATTTGGACGCGTCCGACTCGTCCGACGCGTCCTTGGTACCAAGATACTGGGCGGGACTGTAGTAACTGGTGAAAGCGGAGAATGTGCGAACTGGGAAGTGCGGTGAAATTGGACTCATGGTCAGACCATCTCATTCCTGGCCAATCCCCGCAGGGGCTCGGATAGAAGATGCACACCACTTCTTCTTCGTCTTTGACTTTAGCATATAATCCACTGACCCTCTCTCTCTTCCCCCCTCCCCTCTCTCTCTCTTCCCCCCTCCCTCTCTCTCTCTTCCCCCCTCCCCTCTCTCTCTCTTCCCCCCTCCCCTCTCTCTCTCTTTCCATCTCTCTCTCACACTCTCTCTCTCTCTCTCTCTCTCTCTCTCTCTCTCTTTTTCTCGTACAGTCACACTACATATGCATGTATCTCTCCAGCTCTCTTTTTCTCTCGTCAGTTCTCTTTCTATGTAGCTATCTTGTTACTCCTCCGTCTCTCTTTACATTCACTTTTAAACGATTTATAAATAAATGATAATAATTAATTCCTACAACATGCATATACTATCTATGAATGCGTGAAAAGAGTGAATATGCATGTAGATGTATGCATGTCAAAATCAATTGTTAGTTTCTTTGTCTCCATAGCCATCGATGGCGATGATTTCGAGATTTTTTGACCAAGGGTTGTTTCGTAACTTTTTCCTCTGTGTTCTTCTTTCCCCAATTACTCAATTCTTCTTCCCTTACTTCTCTCTCTCTATCTCACTCTCTCCATTTCTCTCTCTCTCTCCCTCTCTTTTTCTCATTCATTCTCTTTCTTTCTCATCTCTCCCTCCCTTTCCTTTGTCCCCCTGTATACAATATTCTAAAGTTCAAAGTCCCCACTGCTCGAATAGTTGCAGCATGGATTGAGCAAGCTCTGGTCACTCAATTGCGGTCTGCCTTTCCCTATTCATGCTTACTTCTCTTCTTTTCCACAAGAAGTGTCCCTCTCGACAATAAGTATTTCCTACGCACATCGTTGCTCTTGTTCTCTAACCTCTATCTCAATCTCCCTTTCTTTCTCTCTCTCTCTCTCTCTCTCTCTCTCTCTCTGTGTTATGAATGTCTCTCTTTTCTTTAGTCTTCTCTCCTTGCTACACCATCAAATCTTCCACTTTCACTCGCTATCTCCAAGAGAGACTTGGTCATCTTGTCTCTGTATCTAGATTCCTTTTCAACCAAAACGTGTTATGAACAGTGGCGCAAGGGCAGAAAAGGAGTGAGAGTGAAGTTGATTTGGCGGGACTCGCGCAGACTGGCAGCTTCTTCTTATTCTTCTTCTCCTTCCAACTCTCTTCATCTGGCAAATTCCCTTTTGGCCGTCAGAGTTCATTTACAAAGAACTCTTATTTGCTTATGCACAAGATAAGACATTTCATCACTTTGCTAGCCAAATCTCCAGTGATATTGTTTTTGGCGGGCCTAACTCTTTCTCGCCTTTTCTGTTCTCTCTCTCTCTCTCTCTCTCTCTCTCGCTCTCTCTCACATTTTCAAGTAATTTGTGGCCAGGGTGTCCCCTGGTTCTCGACAAGCTGGCGGACTCTCAACAAGACTCCACGACCCGACCGGCCCCTCTTCACTCTTACAACCCAAAATAAACTGTGAGGACTACGAAGCGAGTAACAAAAAAAATAAAGTTTATCACTTTAAATAAGGGAAACCAAGCAATGGATTATATAGATATAAATAAACCGAGAACCCCACTCACATACAACAGTCGCTGCGATCCTCCTACGCCTCCCTCGGGCGCCTCTACCACGAACTGGAGCCTTCTCCCCACACACGAGCCGTTGGGCGGTCGACCAGCCGCTCCGATGCTCGGGCCTCTCCCAGACTAACTACTGCTGTCCAAAAAAAACCCGCCTTGCCGGATCAAAACAAGGGAGAGGGCCAAAGTGCTAAATGCTCTACCCCAGTAGCAATGCAACTTCTGGCACGCAAGAAATATAACGAATAACTATGCATTATAATATTCACACTACAATAGCACACTATAACTATACAGTACCTAGATCTACACAATGTAAAACGATAAAAGGGGAAAGGGCAAGGCTGAAGACGACGAGATGAAGGGGAACAAGGGAAAGGGTATGGGAAGATGGGGGAAAAAAGGAAAAGAGAGAGGGGAAAAAGCCCTCTCTCTACATCCCCCCCTTCTCCAATAGAGTCGCCCCGACTCTAATAGGGACGGAAGAAGGACGACCCGCCGCCACGGAAGCCTCCACGTCCGCGTCCTCTACCGAATCCTCTGAAGTCGCCTCTGCCGTATTTGCGTTCACCGAAAGGACGCCCACGAAATCCCCTCACCGCGCGATCTTCTCGACCGGATTCTTTCAAGAAATCTAGGTCCACTCCAATCGCTCGAGCCACCTCCTTGATGTATCGCAGAGCACACCATTCCTTGATTTCTTGATTCCTTTTCCGGGTGCCATGCAGCAGGTATGCGGGCACCGTTGATCCAAACGCCGGTGTCTTGGTGTTTACCACTGTCAGTCTCTTTCCTTCCCAGTCCACATAAGCCAGTGTCTCCATCTCCTCCTGTTCGCCTTTGCTTATGTCCTCTGGTGGCATATCCGGGCAGACAATGATCTCTGCTTTGGCCTCTTCTGCTAGCTCGTTCAATCTTCTCAGCTGGGCAGCCATCTTCTTTCCCACTCCTCCACTCCATTCCCAGTCCTTGTCTTCCTCCCAAGCAATTACAATGAAGACGACACGCGTTTTGAGTTGCTGAAGATGTCTCAGCACTTCCAGTAGCTCGGCTGCTCCGTGGTATGGGATACATGTCCCATCTCTCCGCTGCTCCAGTGCTCTCTTCCAGGGGTTCGGCACGAGCCACGCCACCGTACCAGTCCACTCAGTCGGGTACTGCTTCCTGTAAACAATATTCATTCCTCTCTGCATTCGTTTTCTCCTTTTCTGCTTTTTCTCCCCTTCTTCACTCTTATTTTCTTCCCGTCTAACCATTTTCAATTGATCTAATGGAATCACTAGTTCGTTTTTTCCATTTTCTTCTTTCACCTTAGCCGAGTTTTCGCTCACATCCAACACTCGGAACGGTCCTTGCCATGGGCTAGTCAGCTTAGGAAATGCGGCGGTTCTTTTCTCTGCAGGTACCATCACAAGAACCCGATCCCCTACTTTTGGGTATTGTCTCCCTGCAATTCCATTCCTATCATTGTATTCCTTCTTCATTTTCTCA
Source organism: Allodiplogaster sudhausi (assembly GCA_945643635.1). Taxonomy (NCBI): domain Eukaryota; kingdom Metazoa; phylum Nematoda; class Chromadorea; order Rhabditida; family Diplogasteridae; genus Allodiplogaster; species Allodiplogaster sudhausi. The sequence goes on from CALZFC010000081.1 coordinate 427,344, forward strand.
GCCGCTTTCTCGTTATTCTTCCTCGCCTGTTCATGCGCAATTCGCAGTCCATCTAGCATTCGCGCCTTATACTCGTCTACGTCAACTCCAACATTTTCTTGTTCTCCTAGACTCTCTCCCAAAGGGCGGGGATTCCTACCATGTACCAGAAAGAATGGTGTTTCCCCGGTGCTCGAATGGGGGATGGTGTTATAACCGAAAACAATGAAAGGCAGCAGTTCATCCCACCTTTCAGGTTCTCTCACTTTCTTCTGCATTTGTCGGATAATAGTCTGGTTGAACCTCTCGACGGTTCCATTCTCCCGAGGGTTATATCCCTTCGTCACTATTTGCTCTATTCCCATTTTTGCAAGCAACTCTTCCATGATTCTGTTAACGAATTCCCCTCCCTGGTCGGAAATGAGCGCCTTTGGCATCCGTCCATGCGCGATCCATCCAGACAGGAACTTTTCTGCTACTTCTCGCGCGCTTTTTGTCTCCATTGGGAGAGCTGCCCCGTACTTAGTGAAGTAATCGATGATTGACAGGATGTATCTATTCCCGGAAAGAGATGTTCCCACTTCCAAGATGTCAAATCCTACCAACTCGAATGGCTCAGAAGCAAGGATGGGATTGAGGGGTGGAACGAGCTTCTCTCTCACATTGAACTCTTCGCACACCCTACACTCTTTCACGTGCTCTTCTACGTCCTTTCTCATCTTCTCCCAATAGTATTCTTTCAACTTCTTCATTATTTTCTCTGCACTCCAGTGCCCACCGAATCTCCCTTCGTGCCACTGTCCTACCGTCTCTTTCCTCAATGTTTCAGGCACGAAGAATCTTTTGCCTCCTCGTGCTCCTTCTACTTGCAGGATACCTTTCTCTTCAGTCCAGCGCAAGCCCCTTTCTCGCACTGCCTGCTCTCTGCTTTCTCTCACTCTCTTCAGCATCTCGCTGCCTTTCTCGTCCTTCTCTGTCTCCTCTCTCCATCTCTTTCTCACCCCAACTAGCTGCACGCTCATGACTACCCGCTTCTCACCTTTTCTCTGCTCGTCTGCTTGGTACCCTACCCTCACCGAGTTCACCACTCTCTCAATCTCTACTCTCTCGCTATCCGATTGATCGATTGGCACTGGGCTTCTTGACAGGGCATCTGCGACATTATTCGCGGCACCTTTTACATACTCAATCTGCACGTCCGATGACTGAATCTCCAGTGCCCAGCGCAAAATTCTCGCTGAAACACTCTTGTTTCCGAACATGGCCTTCAGCGGCTGATGATCAGTGCGAACAATCACCCGAGTGCCAAAATAAAAAGGGCGGAACTTTCTAAGGGCGAACACAATAGCCAGAGCTTCCCCATCAGTGACATGGTAATTGCGTTCGGCTGCACTACACCTCTTGGAAGCAAAGTACAATGGGTGCAAGTAGCCATCTTCTCCTTCCTGTGAGAGAACAGCACCCATCGCTTCCTTCGATGCATCTGTGTAGATGATGAAGGGACGCAGACCCCTCTTCGCAGCATCTACATCTGGTTGTGCGAGAACGGGACCCGAAGAAAGCGCATTTTTCATTTCCCCGAATGCTCTTTCTTCCTGTTCACCCCAAGTCCATGCCACTTTCTCGCTTGTCAGTCTAGTTAAAGGAGTTGCCTTCTGTGCGAAACAGTGTACAAACTTCCTATAGTAACTGCACATCCCCAGGAAGCACTTCAACTCCTTTCTGTCACTCGGTTGCTTCTGCTGTCTAATCTTCTCTACTTTGGCTGCATCCATCTGGACTCCTGCTACCGTAATTCTATGCCCCAAATATTCCGCTTCCCGTTGCGCCAGCACACACTTCTGTGCTTTGAGTTTCAACCCGCTCTCTCGCAAAGCCCGGAACACTTTCTCCAACTCGGCAGCATGCTCCTCCTCGCTTTCAGTAGCGATGAGAATGTCGTCAATATACACGTGAACCTTTTCGCCAAGCACGTTCCTAAGTACTCTCTCCATCACTCTTTGGAATGTGGCAGGGGAAGTTGACAGTCCAAAAGGCAAAACATTCCACTCGTAAAGTCCATTCATGGTTGCGAAAGCCGTTTTTTCCTTGCTACTCTCTTCCAAGGGGATTTGCCAATACCCACTCAAAAGATCCAGAGTCGAGAACCATTGCTTTCCCTTCAATTTCTGCAAGGTCATGTCAATGGAAGGGAGCGGGTAAGCATCCATCTTAATGCGCGCGTTCAACTTTCTATAGTCAACACAAAGCCGCAGTGATTTGTCCTTTTTCAATGCAATTACCAGAGGGGACGACCAGGGAGAAGCACTATCGCGGATGATTCCCCTCTCCTTCATCTCGTCCAGCTTCGACTTCACTTCTGATTGCAGCCCGAGTGGCACCGGTCGCTGCTTAATCTTGATGGGAGCGGTATCTCCCGTGTCCACATAGTGTTCTACTAAAGTGGTTCTTCCCATCTCTTCCTCACTCAATGCAAAGACATCTTGGAACTGCTCCACCACTTGTCTGCACCTCTCACTCCCAACTGTTCCATTCTTCTGCAACGCTTCTATAACCGTTTGGCCACGCTCCCCACTCTCTCTCTCCCTGCTCTGACTTAGCACCTTTTTCGCGCGTTCACTCTCACCTTCTTCCTCTCTCTCACCTAACAAGTTCTCACTTGGTACAAAGTCTGCTTCTACCCAGTTGCCAACTTGCTCGTTTTTCTTCAGTCTGATCGGGTGGTGGAAAGGGTTGAACACCGACAGTATTCTTCCTTCTCCTTTCTCACCTACTACCCCTTCGCTGAGACCATGAGTTGTCTCAACCAGCATGTTTCTGCTTCCACGCAGAGGAGATTTCAGTTGCACCTGAGCAGCCCCTAGAGAAGGAATGAACACACTATGCGACATAATAGCGGGCTCCCCCTCCTTCTCACACTCACTCCACCACCCATCCCGTTTTCCCCACATGGCAACCGTGTTCTGTCCCAGCAGAACTTCCCTACCATTCTGCACAACGTAGACGCCTATTCGCTCTCTCTCGCCTTCCATCTCCAGAGTGATCAGTGCCTTCGCAGTTATCTTCAGCTTGCTTGCTGCAGCATCCAAGACTTCCCCGTCTTTCGTCTTGCGCCACTCTACCGGTCCTTCCTGCTCAACTTTCTTCATCACTTCCACTGGTACAGTAGTCACTTCAGATCCGCAGTCCAAGATTGCTTCTACCGTAACCCCGTTCAGCTTCACTTTCACTCTGCTCAAGGGTTTCCAGAACAAGCGTTCTTCCTTGCTGGACTCCTTCTTTTCTACCCCCTCCTCTCTCGCTTCCACTTTCTCTGTTCCTTCTCTCTGCACAAAGTTCTGGCGGCGCGGTTTGGTACAGTAATGCTGGGAATGCCCCTGCTCCTGACAGTTGAAGCACTTCCCGAAGAATGGCTTCTTCTCTCCAGTCCCGCCATACTGATTCCCATTCCCCGTGCCTCCTGTCGCTCTCACTGGGGTTTGTTGCTGAGGGGTTGACTGTAAGGGAACACTGTCCGAGTTCGGTCTCTGCAGACTGCGCAGAGTATTCGAAATGCTCTCCGTCACCTTCTTCTGTTCGTCCGATCGCGGTTGGGGGTTGCTGTACTGCTGGGTACGGTAGTTCTCGTACTTTCTACCGTTGTCATATCTTCCCCTCTCACTCCGCATGCTTTCACCTGGCCACTCCTTCTTTCTCTCCCTTCTTCCTAGTCTCTCCCCTCGCTTTTGGAACATCTCCATTCTAATTGCCGCTTCTTTCACCTGAATGTACACCATTTCCTTTCTCGCGTGGTCCATTTCCCTCAGTAAGTCCTGATAGTCGCGCCAATGGGACAACTGAGCTACTAACTTCTTCGCCATAATGGGAGCCAAATGATCCTCGGGTAGCCCTGGGAATGCCTGTTCCGCTAATTGTTCCAAGTAGAGTACAAAAGTGGTCAGATTCTCCCCTTCTCTCATTCTCAGATTTTCCCACTTCGCTGTTGCCGAGTACTCTTGCATCAGACTATCGCCCCGGTATCGCTCCTTCATCTTCCTCACTATCACCGAATAGCTAAGCTTTCTTCCCCGGGTAACAGAGTCAAAGATCGCGCGGGCCTGTTTGCCAAGATGCTCCCTAAGTACAACTACCAACTTATCTTCCCCCAACAGGTCCTTATACTTGAGTTCCAGTCGATCGATGAACTCTGAAAATCCTCGCAACCCAAATCCATCTGTGAAAACGGGAACCGGGGGGAGGGCCTGACTAGTCATATTCTCGATGAACAAGCGCTTATACGTTTCGTCCTCACTAGCACCTGTCCTTGCACTTCTCTCACTTCCCCTTGACTGACTTCGTCTCGTGGCGCCTTGCCTTGTCTGCACTGCCTGTCGACTTCTCTGCGTTGCTCCTAATGCTCTCTTCATCCTCGTCGTGGCCAATATCCTCTGCAATTCATCGTCATCCTCTTTTTCATCTTCTTCGTCTTCTTCCTCTCTCACTCTCTGTTCTGTACCTTCGATTCGTCTCTGCATCTCTTCTCTCTCCCGTTCCGAGGCTTCGAGGCGTGCTTTCGTCGTACGCAGCTCTTCCAACGTCGCCTCTAGTCTTGCCTGGTCCTCTGTTCTCGCTTCTCTTGCTTCCTGCAATGATGCAGCCAGTTCATTATTTTGCAGGAACTGTTCAAGTTCTTCTCCCATTCTAAGACCCAGCTCTACTGCTTCTCTTCTTTGGCTTTCGAATTCTAGGATTGCTTGGGTCGCCTTGTCCAACAACCTTTTCTTGGTAACCCCTGGGGTTTCTGCCTGCGATCTCAGGTACACCATTAACTTGTGATCTTCGGTTACCTCGTCTTCTCCCATCGTCCTCAGTCTCTTGAGCCTCTCCGTCAAGTTTTCTGTCATGTGCTCTGCCCGAGCAGTCTCCTCCACCTCTCCGTTCCTCGCCGTGCCCGGCCCGCCACTCTGGTCTGTAACCAAATTTACCAATGGCTTCGTCATTTCTTTTCTTATTATTTCCAATTTAGTTATTTCTACTTTATCCCTGGTGTCGGAGCCACCTGCTGCTCTCATACACAAGGCCAACTGTCGCCTTTTAGTGACCCACTGTCGTCACTTTCTTATTCCTTCTACTCCACTTCTTCCGTCGTCTCGTCGTCTGTCGTCGTCTCGCTCAGAGGTCGTTGTCTTCGGCCCCCATGTGGCCAGGGTGTCCCCTGGTTCTCGACAAGCTGGCGGACTCTCAACAAGACTCCACGACCCGACCGGCCCCTCTTCACTCTTACAACCCAAAATAAACTGTGAGGACTACGAAGCGAGTAACAAAAAAAATAAAGTTTATCACTTTAAATAAGGGAAACCAAGCAATGGATTATATAGATATAAATAAACCGAGAACCCCACTCACATACAACAGTCGCTGCGATCCTCCTACGCCTCCCTCGGGCGCCTCTACCACGAACTGGAGCCTTCTCCCCACACACGAGCCGTTGGGCGGTCGACCAGCCGCTCCGATGCTCGGGCCTCTCCCAGACTAACTACTGCTGTCCAAAAAAAACCCGCCTTGCCGGATCAAAACAAGGGAGAGGGCCAAAGTGCTAAATGCTCTACCCCAGTAGCAATGCAACTTCTGGCACGCAAGAAATATAACGAATAACTATGCATTATAATATTCACACTACAATAGCACACTATAACTATACAGTACCTAGATCTACACAATGTAAAACGATAAAAGGGGAAAGGGCAAGGCTGAAGACGACGAGATGAAGGGGAACAAGGGAAAGGGTATGGGAAGATGGGGGAAAAAAAGGAAAAGAGAGAGGGGAAAAAGCCCTCTCTCTACAAATTCAGCCTAAGATGTTGCTTCTTTTACAGCGTGACGGTGCAGATAACTTATCGGACTTGAATAAGGATGATCTCCGCAGGTGATTTTCCTCAATCGGTTTTGGAGCGGGCGCCTGCACTCAGGTTTAATTTTTTTTTATATCACGTTGGCTGCTTGTTTTATTAAGACACCCATTTAAAGGACAAACAAACATATACAGTCCCGCCCAACATTATGGGGTCATGAATGCATTGAATATCTTTAATATATTCTTAAGATTCTCTTGCACTGTGGCTCGTAGAAGCAATTGTTCGGGTAATGTTTATATTTTTTGGCATCAGCATTTTTTTCTCTACCGAATGCATGTAGCAATTCTCAAAAAATATCAACTTTTTTGTCATGCATTTTAATGTGATGTTCAGTGCGTTTCGTGCCAAATTTTTAAGGTGCAAACGTGGATAGTGCAATTCATGGGATTTTTTACAAGTAGCCGAGAATTTTGCTCCGGAATTTCCAAAACTGCAAGATTGCAGCAAAAGTATTGCTCCGATTAGGGTTCGAACCTGTGACATTCAAAACAAAAACCGAGTGAGTAAGCCATTACGCCACACAAGTGATGTACTGGTTCCAAAGCCAGACGTTGACATCATCCATCCTGAGCCTTTTCTCTCTCTATCCCTCTCCCACTCTCTCTTTCTCTTTCTCTCCTTCTCTCTCTCACTCCACTCAATCTCAAACTCCTCTCTTTATCAGTGATTTGAACAATCCCACACTTTGAGCTCCCGACTGATTTTCATTCTGAAAACTCTTTTCCTTGGCAAGGCAAAACCTTTACACAGGATGGGGTTTGAACCGGCGACACTCAAAATATCGAGCAAGAGGGCAACCTACTGCGCCACACAGGTCACGAACGTGGTCTCAAGCCAGACCAGGGATGTCCAAGGCGGGCCGAGCCCGGGCCGGGCCCGTTGCTGGTTTGGCGGGCCCGGGCCGCATGCCCCATGGGCCCGGCCCGGCCCGGCCCGCATACCCTACGGGCCGGGCCGAGCCAGGGCCTGGCCCGGGCCGGGCCCGTTTTTACATAGGCCCGGCCCGGCCCGTTGCTAATTTGGCGGGCCCGGGCCGGGCCCGGGCCGAGATCTTGAAGGTAGGGCCCGGCCCGGGCCTGGTTTTGGACATCCCTGAGCCAGACGCTGATGATGGCAAAAGACTGATCAGCCACCTACAACCGTCTTTTTTCTATCGTTGCCTTCGCTTCGAGTGATCCCTCACTTTGGGCTCTAATTTTCACACTCGTTACTCTTTCTCTTGACAAAACCTTTGCACCGGTTGGGAGAGAGGCGAGCAGGCACAGAGATAGAGAGAAAAAGAGATAGAGAAAAAGAGAGATAGAGAGAAAGAGAAATAGAGAGAAAGAGAGATAGAGAGATAGAGAGAAGGAGAGATAGAGAGAAAGAGAGATAGAATGAAAGAGAGATTCATAGAGAGATAGAAAGAAAGAGAGGGAAAGAGAGATTCACAGAGAGAGGGAGAGATAGAGAGAATGTGAGATAGAGACAAAGATAGATTCATAGAGAGAAAACGAGATAGAGAGAAAGAGAGATTCATAGAGAGAAAGAGAGATAAAGAGAAGCGGTGCAAATGTTTTGCCTAGAGGTAACGGTTGTGGAAATTAGAACTTAAACTGACAATGCTGGGGATCACTCGAAGCGAAGGCAACGATAGAAAAAAGGCTGTTGTAGGTGGCTGATCACTCTTTCGCCATCATCGGCGTCTGGCTTGAGACCTCGTTCGTGTCCTGTGTGGCGCAGTAGGTTGCCCTCTTGCTTTACATTTTGAGTGTCGCCGGTTCAAACCCTATCCGGTGTAAAGGTTTTGCCTTGCCAAGGAAAAGAGTTTTCAGAATGAAAATCAGTCGGGAGCTCATAGTGTGGGATTGTTCACAAATCACTGATAAAAAGAGGAGGTAGAGATTGAGTGGAGATACAGAGATGGAGAGAAAGAGGAAGGGAGAGTGGAAAGGGAATGAGAGAAAAAAAGGTTCAGGATGGTTGATGTGAACGTCTGGCTTTGGAATCGGTAAATCACTTGTGTGGCGTAATGGCTTACTCATTCGGTTTTTGTTTTGAATGTCACAGGTTCGAACCCTAATCGTAGCAAGACTTTTGCTGCAGTCTTGCAGTTTTGGAAATTCCGGAGTAAAATTCTCGGCTACTTGCCAATAAATCCCGTGAATTGCACTACCCACGTGTGCACCTTAAAAATTACTCACCAAACGCACTGAACATCACATTAAAATTCATGACAAAAAAGTGGAAAATTTTTGAGAATTGCTACATGCATTCGGTAGAGAAAAAAATGTTGATGCCAAAAAATATAAACATTACCCGAACAATTGCTTCTACGAGCCACCGTGCAAGAGAATCTTAAGAATATATTAAAGATATTCAATGCATTCATGACCCCATAATGTTGGGCGGGACTGTATATGTACATACATACATACATACATTTGTAGTTCTCTTAAACTTTACCTATCTCCCTTACTCCTTCTTTTCTACTCTCTCTCTACCTCTCTCTCTCTCTTTCTCTCTCTTACTCTCCCTTGCTCTCTCTTGCTCACCCTGTTTCACTCTCTCCCTCTCTCTCTCTCTCTTTCTCTCTCTCTCTCTTTGATACAGATCTTCAGTGGCGGTGCCGCCAGAGCTGGACTCTGAGTTCTTTGCTGCTCGCTTCGCATGGCTCGAAAAGAAGGACGAAGAGGCAGCTGAACGAATCCGCGAGTATCTCAGCCATCGCCGTCTCATTGGATATGACAAGATGGATGAGATGACTATTCTCACTTCCAATCCAATGACAAAAGCTGTTTTCGAGGTTCCGTTGGAAAGGCCAAATGCTCGAATACAAAGAAATTACAATCGTAAGTCCGCCATATAAATAAAAGGTTTTCAGCGTTTTTCTTGTTGCCCAATGACGACCTCTCCTCAGTCCGGATCCCTGCATGTTTTCGTGCAGAGAATGAAAGGCGTTCATCTCAAAGAGGTTTCTTTCCCACCTTGCTTTTTATATTTTTCCTGATCCTCCATCGGTAAGCGCTTATATTTAGCTTTTTCTCTCCTTGTTAATTATTTGCAATTCTGCATTTTACCAGTAGTTTGTTATCTTTTTGAGCAACTCTACTTCAGTTAACAAGTTAGTCATATTAAAAATTTGACATTGCAAAAATAATCTTACTGTATTTTTTTAAATTGATTTTACTGTCTTCAATAGTGAATCTGTCATTCCCTTTCTTTGTCTCTCTCTCTCTCTCTCTCTCTCTCTCTCTCTCTCAACCTATCCCGTCTCAATCTCTCTCTCTAATTCTCCATCTCTCTCTCTCTGTCTCTAATTCTCTCTCTAACACTCTCTCTCCTATTCTTTTCCTTTCCTTTTGGCGTTCCTTACAGATTCTGAAGGTCGTACCTGCATCGTACATCTTTCATTCCTATTTTGCTCTCCAAGATGTCTTCGGACGTGTAATCGCGAAAACGGAAAGAGAAACGGGTTTCTACAACTCTTCATTCATTACAACGGAAAGACTACTCCCTTGGTTGAGGGAAGCGAAGTGGAGTCGTTACGATTCTCGACCTGTCTGGCCTGAACCTCTCCGAGTTCATAAATCCACTCAGTGTTCAATGCAAACTTGCCCGTCTCATCGTTTTCTTTTGGGCAGAATACTTCGGAGAATCGGTATTTTCAAATTGAGCACCAAAAAGAGAGAGCGAGAGAGAGAGAGAGAAAGGGAGAGAGAGAGAGAGAGAAAGGGAGAGAGATCTCACTTCCCCTCCAGCTGCTGAAACTGCTAATCGTGAATCCTCCTGGAATCGTCTCTCTGATGTGGCAGATCACGAAGCAAATCATCGACGAGAGAACAGTGAATCGCCTCTCTTTCCTGTCATCTCCTCAAGAACTATTCAACCATCTTGACATCGAAGTGAGCAGAAGATTAAAGATGAAGAGTGAAGATCTTTGCTTGGCAGGCAATCCCAGCCGAGTACGGAGGGAAGAGGGTGGATGACTCGGGCTACTCTTCGCCCCCCTCTGCCTGCGCCAATGCCCCTCTCCCAGTCACTTCCGCAGACTACTCGGCTCCTGATTTCATCTGGCGGAAATTCGATGCTCCTTCACCAAAGCCAAAGAGCCACTCCTTGAAAGGACACAAGAGTCTCGAGCTTCCCGTGTCAGACTTTTCATTATCAATCTTCACAAATATAGTATCAAATTGTACCATATATACATATATGTCGAAATGAAATGTTGATGTAATTCACTTGTATAGGAATATAGCCGAGACAAAACAAACTCTTCTCTGGTGGTTCACAACTTCTGGAGATGTCACTTTCGAGATTGCTCGGACGGGAGCGGAAGGAGCTCTGTGTTGGCCTAAGCTTAGACTGGCATCGCTCATAGTTAGCTTCTTTTATACTCTTTCTCTCCTCCACTCTCTCTTCGTTCCTGTCCTCCTCCCTTCTCTTTCTCTCCTCCTCTCTTTCCCGCTCTCTCTCTCTCTCTCTCCGTTCCTCTCTCTCTTCTCTTTCTCTTCTCCGCTATCCCTCCGTTCCTCTCTCTACACTCTCTCCCCACCGTTTTCTCTCCGTCCCTCTCTCTTCTTTCTTTCCTCCGCTCTCTCTCCGTTCCTCTCTCTCTTCTGTGTCTCTCCTCCGCTTCCTTTCTCTCTTCGTTCCCCTCTCTCTTCCCTTTCTCTCCTCCGCTCTCTCTTCGTTCCTCTCTCTCTCTCTCACTTCTCTTTCTCTCCTTCCGTCTCCCATCGTTGCTCTCTCTCTCTCTCTCTCTCTCTCTCTCCTCTCTCTCTCTCTTTCTATCTCTCACTTCTCTTTCTCTCCTCCGTTCTCTCTCCCTCCCTCTCTCTTCTCTTTCCTCCGCTCTCTCTTCGTTCCTCTCTCTCTCACTTCTCTTTCTCTCCTTCCGTCTCCCATCGTTGCTCTCTCTATCTCTCTCTCTCTCCTCTCTCTCTCTCTCTTTCTATCTCTCACTTCTCTTTCTCTCCTCCGTTCTCTCTCCCTCCCTCTCTCTTCTCTTTCCTCCGCTCTCTCTTCGTTCCTCTCCCTCTTCTATTTCTCTCCTCTCTCTCTCTCTCTGCCTTTCTCTTTCTCTCGCTTATTCTCCACAGGTCCCAGAACAAGGCTCAGTAGAGTTGTCAAGAGGCGACTACGTGGTCCGCTTCACGAATCCGGACTCCACTTGGCTCCCCACCAAAGTGAATGTTGCTCTTCACCTCCTCGATTAGATCTGCCATTAGTCGTCGTCTCTTAACGGCATCCTCTAACCACAAGTCGCATTCTAGTCTTGACACTTTCCATATCATTCCAGATTTCTAGTTCGCACCCTACAGTATCCTTGCAAGTCACACGCGAGATTCCAGAAAACGCAGTTTCGGGCAAAAACCTTTTTAGGATATGAGCAAGTTCTTGGAATTCATATATTTTCTAGCAATACTTTCACTTCGGTCCATTCAAAGCACTTTTCTATGTCTTTCATCACTGGCAACAACACAGGTTTATAGCGGAAAAGAATAACAATAACAACCATAAGAACAACAGAACATGCCGCTTCCTTTCCTATTAATTCTCCTCTCGAGTAACAAAAGGGGCGGGACAGGGTCCTTTCGAGATCTGCTTCTTCGCTTTCCTCCTCAGATACTTGTCGAGGCTCTTGTCCTTCTTCAACTGATCAAACTTCTTCTCCATCATTCTCATCTTGACTTGCGCTGAAATATCGCGAAGATTATGGATCTGACTTTTGTTTCCTTATTGCCGTATTGAATAAAGCAGACATATATAAGGACCAAAATGAGGTTTGCACTCAGGACATAATAAAATGGAAGAGGGAAGACAAAGGAAAGGACGAACCCCTTGGGAGGAAGACGGGCTGCTTGCCCTCGTTCATTCTCTTGATGTTCTCCTGCTTCAGCTCCCTTACCGTCTCCTTCCGTATTACCTTCTCTTGTTTGCTCTTCTCCTGATTCTTCCTTCTTCTCAACATTTCTTTCAACCGTTCAGCCTCCACAGCATTCCCTTCTTTCTTCGCTTCCAGAAGCTTTTTCTTCATTTCCTGCAATTAAAAAAGTTGTAACAGCAAACATTTCTAATCGATTCATTTTGAGAGATTAAAGATAAAATGACACTATTACGCGCTCTATTTTGCTAGATGGTATTCAAATTACACTGCCACCAATATTCAATATTGACAACACAAAGGTTAGAGTAACAGGTATCTGATCTAACTCTTCTCTTTCAATTACAGTTTGTATTATCATGTTGTTTCTAATCCCTAAGAGATCGCACTCTTGGATTCACTGCTCAATAGACCTCACTAGAATCCTTTATAATAAGCGCGCCCGTTAATGATCTCTTTTCATTTCATTTCCAAGTGTTGCGTTGATAATCCAATTAATTGATGCATAGTAAATAAAAACATAAGAATATGCTGACAATTAGAAGCGATACAAAAGGATGAAGGAACCTTCGTTTCTTCACTTCGAATTTCGTCGAGAAATTTGTAGTTATTCTCGAAGAGGTCTTCCTTGAATTCGCCGCAGCGCTCCTCGAAACGCGGATCGAACCCTTTCTTCTGCAAGAATTCATGCTTCTTTGCTCCCCCTCTTATTAGCTGAATCCATCAGTGATGGAGACATGTGAACTGCTCGATGTCATCATCGCCTACCTTTTTAATAGATTCATTCGCATAGATTGGCCGGAAGGAAGAAACTCGCTGTTTCGATGACTCTTCTCGAGGTCTCTTCGGGTTCTTCCTCTAAACAATTCCAGCCTCGAACAATCTCCTACCGAACAAAAAATGAGAACAGCAAACCTTGAAATCTTTCGAAGCAAAAGTCGACTTCAATTCGGCTGTGGAAGAGGCGGCTTGTTCATCCCAAAGAAAGCCGCGTTGAACAACTTGACCCCCAACTTCTCTTTCATCTCACGCACTTTCCGCAGTGGCAGACGAGATAACTCTGTAATTTTAATTTCTCTCAAAGATTTCACCTCATTATTTCATCTCATTACTATTTCCACGTCGTCCATTGCCTAGTTTCCCACAAATGCCAGACATCAATAAATGAATCTACGCAAGAAATAACCTTCTCGAAGATTGTGTCCATAATCTGGCAGTTGGTTGTCCTCGTCCTCCTGCTTCTCATCCTTTATTTCATCTTTGTCATCTTCAATCTCATCGTCGTCCTCTATTGCAGCTTCCACTTCATCATCTGTTTCGCCCTCTTCCTCATTTGGTTCCACTTTTGCCATATTTGAAATTTGGAAACTTGACGATTGCTTCAGTTGCTTCCTATAGTTATTCTGAAAAGAGAACCGCCTCAACAATTACAACAGTTAAATAGAATGAACAGAGTGCACACTCTTGAAAGACACAGAGAAATAAAATGAAAATGACCTCTGCACGGGGAGTCGGGAGCTCGGAATCGGAATCTGACTCCTTTTCATTGCCAAACATGTCGTCTTCGGGCAATTCGACACTTTCCAAAGCGTTATTAGAATCATCTCCATCAGGATCGAAGAAGTCGTGCTTCACCTCAATTTCTCGCCCTCTAGTTTTCACTCGCAGACGTCTCCCCCCTCGACATTCTCATACTCTCTCGTTCCTCGTCCCCCTTCCACTCTCCCTCTTCCCTCTGCATACCTGCATCTCATTCTTCACTTCCACTTCAGCGCCTGCCTTGACAGCCTTGGCCTTCTGCTTCTTTCTCATCTTTTTGCCTGCTTTCTTCATCTTCTTCCCCTCTTCATCTCTTACGCCTTTCCTCGGAGTCGGAGAGCTTTCAGCATGGCTAAAGAATAACTAACTACAATCTCTATGAGCTATCTCATAAAGAAATTGCAACGAAAGAGATGCAGAAGCGGAAGGTACTGACTCGAGTTGCACCCTGGCCTTGTGATGGCCTTTCTTCTCCTGTTCGGCCATGATAGTGAAGTACCGGCCAGCATGCGTTCCTTAAAACATACAAGTGACTTTTGCTCATGTCCTAAAGGTAGAAGAAAGCGAAAGCCAAGCGAGACCTCCTCCTCGTCCGCGGCCCCCTCTTCCTCGTCCTCTTCCCCTCGAACCGAATGCTGCTGCAGCAGGTCCACTACTCAACCCTCCGCCTTTCTTCGGGAATGTTCTTCGTGGCTCCGTTTCGTCCATTGCCTTTCAATCTCAGAGTTCGTGAAGTTGAAATGGAATAGCGTCCAGTTACACAATGGGTAAACTACCGTTTACGCAGAGTCAATGTCCAGGAGCGAGAAATGTTTATGAGCTCAGAAAGAGGAAAAGCGACACACACACGCACGAAAAACAGTGGACATACTCGTCATGGAACGACTTTGATGGGGTGATGAATGGAATTCACCAGTTAAGGGGGGCGGGGGAAAGTAAACAGCATACTCAACATATTCACTTATATACAAAATGTACAAGAAATTTTGCTAAGCAGTAAAATCACTCAAGTCCTAAATTCTTAAAGGGATGCAGTTGAGCAAAGTAAAGACAACTCTTCGAGTTAAGAATAACTAACAATATGCTCGCCCACAGATCAAGAAGAAATACCATGCGCTTTTTTCAAGAAAATTAACGAAAGGCGAGGGGATTAAAGTTAGAATTATGGAGAATTATGAATGAATCGGTCAAAAAGAATGAAATAAAACTGCCAATAAAGATGTTGAGGTTAAGAAGATACGACGGAATAAGGCAAAAGCACAATGAAATACCAGTGGATAGTCTTGTCTAGACAGAAGGGAAGAAGGAAGGAGGCTGTTCCTCGTCCTCTTCAGTCACGGGAGGAGGTCGACGGGATGCGGCAAGAGAAGCCAAGTTGGCTGCGTTCTCTCCTGGCAGGGCAAAGAGACTCTCATCAGCAGGACCCATCGAGGCATAGGCTCCGCCCACTCGGCTCACCATGCTTCTGCAATGAAAGATACGGAGATACTCAGAGTGGAAGCAAAAGAATGAATGAAAGAGACCGTCTCTCAGAGTGAAGAGCCCGGAGATACAGAGAAGTGAGTCTCATCTCCCCGCCTGCACTCTCCACGCAAGCCTCTCGCAGGGAGTTCGCGAGGGAGTCACCATGAGAGGAGTGGCGAAGAGCATTCATAAGAGGAGAGGCGAAGGCAGCAGGGGCGAGAGAGTCAGCCGCAGCCCCTCCCAAGAGGGGGCCGGATGGGCCTGCGCCTTCCACTCCCCATCGGGGCTGAGCAAGGGGCACCGACATCAGCGTGTGGATCGACTGCGACAGCAGATTGCGGGGCAGAACCCCAGTCCCTTCTCCTTCTCGCAACGCCGATGCGTCGGCCTACACAATCGCGGTCAATTCTACATAAGATGATCAAAATTTAAATCAATAATTTGGCAGGAAATAAAGATGAAGGAAACCTGGATACGTCCACGAAGACGTGCAAGGAAAGCAGCAGAAGCCGGGGGAGGCACCCACGAGGGATTCCTAACTGCCATCTGCACCAGAGACATCTCCGTCTTCCCATCTCTCCCCGCTGCGGAGGCTGCAACGAATATCATGCTCTTGAGGTTTATTTATGCTATGCTATTTATCATGCAAGTCAAAGCTTACGGAATAGATTTCTCGTGAGGAAATAGTATTAGCCTGAACAGACAAACCTGAGTTTGGACCCCTGGTTTGTTGAAATCTTTTTCGCACGAACAAAATAATGTCTTTTTTATCCTGTTCTAAGTGGGCAGCCGAGCCCCTTCCCCACCTCCTTGTGGCAAACACCCGATAGTGGCTGTTAGTTATTCCGATTCTGCCTAACAATTGTGTTCTCTCAACCATTACGAATAAGATTAAGAATGAAAACGAGGAATGAATGACTCGGTTTGGGTGGCTGGTCTCCTCCATCCAGGTTGCAGTGTTGCCAGTTCGGATCTCCGTGGCATGCGACATCCAGCAAGGAGAAAGAGCAGAGATCTCCCATCTTCCCAGCGTCCACTGTGTATTCGCGGAGGAATTCAACCAACTCGCCACATCGGAAACGGATTTGGAAGAGAAGAACGAAGGGAGTGAGGAGAGGAGAGGTCAGCTCTTCCAAGAGATTCACTGCGCGAAGTCGGAAGAGAGACTCGAACTCGGACAGCACCTAAAAAGAGCAGGAATGATGGCATTGCGAGGAGTTAGGACCGAACGGACTCGTCGGTCGTGTGCGTGGTTCTTCCAGTGGTCGGGCACGTAATGAAGCTCTGACGTCACTTGGTCCAGCAGAAGCTGAAACCATCAGTGATGTATTAACACAATCTAACTTCCTTGGTCATTCCCTTTAAGATCAAAGGTAACACACCTCTGGCTGTATAACGAGATTATCATCGGGAATGAGAGCACGGCAGAGGATGACAACCAGACCACAGCCTGTCACCACAGTCAACACGTGCTCCACCTGAACAGTCGCCATCTTCTCTTCAGTCACAACCACCACTATTTTATCTGATAATCACAAAATGTCACATAGATCACTACGAGTTTTATTAAATATTACAATATTTTATTCTCTCCACTCATCTGAAGACATCGACACTTGTAATAATAGCAGTGTTCTCTTCACTATAAGAGAACTCCCTTTCCACTCCATCGTGATAAACTGGGATATCTTCAGTCTTCACGTTCTCTCCTCCGTCGGCCACAACCGAGCAGTGTGTAAAGTACACCAGTCAGCTGATCGCAACTGATCAAATGAACCCCGTGTTGAGGAGAAATGCTATTCCTCCTGCGGTTCTAGAGATCTCCCAGAATGCTAGGACTATTACTTTCACCGGGGGAACACCTTCAACCATTAGAGTGATGATAAACAAGGAAACAGAACCTGGAGAACGTCCTCGTCCCAGACAGAAAGGACTGTGAGAGGAGCGAAGACAGCAGCGGCAATGAAGGAGATGTTCTTGGCGAAGATCACCAGGAGGGGAGAGAAGAACTGGCCGACGTAAGCAGAGGCAAAGGCATGGGAACGGGAGAGACGACTGCGCAGCTCGTGAGGCAACTCATTCAAGTGACGCACGCGGTATCTCAAGGTGTTGAGAGAGAGGGAGAGAGAGAGAGAAAAAAAAAGAAAGAAAGAAAGAGAGAGAATCATAAAGGATGTGAAGGGAGAGAGATAAGCACAAACCGTCCGTAGTTGCTGTATGCGCGAGAGCCAAGGGCACCAGTGTCCCTTTTCGTCAAGTCGGCAGCAGTGAAGAAGGAGTGGAAGACTTGGTAGATGAAAATGAACGGGGCGAGGCAGGCGTTCGCCACTCCCAGCCACAGCATCTACAGAGAAGAGAGAGAGAGAGAGAGAGAGAGAGAGAGAGAGGGAGAGAGAGGGAGAGAGAGGGAGGGAGACAGGGGAAGAGGAGGTAATGGAAAGGAACCGTCTTCTGCATCTCCTGAATGAGTGCTGAGTAGTTCTCAGCAGATTTGTATTCAGTGCGCATGACAAAAGAGCCGCAGAAGGGAGAGCGGAAGCCCCAGAAGAGAAGCCACTCCAGGTTGGCGATGAGACAACGAGGCATGTAGAAGACACTCCCCAGCACAGGCAGTTCCAGCACTGTCGGCAGCAGGCCCTGCCATTCTAATTATCACAGCAGGAAGAGAAAACTACACCATAATCCCAAATTATAGTATCAATAATAAAAACTATTAAGCAATGACAGAACAACAAAAATCAGAATGTGTTAGAGAAAAAGACTTTTAAGTAACCAACAAAACCAATTAAATTTTACCATCCATAGTAATTGCAAGAATTCATTAGAGAAAACAAAAAAAAAAAACATACCTGATTTACCATGGCAACCATGTAGTTTTCATAGCGAAGAATACGGTGGCAAATATCAATTGCCGAAATTGTATCTTTGTTCACCCACAAATTCAGCCGCGGTTGGGCCTGAATATAAATACACTTCTTCATGAAAAAGTAAGGTCCCAAGAATTAGTAACCTTGTCAATCGCAGAAACAACATCCGCCCAAGTTATGTTGGATAAATCTCGGTCCTGGATATCGAGACCCGTTTGGTAGAATGCTTGGACCTCCTTCATCTTCATAAGAACGGCGACAGTTCGAATAAGACAAGTCATCCAGAAGATGACTGCCCCTACGATGCAGAGACTGATCCACGGATTGACATGAGACGCGCACTCCGCCACTATTGCATCCTTAGCAATTCATTACAGTGAGTAAGAAGACTTCCTCAAGCAATGCTCCCCCCCCCCCACTCACTCCGAAATACCGCTTCCTCGGAGCCGGCACCGTTGCGTTGAGATTCTTGTTGTTGAAGAGGATGTCGTAGTCTATACATTGCAGCAAGAAAGTAGAAATGAAGACGATGAAGAGAAATTGGATCAGCGTCCAAATATTCTTCCACAAAATGCAAGTGAAGCCGCCCCCTTGGTGGTACTCATAGACTCGCCGAAAGAACTAAAACCGATTTTTCGATGAAAGAAAGCACTGCACTCCACGATATATCACGTATAATTAACTACAATATCTGAAGTGACAAAGTACACATTTAAAGTCTAGAAAGTCTAGGAAAATAAAATATAGAGGGTCGTATCTGAACCTCATCGAGGTTGCCAATGTGATGCCATCGTTGCTCTGCCTCTTCCCGTGATGAGGAGCCCATGAGAAGTGGGCCAACATTGGTATCATCGGGGTCATGTTCTTCTAGGGAAGTATGCCTATAAATGGGTGAAAACAATCACATAGTATAAGAAAAGAAAGCCAAAAAAACCTACAGTGGCATTGACTCCGATGTGGACATGTACACGCTGGTACTCCCGCTTGCGAGGGGAGGAAGCCCGTTCCCGCAATTAGATCTCATGTCCGCCTCTTCGAACTCATCATCAATTCTCTGCAAATGTACTGTTGGTTCCTTCAAGAAACAACAAGGAACAATAAATGAAGTCAAGGAAAATATCACAGCAAAAGAACTCTAAATTTGAACACAAGCCTGGTAATGTGATCGATTTCTGGCCGGAAACATTCGAGGTCACCTTAAAGAACAAAGCACGATTAAGCTTTTTTCGACAAGGATTTACAAAAGCAATAAATAAACACGAGAATGATAAAACATTATCCAAGGTTATGGCCAATTTTCAAAAAATCAGCTGATCTCGGCGATTTTATTTCACACCACCGCTAATGATGAGTATGAAAAGGGCTAGAATTCCGTGTACAACTATGGTTGGCAATTAACAGCTTCATTATAGAGGAATGATATACAAAATTACTAAACCATATTTCGTTTAAAGAAATAAGCCCGCAAAATAACGTAAAGAGGCGTAGAGTTTTAACGTAGTGTTTTTGATTGTTAATTTACTAGTGCGTTATCATTCTAGTCGATCACAATTCACGGACGGATTGATAGTTCGACCAGTCAACATTTCGGTCACGGACACAATCCTCTTTATTTATTTATCAGAGTTCCTATTCTCGCTGTTAGCGTTTGAAGAATATTAACAGAGAGATGAGTCGAGTGGGGGTGGCTTCTGCCCGACTGGCCCAGTTTCTCCGTCAGCGCAGGCTCTGCACTTCCTCAAACAAGAACGGATCCACTGCCATCTCAGGTTGCATTCTTTCAACAATTCATGTTCTTATTGCCTTCTTTCAGTTGCAAACACTCGGTCCTTCGATTCTAACAGCGAGGCCTTCGAATATGAAAAGCAGAAGTTTGGGAAAGGAAGCATTCAGAAGATCGTTGTGAAGGTTACGGATCATGAAGGAAATGCGAAGAGTTTTCTCATGAACAAGAACATCTCCACTCCATTCGACGTAGCTTGCCGTACGTTTCTTTCTTTTTGGTTTGTCACGCCGTCTTGATATAGCTGAGTTCTGGATACGGTGTTGTCATGAGGAATACGGTTGTTGAGATATCTCTTCGGTGTACGCTGACTCACTTGCTCTATGCATTGTTCGAGGGGATGACGAGGCTCTGACCAGTTTACATGAACCCCTCGCTCAGGAATGCGAGATCGAGTTCATCTCCTTTCACAGTCACAAACACGCCGATCTAGTCAACGAAGTCAGATTTATCCTTGATCAGGATTATGGGTTAAGAAAGAAGCTAATCTATGTAGAAGTACCAGTTCGCTTCGATTTTTGTAAGTCAAATTTATTCGGAACCGTGTTCTGTAGTAGAGTTCTTATTTTAAAAAAATGAGATTCAGGCATTCTGGCGTTCTTCTTCTCTTCTACTGGGCAATGTTCTTCATTCCGCATTCGCCACGCCCACTCAGCTCATCGGAGCCGATGAGATAGACTGTGTGTACTCTTTCTTGTCTTTATCTACATTGTGGACTGATTCGTTCCATTTAGTCCGACGTGGCTTCTTCACTTACGATGTTCGGTGTGATGCCCTGGCTGACTGGACAGTGGAGAAGAAAGACCTGGCATCCCTGGCCGTTGCTGTTTATTCTGATCTCATAGCCAAGTCGCTTCCCTTTCAAGTTCTTCGACTACCTCAATCCTCATGCGCCAATTTTTACGCCCAAAAGTTAGCATTACATTCTGCATTGCCATCAGGCAGTTTTTCTCGCTATTTTTAATATGAATTCATGTTGTGACAAACTGGAAAAACAGAAGATTAACTTTTTAGGCCGTCGCCATATAAACGCTGTTTCATTTACAGGAGCGAGAGCTCGGATGATCAGTTACTGCTGTGTCGACTGGGCGAAGTGGTGGAGAAGATCAAGGGGCCAGTGGTGAGCCATGCAGGACAGATTGGCAGATTCGCCATTGTCAAGGTTAGTTTCTCTCGAGGGGTTCATCTCTTTGATCTGGACAACCAGGCCAGCGAGAAGGGCGGGATCTGGCGGTTCTCTGGCGTGGCCCTTCCAACAGCGCAGCCCATTTCCTCTTACAACTGGTCTCTTATCACCGAACGAGCCCGCAAGGTTCGCCCTTTAACTCTCACCCCAAAAATCCTTTCAACTTATTTTTCAGGCCTCGCCATAGCCCCAACGATGGATTGTTATGTTTGCTAAATTTAAAGAATAAAGATTTATCCGACATTCATCTGTGATCACTTAAACTACAGATTGAGAACCTAATTAGCATTGTCACAGCAATTATTAAAAGCTCCAAGTAAAGAAAGACTCGAAGGGCGAGAGAAATGGGGAGTCATTCATCCCCATCGGAATCCACAGGGTGGGGAACGAGCTTCTCGTGTGACGCGACTTCATGTGAGAGACGGCGGATGAGACGACGACGACGGAGAGAGAGACAACGGCAGATGAAGAGACGCAGACAGAAGAGGAGCAGAGTTGTGAGCAGAGCAGAGAGGGCGCCAACCACCGCAACCAGTACCAACTCGGATGAAGACTCCTTCTGCAACATCAGCCACGTTTCTTCTCAAACCATTGCTACTCCACTCATCATTTCATTATACTGCTTTTAAGGTCTATTGGAATGAGAAGGGATACCAGTATTGCTTACTGAACACTCGTAGACGCATATCGATATGAGAACAAGGAAACCGCAGAGGTAAATGAAAGAGGAGATTCAACCTTATCATTAGCACTCAGATGAATCCCACCTGTTCCCTGGATTTATCAAGAGCATGCTGAATGAAACGTATTAACTACCTCAACCTTCCTGACGACATCGTTGAATGCGTTCTCGATGAACACAAAATCCTCAGCAACATGCTTGCGAAGTCGGATGAGAATGGATTCGGCTTGAGTTGCCGTTTCATTCAAGAGCAAAGTCGAGTTGTCATCTTCCATGAGAAGAGACGAGTTTGTCAGCGTCGTTCCATTCAGTTCTGATGCTTCCTGAATTATATCACAAAGATATAACTAATTTTCAAATGGGAAATCAGAATTATTACAAGGAAAGATACAGTAAGAAAAGAAAGGACAAACCATAGCAGAGGTGTAGAACGAAAGTGAGAAGAGAACGAGCAGCAAGCAGACGCTGCGACTCATGGTCAAAGAATGGAAGGCAAGGATGATGCTGAGGCAGCCAAAACATCTTCTTTAGATCAAAGAAGGGCGAGAGGTCACCCACAACCTCGTATTCTCAATAGAAAGCGAGTGCAACCTGATAGTGATCTACCCATAGTTAGCTAAGAACCCGGTTCTCAAAACAAAACAAAGGCATGTCTCATTTAACGCGATTAATGAGGCGAATTATATTATCATAAGAACTAACATGAAATGCAAAGAGGAATCGTATTTCAAATTGTTTTAACTGAAAAATGGAAAAAAAATTTGTCCCGAAGGGAATTCTTTCAAACTGTTAAACATATATTTTAAAACTCGCACCACAAAAATGTATGAAAACGTATCGCAATACAGTTGTTATATTATTAAGGTTGATTTTTTTGAACTCTACAAGTTATAGCATAAAGTTGTAAACTTGTAGAACTGTGTAATCACCTTGATACTAGATGTTTAACTACTGCCACGATTCATTGGTGTTAATATGTAATAACATGGTGATTTTATTTATATGCTTTGAAATGTGGCGACCACATCCTTCTCTTTCCCTTTTGTTTGAAACCGGTTGGTTGGTGTTGCATATTTGTAAGTGTTGAATGCAATGATTTGCTTGAGATGACTGACTCGGTGGCAGCCGAGATAGAGAAGGCTCAAGAGCAACTGCGCAGCATCGATGGAACTCTAGCCGCTCTCAGCGGGCGTGCCGCCGGGTTAGATCTTTCAAAATCTCATTAAACCTTCTAAACAACGCTTCAAAAATTAATAAATGTATATAATGCTGATCTTTTAGAAATGGACTGAAACGGCGAATTTCGAATGATATCGAGCCCATTGTTGGCTTTAGGTATGCAAATTCTCTCTTTCTGTTTGTGTGTGTCAACCGTTTTCCTCTTTAAATAAGTTTTCCCCCTTGTATCTTGGGAATCAAGATTTATTTTCAGACGGTCAGGTGTGGAAGAACTGCCTGTTAGAGGCATCAGGCGAAGAATTGAGTTCGTGAATTGTCTTTTTATCTCGTTATTTAATAATTTTTTTTTTGCATCCTTGGAGTTAATCTATGATTCCTGCACACTAAGCCAAACAAATATGAAATGAATTTTTTTTTTAAACTCGGCAATATGAAATGAATTTTTTTTTTAAACTCGGCAAGGGGTGTTATTTGTAACGGGAAAGGCGTAGTTAGACAGGAATAAGTAGTTCCTGAAATTCTAACAAGGAATATTATTAAGGTATGAAGATGTACCAAACAAAAGAATGCGAGATGATATCGACGAAGAGGACAGACCAAAGCGAACTCTGCAGTCGACTGTTGTTATGCCGACTATTGAAACCAAGTCAAGAGATGCGGCCATTTCGGAGATGAACAAAGAACTCAATACAGAAGTGAAGCAGAGGTAATTTAATTTGTGGTGGAGAGGGGGTTGACGTTATAACTAGATAAAAATCAGTGTTCTATTTGTTTTTAAACACCATTATTGGAATGCTTCAACGTATTCCTTTTTTGTTGCAGGAATCGCCGATTATTCAGTTCTCTTGTTGTGGGGACTTTGCAGCGTTTCCAGAAGGACGAAAAGAAGATTTCTTCAACTGAGAAAGCCCAGGTAATGTTTTTCACTAGTAAGAGTGTTCAAGAATTGAGCCCCGTATTTTGGCCAAGGTACATCGGACATGTTTCGAACACATTTGTCTTATTGTCGTTGAATATTCAAAGTAGTTCTTTTTATCCGCTGAGAGAGACATTTCGATAAAAGTATTGTTATAATGAAGAGTTTTGCACTTCAGGTTCACAAATTGGCAGAAGTCGAGAAGAAGCTCGAAGAGACGAAGCGAGAAGAAAGGGAGAGAGTGATGAAGGAGAAGGAATCTCTCTTGGCTCAGAGAAGAGATCAGGAAAGGGAACTCAGGGCGCTGCAAAGGAAGAAGGCTCTCATTCAATACGTACGTTTAGTCATTCCCAAGGTACTTGCAATGGACGGAATGTTAATGCAGGCCGAGCAGAAGAAAGAGCACTACCAGCGACTGCAGAACTTCATCCAGACCAAGGCGCGACCCACTCTCTTCTTCCTCCCTGCCAAGCACACTCTCCACTCTCTCGAACTACTCAAGCAGTCCGCCTCCGCCATTGAGGGACTCATCGACATGCGCGAGAAAGAACTGCAGGTAACTCATCTGCAATGCTCTTTAATTCATTTGCCACAACAACTTCGTATTCGTGGAGTTAAATCGCAGCGTACCGTACCTATACCTACCCTATTTCAAAATCAGTAGCTAATGGAGTCGTGAAATGCCCATTCGCATCCCTATCGTTGATTGGGTGCTTATTAGTAGTTTTCCATCGTGCAATCTCACCACAAACTCTCCCGTTCTCCACCATTACATATGTACATTGTCCTTTTGATATTTCTATAGAAGTAATTGTTATAGTAACGAAAGAAGTACGCTTGGACTCAAAGTTTGCTTGTTCTTAGACTGAGATGGAGAAGGGACAGGGCATGGTCTTCGATGAAGAACAGAAGAGACCTCTCCGCAGTCACATCGCAGCGAGAGCTCGAGACAGAGAGAGTGTGAATGGAGAAGACGAAGAGGAGGAAGTGGAAGAAGGAGTGAAGAAGAGAGAAGAAGAGGAGGTGGATGGAGATGAGAGTGCTGCCGCTCCCCGCCAAGAGCCTTCCGTGGAAGTGACCCTGCAGGGGGAAGAGTCCGACAAAGACGACGAATGAGGAAGTCAGTTCTTTCCATTTCAATCTTTGCAGCCTTTGCAATTTGGGTTGGCTACAATTTTAAGGGACTTTTTCTCACTTCCGAATCATCAAGTTTTAATAAAGAAACCATGGCGTTGCAATTTTCACTAAAACCGAACATCTGCTCCCATCGGGTCAAGCTGCACTCTTTTATATTTATTTTCTAGTAACTAACTGTCTCATTCTCTTTTTCGCTCTCTATCAGTATATTTATGACTCAAAACCGTCATACTAAAACTAGTACACATTGTTAAGTGTATTGTTATGTTTTTTTCCTGGATGCCGGTCTTGAATAAAGTATTTATACCGGAATTGAGTTACACGCCGTGTAAGTATGATAAGTAGCAGTAAGTGAGATCAACGTGATATTCAAAATGTAAGAAAGATCTCTATATGAATGTGTGAGGTGGCCCGCCATTGTTCCCGTTCGTAGAGATTAGTCGTGTTTCCTCCTGGTAAGAGTGTGGAAACATGTCAGTATAACAGAAGTAAGGAAGAAGGAAAAGGAAGGCTTACAGATTTGCGAGGCGCACTGGAATGGTGTTGGTGGTGATGTCGAGTGGGTTGCTGCTTCACTTGGTCCATGGACAAGACTCCTCTTCTCTTCTTCGGCATCTTGGAACGAGCCTGAGTGTGGGAGTAGAACATCGCGAAGTTGGAGACGATGACCTGGAAAGGAGGGAGCAGTGAAGTGAGTATTCTTGACCACCTTCAACTGGACTCACAGGAACGGGAAGGGCAATGGTGAGTACTCCGGCCAAGGCACAGATCGAACCAATCAGACGACCGAGGTACGTGTGAGGAGTGATGTCCCCGTAGCCGATCGTTGTCATTGTTACGATCTGCAAGACGTTCGAGTGCTTCCTACCAATATCTAATTGAATCTCTCTTTGTTTCCCCGTTAAGATGAGCACTGCCCACTTTCCTCTTAGCCCTGATGACTTACCGCCCACCAAAGCCCGATGGGAATTGAAGTAAACTGGTTGTCCTTGTTTTCCTCGACTCGCTCAGCATAATAGACAAGAGACGCGAAGACAACAATGCCGAGGACAAGGAAGAACACCAGCAACATCAACTCTTTTGCAGATGCTCTGCAGCCAAGCTATCCTAATCTCTCTCTCTCTCCTCTCTCTCGCCCTCCTCTCTCTCGCTCTCCTCTCTCTCTCTCTCCGCTCTCTCTCTCTCTTTTGTTTCTCTTCATTTCTGCCCCGCACGTTTAGCTAACCGGAAGGTGTGCATGAGAATCTTAAGTCCATTAGAGTGCTGAGTGAGCTTGAATAATCTCATAATTCTTATAATAGAGAAGAATTCGAGATCCGCGGATGTTCCGAGCATGTTCATGACGAGGTCGACGTAGAATGTAAGGGTGGCCACGAGATCGATGAGATTCACGGGCGCCTTAAGCAAGCACTTCTTTCCCTTCTTCCCTCTCGGTACCTTTTCCCACTCTTCTAATCTAAACCTCCGTTCCCTTTCTTTGCTTCATCGCCAAGGCTTTGCCATTCTTCCTACCAGACAATTTATACATCCCATCTTCTGTACAATGCATGGAAACGCCACCAGTCATTAAACTGGAGCTGAGAATGGAGAAGACTTTGAGAGTGAGAGGGAAGGAGAGAGGGAGAGAGAGAAAGAGAGAGAGATAGAGAGAGAGAGAGATGCAGCCGGAGCAAGCAGAGTGAGAAAGTACATTAGTACGGCATGAGAACGGAGAACGAAGGATTTGAGAAAACGGTGTTGCGGGAATGTCTTTCGTAAATAAGAGAATACGACAAGATGAACACTGACCCTCAGATATTCAATCTTGGCAGGACAAGTAAGGAATCGGATGAGAATCTCAATAGTGAACCACACGTTGCAGACTGTTTCGACGGCCTGGAAGAAGCGAGGGAAGGGTTGAAGGCAGGAGAGGAGGCAGGACTAACCAGGAAGGCAGTGTAGGCCTTGGAGTTGACTTTGTCGACAGAGAGAGTGTGGTATGAGTGGAGATGAGAGGGAGGGTAGACGCGGCTGAGCGAGGGAGGGGATGAGAAATTCGCGTGGAGCTTCAACTCAGATCGACGGAGACCTGGATGGGTTTTGAGGCAGAAGGCGCAGATGGCAGTGAGCAGGAAGAATACGGACACCACGGCCACCACCTGAATGGACTCGGAGGGTCAGTTTCAGAGGATAGAGGAAGAGTCATCCTCAGACTCGCCTTCGCTGCCGTGGACGAGCTCGGTTCGTCGAAGAGTCGCCATATCTTCGGTTTCAGCTTCTGCCATCTACTCAAGGAGTCATTGTGGAAGTCGTCCTCCCAGCCAAATCGCCGGTACAATTCCTTCAATCCTATTAGCATCCATGTTATCTCGTAACATTACCCATCATTATGTGTTACTATTTGCTGTGACTGACAATCAATTACATTTGCATATGAAGAAAGAGAGAAGGAGAATGAGCATGGAAAGAAAAGAGAATCCAGAACGAATAAAGCTGATTTAGAAAAGACACAGAATCATGGTTTAGGAATTCTGTGTTTCGTGTCTTCCTCTGCAAGAGAGAAGCTGAACATGCAACGTGACCAGCAAGCATACTACTGAATGACAGATGAGAGAGAGATGGACTAGGAGAAAGAGAAGAAGAGACAGAAAAAATGAGAGAGAGGGAGGACATTTAGAAAAAAAAGAAAGAGAGAGAGAGAGAGAGAGAGAGAGAGAGAAAAGAGAGGCGGAAAGTGAATGGATAGAGAAAAATGAGAGAGAGAGAATAAAGATGGGGACAATGAGAAGAAGGAGAAAGAGAGAGAGAGAGAGAGAGCGTGTGCGCGCGCGAGAGAGAGAGAGAGAGCGTGCGCGCGCGCGCGAGAGAGAGAGAGAGAGAGAGAAAGCGCGCGAGAGAGAGAGATAGAGAGAAAGCATCAGGAGTAGGAGGGAGATGGTAAAAAAATAAATAAAATGGCTAGCTGACCTGTCCCTCGGACCGTTCCAAATCAGTGTCAATGTCGAGTTTGTCGAGTGCAGCGAGGACTTCTTGGGTGTCTCTCGTGGCAGAAAGAGTCATCCAACAACAAGGCTCGCATTCATTCGAATCCAATCCCCAGTACTGCAACCTTCTGAATTCCATCTCTCGCACTTTGGTCAGATTCACGTGAACGACCTCTTAACCGCTTCGCACGTTTAATTATGCAATTAAACGATTCCTTTCCTAACTGTAAGATGTACTATGAAAGAATGTAAATTTAGAGAAAGAGAGAGATGGAGAGAGAGAGAAAGAGTGAAAGACGGAAGGGAGTGAGACAGCAAGGATGAAGAGTGTGACAGAGAAAGAAGAGAGCGAGGAGTGAAAGAGGGATGCGGAAGGATGGGAGATAATGACAGATGAAGAGAGAGCGTGAGAACTAGAAGACAGCCAGTACGGTAGAAAAGGAAGAAGAAGCATTGGACATCCAATTTGGTGGACATTAAAGGAGGCCTTAAGGGAAAAACTCCTACCACGAATTCCCTGACGGATTTGGACGGAATGATAAAAAGAACGTAGTAAAGAATGAACAGAAATGGTGGTACTGCCCCTTGCCTCTCTCCCCAGAAACTTGTGGTTTGCACCACTGCCAGGTGAGCCTACGTGTTAAGAAAAACCCGTCCAATGTTGGCTGCGCGCATCATATGTATGCAATTAATGGGCACGACACGGTTGGCCCCAGCGGCCGCAGTGTTGCTCTGTTAAAAATGTTTGAAAATGGCGGGAAAATAAAATATTAGGGAATTCAAAGTAGAAAGCAGTGTTAATTTCCTCAGGGCATGAAGGTTTTCGTGACTTCGAGACACTTGCAATCGAAGTTTCTAGCACAACCCGACCAAATAAGGCGAAAAAAACAAGACACTATTTATTCGCCTCGGACTTCCTTTAAACGTGCCTCTTCAGACTAATCCAACAGTCGGCCGGCCTTCTCTTATCTATTCTCCTTCGTCTCTGTCATTTCTTCGCTAGCTCTGGCTTATTTTCCTTTGTCATTTCCATTTGTCCCCCATTTGTCTTCCTTTCTTGACAGCATGACGTCATTCATTGCCTTGTCTGTCTTCTCTTCACTTGGAGGGGATCACGGGAAGAGTCTGAATTATTATACCGAAAGGAGATGAGGACCCTACTATTTTTTTCCATTCAGAAATGGACAAAATTATCATTAGTGGCTGAGCGGATTTCAGATCTTCCGCCATTTTTCTATTCTGCCTCTTCCCCCTCTTCATCCAAAACATTCTCTTCTGCCTCTCTTCCCCTCTTCATCCATAACGCTCTCTCTCACTTCCTTCTGCTTCTCTTTCCCCTCTTCATCTGCAACAATACTTCGCTTATCTCCTGCTCCTTTCCAGACTCGGTGTCGAGTGTCCCAATGGCATCTTGCTCCCTCGATCTCTCTCCCTCCTGCGCCCTCCATCTCGATCTAATCTACCTGTCTATTTGTCCATCTCTCTCCCTCTTTGTTTCTCCATTCCTCTCTCTTTCATCTCTTTGTCTCTTCTCTCTTTAACTCTCTGCTTTCCTCATCATATTGAGGGCAATCTAGAAGACGGAGAGCCATGAAGATCTGGCACAGCAGAAGAGAAAGGAGGCAACTCCGCTAGCAGTGCACGTTAAGACGAGGGCAGCAAAAGGATGAAGCAAATTATGGAGCAGTGGCCATCTTCATGGGCATGCACGGGGTGCAGAAGGGTGCAGGGGAGGACAGAGAGAGAGAAAGAGAGAGAGGGATAGAGAGTGGGGGTTGTGGAGAGAGAGGAAGACAGATGAGAGAGAGGACGAGAGGGTGAAGAGAGAGAGGAGAGTTGCAAGGGGAAGCTCCAACCTTAAGTTCTTCCTCGAAGAGTGGTCCACAAACATCAAGAGGGTAGTGCAGTTTGCCCGTTCGGTAGTAGTTGAGCACTTGGGCGAAAACCTTAACAGGCCTAATTATCAGAAGTCTTCTCTTGTTACACAAATTACCAAAAGCAATTGTGCCATCACTTGTTCTCCTTATGGAAGAAGGGATGGGCGCATGTCTGAGGCTTATGAGGAACGAGTGCCAGAGAGAGCGAGAGAGAGAGAGAGAGAGAGACAAAGGAGGAAGGAGAGATTACGAGAGAAAGGTACTGCAGAGAGGCGAGAAATGTTTCCCTTTTCCATCTCTCATCGCACATAACAACGCATCTTTCTACGACCCGGCGGAAGAGTTAAAGCTTCACTCATCAAATTTCAGCTCCCCGGTGATGAGTTTCGAGAGAGAGAATAGAGAGAAGAGAGGTGGCAATGGAGGGAGAGGGAACATGCGATGGGAAGAGAGGGAAGAGAGAGAGAGAAGAGGACGACAACAAGAACTAAAGTAGCGTTGCAAGATGACAGTGTGAAATACGCCATGGAACAACGACCTCCTTGTCTCCATGGAATCGAGTCATCCATTCATTTCCTCCTTTGCTCTCATCATTCCACTCTTACTCCTAATATTCGTCAGCGATGACGGAAGTATTGACAGTCTAGCTTCGTGGAAAAGAACGAAAGGTAAGGAGAAAGACGAAAAGGAAGATCTGAGACAGAGAAAGAGTGAGAAAGAGTAGTGTGAATAGATAAGAGAGTCCCAGTGGGTGGGGAAGACTCGTAAAGGAGAAGCGCAGGCAGGTGCAAGGAAAACTAAAGCTATGAAGTTATGTATTTTCGCTTCCTTTGCTCTGCAGATATCCAATAAAAAGTGTAATCTGGCATAGAGAAAATCCGTAAAAAAGAAGCGAAAATCTGAGACTGACTGCGGGATGGCGGTCGAAGAAGTACTCGTTGAGGAGGGGGTCGTAGTTGGCGAGATTGGTCGTGAGGCGAGAGAGGCGCGTGGCGGGGATCTTCTTCAGGGTGTGTTTGTACGTCTCGTGGCGGACTCCCCCCACATTCAGCACCACGCGATACTCGCTGTCCATCTGGGGGCCGGAGACGCAGCCACTTACGGGGGATCTGCATCGAGAGATTGACAAAGGAAAGGAGTTGCATATCCTAGCTGTTTATAGGATGAGTACTGAAAGCAGACAAAGGGAAGGAGGAAGCGGAGTAGCTGCAAGGGAAACTCTTCACTTCTTACACCTCATTTGTCGCATTTTGACCACTTTTAAAGTGCACACAACGGCCTGGAAAGCACAATAAATGTCATGAGAGGTGGCGACAGCAGAAATGACAAGAAGAAAGGGCAGAAGCACATGAGAGAGAGAGGGAAAGAGAAGGAGTGAGAGAGTGAGCAAGAGAGAGAGGGAGAGAGTGAGAGAGCGAGAGAAGGAACATGGAGGGAGGATGGTGCGACGCCTAGACATACTAGAAGATACAACGGGAATATGAAGCAGCTGAAAAGGGGACAGAAAATAAAGAGAAAGTAAGGAGAGAGTGAAGATACAGAGAAATGAGAGGGACAGAACACAGACGGGATCACTGTTAAAGTTCCAGAAATCAGCCGAAGCAGACTTTTATTCCAAAGAACTGCTGCAGAGACGACTACTTCCATCTGCATGACAAAGAATGAAGAGAGTGGAGAGAGGAAGGGAGAGAGATAGAGATGGAGAGAGATAAGGAGGGAGAGAGGGAGAGCGGGAGAGAGAGAGATAATGATGCAATGGAAAACAGAGCGTAGAAGACGGGACTTCTCCCCTTTTCTTTCTCTCCAAGGGAAAAAATAAAAGTATTTTTCAAATAGAAGGATGATTTGAAGGAACCAAAAAAGACAAAAGAACACCGTGGAATAAGGTAAAAATTATCCTAAGAATTCCTTCTCGTGGATCTCTGCGAGGAAACGACGGGATCTAGCCAGATGTCTGCACCTGTTAGCTGAAGAGAGAAGGGAGTGCAAAACGCGGAGAGAGAAAGGAGAGGGAACGAGAGAGTGGGAGAGAGGAAAGAGAGAGTGGGAGAGAGGAAAGAGAGAGTGGGAGAGACGAAAGAGAGAGTGTGAGAGAGGAAAGAGGGAGTGGGAGAGAGGAAAGAGAGAGTGGGAGAGAGGAATGAGAGAGAACAGAGATGCTGGAGAAAAGCGCAGAGAGCTCTCGAGAAAAAGGGAGGCGAAAGAGAGTAGGCGGTGAAAGGGAGGAGCGAGCCAGAGAAAAAAAATGTGTTAAATTGAAAAGGGCATGTATGTATGTACACACATATGTACATAGACATGCACTTCGGAGTGAATGGAATCGGGTCGTAAAATGTTCATGTGGCAGGGGTAATTCTCGCTGTTGGAAGGTGTTTTTGGCTTCTCTTACTATTCTTTTTCACTCCATTCTCTATCCTTGCCTTGCTATTTTGCCACACTCTACAACATACACCGCCCCCCCCCAGCCCTCTCTTTCTTCACTCTCTACTTCTCTCTCTCTCTCTCTCTCTCTCTCTCTCTGTCTTTCTCCTGCATCTTTCTCTCTTTCAATCTCCCACTACAACTGAATTTATATGCTTGTATTGTTTCCCCACTGCCTCTAGGACAAAAAGCGCTTCATTTCCATCTATTACTCTTCTCTGGCCTTTGCCGCGCATTCTAAATGTACATAGAAGAGTAAAATGGCCGAAGAAGCCGAGAAAGCGAGGGAAGTGAATCCGAGGGAGTGAGCATGCTGGTGATGTCTCCCTCTCTCTTTCTGCCGTTCTCTATCTCTCTACCACCTCCATCTCTCTCCTTCTGCCATTTTCTTTCTCTCTCTCTCTCTCTCTCTCTCTGACATTCCCTTTCCCTCTGACTTCTCTTTTTCTCACCCCTCCCCATTCCCTTCTTCTCTACGTCCCTCTCTCTCTCTGCCGTTCTCTCTCTCTACACCCTCTCCCTCTCTCTCTCTGCCACTCTCTTTCTTTCTACACCCTCTCCTTCTCTGTGATATTCTCTTTCTCTCTACACCCTCTCCCTCTCCGTGCTATTCTCTTTCTCTCTCCACTCTCTCCCTCTCTCTGCCACTCTCTTTCTGTCTACACCCTCTCCCTCTCTTTGCCACTCTCTTTCTGTCTACACCCTCTCCCTCTCTCTGCCACTCTCTTTCTCTCTACACCCTCTCCCTCTCTCTGCCACTCTCTTTCTCTCTACTCTATCTTATCTTTCCCTTCTTCTTCTTCTTTCCTCGTTCTTTCACTCCCTCTGTCTACCCCTCTTTTCTCCTTTATCAGGTATAACTTACAATGTCGGATACATCGGCCGAGAGCGTGTGTCATGAGAAGAAGATAAAAGGAGATCTTCCATGGGGGGAGACTCGAGTGTATTACTTGGTATTTGTATACCGAAATACACGTGAGACCTTACAAGATGTATGGGAGTACGCAGATGGAGGGATAACACGTGGATGCGGAGGCGGAGCGACCTGGCCCCAGAATCACCCGGAATGTGCGCAAGATGTTATTAACACCTTTATCTAAGTGAATGAAATGATGCTGGATATTACAAGGGAGAAGGATGGCCGAGGCTGCTTTGAGTGCAGACATGCTCTGGAGGTCTAAATTGTCGCCACTGCTCGAGGGGCGGCAAGATGCCATAGCCAGGCTGGCTTCAATCTTTCTCAAGACCATTTTACTTCCTTGCCTCCTTCAATGCGACATTGTAGTCTTCGAGATGGAAATGCTCTTGCTTTGTCGGCAGTCTCTGCTTCTTGCAAAGTGCACCAAGTTCGTGAGAATGAAGAGGGGAGGGGGGAAGACAGGAGTTCTTTGCCTGCAGAGAACATTCAGACCTGGCACTGCCGATGCTGCTCATCTTGCTGCCAAGCAGTCGCGGACTGTCTCAGTTGACGTGACTCTGGTGAGTGGAAGAAGAGAGTCTCAGTTGACGTGACTCTGGTGAGTGGAAGAAGAGAGGGCCGGCCAGGCTGCCGTGGCCTAGCAACTCGGGCTTGGATTCTCCGGGTTGCCTTCACACGCCATTCGCATTGTGCGATTCAAGCAATGGAAAGGTTTGCTCCTCCCGAGTAGTCTCGCATTCCCTCTCTACATATAACTATCCCTCTCTCTCTCCTTCTCTCTCTCTCTCTCTCTCTCTCTCTCTCTCTTTCTCTCTCTTACTCTCTCCTTCTCTCTCTATCTCTCTCTCTCTCTCCTTCTCTCTCTCTCTCTTACTCTCTCTGGATACTCTCGCACTCTGTCAGTGTTGCAGAGGTTTCCTTGTCTAGTGTATCGTCGTCCCGGCAGTGTACCTTCCAACCTTGTCTGCTTATTTAACAAGCTTGCGCAGCTGCCTGCGGCTTCTCTCTTAGAACTCTCTTCCCGCTCTCCAAGTGGCAAGTGCATTCTTACTCTAGAAGTAGTTAAGTGATAGAATTTTCTCTTTCTGTCATTATAGATGTTAAAAAATATACGATGAAACAATTATTTATGTCTATGGTATGCTCTTGACAGAATAAGGCGTGATATATGAAGAGCAGTAAAAGGTGAAAGAACCACCTAAAAAGAGAGGTGAGAGATTAGATCATTGTGATAGTAGGCAAGATATGAATGAATATGCCGAGAGAGAAGAGAGAGGGATGAGAGAGAGAGGAGAGAGAGAAAGAGAGAGAAAGAGGAGAAGAAGGGGAAAGAATGGACGAGCTGTTAGTGGAAGGTGCTGGTCGAGACCGACAGAATACTACGGAGCAATCTGCTGATGACTAGGGCAAGATGACCCTGCTTTGCTATTCCGGAGCAATGGGAAATAAAGGAACAAGGGAGATAGAGGGAAAAAGAGAGAGAGAAAAGAGAGAAAGAGGCAGAAAGAGAGAGAGGGAGTAAGAGAGAGAGAGAGAAATGAGGGAGAGAGGAGGGGAGGGAGAGAATGGCAGGAGGGATAGCGATAGCCAGAGGCTGACCTGGTAGGCATGGCACAATCTCTCGTTCGTTACTCCTGTTCTGGTCGCTATTTCCTGAATAAGTCTGTTTCATCTTTCTCCTCGTTTATCTAACTTAATCATCCTCGAATTGCCAATTTTGATTCTTATTTTCTTTCTCGTCCCCCACTGCTGTTAGTCCCATGACAGGCCCGCCCTTTCTTCTTCTCGCTCTACCATCTTTGAATTGACTGACAAAGTTCCCACTGTCTGAATTGCCATTGCTTTCATATTCATCGAATGAAAGCGAGCCAGTCAATCTTAAACTGCTCTCTCGCATAACAAAGAATTCCATATCAAATACGAGAATTTGTTCCTTTAAATGGATCCCGGCATGAAATTCTTTTTTCTCTTTTCCGTTATAGTCTTTATTTATATGTAGATATCCATCTCCTCTGCATAGTCTTTGCCACTTGTGGAAGTAGGGAAGAGGGATGAATATCGCAAGTAGAAGACAGTTTGAGAAGTCATTAAAAATAGAAAGTGAAGGAGACTCTCGAAATGCAAGAAGAAGGCGGACGGAGCGAATGGAATTTCAAACATGAGGTTCTGCTCAATTTTGAGAATCATGGGATAATGAAAACGAAAAGAGGAAAGAGAAGGTCAGCCAGGCAAGCAAAGCCTGCTTAGCCTTGCCGCGGGCAGCTTTGACTGCCATCCCGTCGAAGATCTCCTTTCTCTGAATCTCCTCTCTCCGCATACTCATTCCTCTTTCTTCTTATATGAAACCTGCTGATTCGTTGCGAGTCCGAGAGGGTCACCTATCACATTGACACTCTCTGCAGAGGCCTATATCATATCCCCCATCTCTCTCTCTCTCTCTGTCTTTCTCTCTGTATCTCTCTCCTGTCACTCTCTGTGTCTCTGTCTCTCCCTCTATATCTCTCTCCTTCTTTCTCTCTCTCTTTCTCATCATTTCCCTATCAGCCCTGGGCAGTGAGGGAGGGCAGAGCAGTGTTGTGTGCCTGACCCGCTGAGTGCGGTTGAGTTGCCCTGGCTGATATGATTACGAATAACTGTCGCAGTCTTATCTTCTGCACTCTTTTCCTTCCTCTCTCACTGTATGCAGGTATCGCTTCTGTTCGGCCTCTTTTCAATGACTTAATTATTACTGACTTTTTCTCTAGTTTGAGACGAAATGATTAACACTTTTCATGTCCTTCTTTCCAGCAACTTTTGATGCTCCGAAGGGCAGTGGAGTAATTGTGAGCATCGAGAATGGACAGAAGGTTCACATTTCTTGCAAGTTGTTGCGCACACTATCAGATATTCATTATGATTGTCTCACTCAGTCATATCAGGCAGCCTTTTTATAACTCTCTATTTACTCTTTTTCCTCTGCTCTTCCTCCTTCATCTCATTCGAATTGTAGGGCCTTGATGTTGGCAAGGAAGACCGAACTCGCTTCGATCTTCTGGAACAATTTCGGCCTCTTTCAAGAGCTGCATCTATTCAAGGTTAGCTTTTTATATGTTCATATGTATGTTCAGCTGTGTTTTATACTATCTTCTTTATGTTTTTTTTTTAAATAAATTTCGTGGTTGTGATTAAAAAATGTAATATAAAAAATATTTATCTGCTAGATTTTGTTATTTCCTTTTTTTAATTCTTCTTTTGGTTGTACCTTTCATTTTTGTATTTTGACGTTCTGTTTGTAATTCTATATATTTCTTCAACATTCCGTTTTGTTCGTGATTCTGAATTCTTGCAGGCACTGACCTCGATGTCCTGCGAACTCGTCTGGCTGGAGTCAAGAACGTTGAAGAAGCCGCCATAAACAGCATCGAGGAGTTAAGCGAAGATACGGCAGAGGAGAGAGAGGAGACGGAGGGCGCAGAGACGCAGAGCAACCTTCTGCCGGCTACGACCACTCGAACAATGAGTTAGATTGACGACTACAATTAGTGAAAGAATAGAGTAGATGTGAATGATGATTGGCAGTGGTGACTGGAGAGTGGACTGCGTGGAGTGCGTGGTCCGCGTGCAGATGGGGGCAGCGAGTGCGCACTCGCATCTGCTTCTCCCGTCTGGCGTCTTGGCATGTCCACTGTCCGGGGGATGCCAAGCAGGTTGGTCTTTCTCTCACTTTCTGGAAGCTCCTAGCAGGTCATTCTTAATAATTTATATTACTAGTAAGGAGCATATAAAATGATAATGAATGTCTAATCAGGTCTCCCAGTGCTTCGATGCTCAGCGGAAGACGGAAGTCGCGTCTGATCCGTGGACAATTGAGAAGGAAATCACCGGTGGAAGACTCTAAGCTTTAAAATATAAGGTTTGTAAGGAAAAAAAGGACTAGAAATGTAATCTATGTATGTTATTGCGCGTCCACCTTCGGAATATCAAGGATTGACTCCTTCTCTTTTGATGCCCACCATCCAGCCAATTTCCTCTCCGCGCATTCCTCGCTGCTTAATAATTTGTAATTTCTGAGACTTGTTTAAAGTCTTTTATATATGATTTTTGCATTATTGACATAATTTAACAGGTCTGATAATAAAGAAACCATCAGAGACTTATGAACAGGCGACTCCACAACTGCTTACAATGAAATAAGATGAAAAATCAAGGAAGATAGTATGTGCAAAGAAAATGAGATGAATATCTATGGGTCAGATTGCGTCTCTACTTCTCTTCTTCTCCGTTTCTCTCTTTCAATTTCGCTATCTCTTTCATCTTTTCTTGATCTACCTCTCTGTCTCGTTCTCTCTCTCTCTTTCTCTCTCTCTTTCTCTCTCTCTCTCTCTCTCTCTCTCTCTCTCTCTCTCTCTCTCTCTTGATCTAGATAATTTCCGTTACCTGTCGTTCACTCTCCAACTACTCTAACCCTCATCTTTCTCTCTCTCTCTCTTTCTCTCTCTCTCTCTTTCTCTCTCTCTCTCTCGCTCTCATTTTCTTCTTCTCTCACTCTTTCTCTCTATTTCTCTCCCTCTCTCTCTCCCAATTTTCTTTCTCTCTTCTCTCTGTAGTTAGCTGACCCAAAATGCAAAAA
The DNA here is from genome assembly GCA_945643635.1 of Allodiplogaster sudhausi. Taxonomy (NCBI): domain Eukaryota; kingdom Metazoa; phylum Nematoda; class Chromadorea; order Rhabditida; family Diplogasteridae; genus Allodiplogaster; species Allodiplogaster sudhausi. Next base: position 464,625 of record CALZFC010000081.1, read on the forward strand.
AGGTAAAAGAGAAAGCAGAAGAAAGAGAGAGCGGTAAAACGAGCGAAGCTCGCACAAGCGGCTGCCTCTAGCCGGCTACCTGCCTAGCAGGCAGGACTAATCAGGAAACGAAGAAAGAGAGAGAGAGAGAGAGAGAGAGAGAGAGAGAAGGGGTAGGAAGGGAGACAGAGAGAGAGGGAGAGAGAGAAGGAAAGGGGGGTGAGAAAGAGAGAAGAGCGAGAGCGAGAAAGAGTTCAATCCTAATTCCATCCTAGCTGATCTCTCGACTGCTGGCAGCTACGCAGTGAGGATCCGATTGAATCAACAAAAATGCGCCCGAGGCGGAGTTTTTGTACCCTCGTGTGTCTCATCTTCATATTTGGTCAGAGCGAAAATTTATTTATTTATAATTTTATTTTTTGCAATGCAGTAGAGTGTGCTATCGTTTTTAATACTACAGGGCAAAGAATTTTTTCAGGGAATACCGCCTGGACAGATGCACAAGAAATTTCAAGTCGGTTTCAAACTTTCGCAATTGTCATGATTTTGACCACAGTTGCACCACTTCCCTTTTCAATCCGCTAGAAGCTTTTGGGTGCTTTTGTTCCTTTTCTCGCTCTCTCTATCTTTCCTTATTCACTCTCTTTCCATCTTCCTTTCACTCTCTGTTTCTCTAGCCCTGTTTCGATCCCTTACTTTCTCTCACTCTCTCGTTCTCTCTATATTTACCTCTCTCTCTCTCTTTCTCTCTCCCTTTCCCTCTCTCTTTTCTAATTTCAGCCTTTCACATGCTATCATAGCATCTTCCTGTCCTTTTTCTCCTCACTTTCACAATCTCAATATCACATCGCTATTTCCTTACTTAGGACTTGATTTTCTATTGCTCAGCACACTAAGGATATATGCACAGCTCGATGAAGTGAAATTTTATATTAGGTCTAGAGCGTCAAAAGATTTTTCGCAAGTTAAAATCTGAAGAGGAGGCGGAAGAGTAAAAGGGCACTGAATTTATATAGAAAACGTCATGAAGATGGTTCTTCGCACTCCTTTCACAAAACAGCTTTCCAAGAGATTGGCTGATTTCTATGTACATAGACGATTTTCCACAAGAATGTCAAATGGATAATAGATAAGAAGGCTGCAAATACAATAATTGCAATCTTGAGTGATGTCGTCGGAGTGGTCGAGATGGTCTCCGTGGTCCTTCTGCTCTTCTTCCGTCCGAATCCGAGTCCGTGCTTGTTCGACTGTTCGTGGATTCAAATGCGTCGGCCACAACAAGGTCTGTCTTCTCTTTTCAGGGAAGAAGAAACCATTTAGACTTCTGTTCTGCAGGAGTTTCAAAGCTGTGATGAATCCGTCTCAACGACTTCTTCTTCCCTTCGCAAGGTCTCTTCTGACTCGGATTCATCAGAGGATCATGAGGACCCGTGGACAGAAGAGCGGGCACTCGCCCTGAGGCAGCTCTATCCTGACTACGAACATCCCTCCCTTGCCCTCACTCCTCGCAGAGAAACCTCCAAAACCCCCACTCCTGCTCCTTCTCCATCAACCACTTCGCCACTTCCCACTTCCACAATCCGGGTATCTACGAAGACCTTCGACTTTCGCAACAATAACCTACTACAGAAGCTTAGTCAGTCATTTATTTTAACATGGGGAGTTTAATTTTCATATATTCATATATGCCATTCGACCATTCAAGAACATGTGCATAGCAATTGTTATAGGAGAAGGAGAATCGGTCTCCTCGATGCTGCATGGAGAAATTCACCCGGAACACGCTTCATCCACAGACGGTCCAACCAGGATGGAAGAGAGTAGCCAAGAATCCGAGGGCGAGGAAGATGCGGAAGAGAAGAGCACTCCTCCACCTCCCACGCCCTCCCCTCACAGGGCATCCATCGCTGCTCTCCTCCAACAACAAACACTCCATTCTCCATCGCTAACTCGACCAGCCGAGGCTGCAGAAGGAACGGACTCGGACTATTTTGACGACTCTGAGCAGGAGGCGGAGCAACCGGAGATCAGACAACCGACCACCATCAATGCAATCAGGAACAATGGCATAGTGGCAGCAGCTAGCAAGACTCTCTCAGAACAGGATAGACTCAGACTAGCAGCGGCAGAAGAGAGAGAAGAGGAGCTGAAGAGACAGCAGACGGAGAGAGAAAAGGAGAAACAAATAATAGCTGAAGAGACGGCCAGAGTAAGAGAGCAAATCAGGCAGGAGGAGGAGAAGCTAGCGAGGATTAGGGAGGAAAAGAGGAGGAGAGACGAGCAAAGAAGACTAGAAGAGCAGAGAAGAGAAGAGGAGAGGAGGCAAAGAGAGGAGGAGCAGGCAGAGAAAGAGAGAGTGAGGGAGGAAGAAGAGAGACTAGAGAGACGCAGACTGCAAGAGGAGGAGAGGAAGAAGCTGCAAGAAGAAGAGAGGCGACGACTACATGAAGAAAGAATGAGAGCGAAGGAGCATTTCAGTCGACTACAATCTACATCGAAGAGACAAGAAGGAGGATTCGAAGAGGAAGAGAGAAGAGAGCCAGACAACGAGAGAAGAGGGTCAGACAACGAGAGAAGAGGGCCAGATAACCAGAGATCTAGAGCTGATCAGCAGAGGAATATCACAAAGACACTCAACAATATCAATGCAATTGTCGCCAAACTGGAGAAGGAGGTAATCATTAATTATGAAGAGAACAAGATGAGAGTTAACTAATTTGAGGAGTCGAAGAGGGCGCAGACGGGAGAGCGGTTGAGTGCCATGCAAGCAGCTTATCTGAAGAGGAGCAGAGAACTCAGACAGCAGCTTCTCCTTCTGCAACTCAAGTATTCCAGCGTCACCCCAACCACTTCCACAACCACAACTCCCGCTTCTAATGTCGAGGTTTTTTTTTAAGAATTAGCATCATTCTTTTTTATTCTTAATATGTTTTTCTTCACTTTTCTTCGATGACATCTGATGATTATTTCTTAACTAGATATCAGATGACACCGCAAAGGCGTTCGAATGGCTCATGCAGAACATCAACAGTCGATTGGAAGCCGATGAAGAGACAGTCCAGGTCACTCCCCGTTCTTCCCACTGAAAGACCTCTCTAATCATCACTTTCTTCTGCAGACTCTGCCTCCACCCAAGAAGGCAGTGCCACCCACCCAAATCCCTCTTGGCTCGCCTCTCCCCCTTCGTCCTTCCACGTCGCCTGTTCCCATTGGAAAGGCTGCCAATCCGCAAATAGCTAATGTCAAATTTGTCGATATGACCGGCGAGGTAAAGCAGAAAATGGTAGATATGGAGATATGGAGAAGCAAAAGAGAATTGGTAGATGGGAGAGAGAGAGTGCGAAAGCGAGAGAGAGAGAGGGAGAGAGAGAGAAAGAGAGAGCGAGAGAGAGAGAGAGAGAGAGATGAAAGTTGAGATGAGAGATCACTTTTAAGGATGCTGAGCGTGTGTATCCGCTGCCAAGCTACCGCCTGCCCTCGAGATCCATCCGCATCTTCAGCCGCGGCCACAACCACTCCGAACCCCGTGCAGTGAGTTCATGCCACTTCCTACTGATAAGCAGTGACTGATAGCTGCCTTCAGGAGCCTTCCTCCTCTCCCGTTCCACTGGCTCTTCCTTCTGCTCGTGCTCCTGAAACAAATGCTGGAGATTCCTTCGAGTGGAGTGAATGGTCGGAATGGAGTGAATGTGTGTGTGGATGGCAACTCAGAAAGAGAATCTGTCTCCATCCCCTCCTGGCAACGAGCCAAGAAAGCTGTCCTGCTCCGCAGTACGAGAGGATGAAATGCGAAGGGGGACCGTGTTAGACAAGCTTTCGAGGGATGGAGTGGGGACAACCCTTCTCGGCACAAATTTAGCTGCTACATCTTCATAACAAATCTCTGTGTACGTGGATGCCATACTCGTTCGTTCCAAACCGAGCACTCGATTGGAAGTAATTGTCAGAATATCTACCTCGATTCATTTCTGCCTAGGTTTGCTTCATTGTCTCGGGCTTTTGTTCTATTGCATGTTTAATAATAATTTCACCTTTCATTATAAGCACTGAAATCTGAAGCCGGTTTGAATCCGAATGTCTGCTCTTTATCTTATTGCAAGCTCAAGTGCCACTTCACGTATAATATTATTTCCTTCCATGTTTAAGTAAAAAAAATTAAATAAAAATTTAGTGTGTACATTTCCTTATTATAAAGTTTAAGGAAACGTAGGCATTATAAATTGGTATGAAAAGGAGAGAGTGAGAGAGAGAGAGTGAGAGGGAGAGGGAGAAAGATAGAGAGTGAGAGAGAGAGAGAGAGAGAGAGAGAGAGAGAGTATACACACACAAGGAAATACAACAGTGGAAAGAGAATAAGAATTTTTAAAACAATATGAAAAAAGGGAAAAAAACGCGATCACGTCATGCTAAAATGATTAAAAATGAAAAGGACTAAGAAGAGAGGGGAGATGGCTGGGAAGAGGAGAGAATGAGCTGGACGAGATGGCTGAACTGTCGCTCGATCTCCCCTCCCCTCCCATCGCTGTTGTCAATCCGCCAATCCCACCGACTCCATCGATCCAATCCGCACTCTGACTGTGCATCGTCAATGCCCTCCACGAAGCGGTAGCCTCGACTCTTCCGAGTGCTCTCGTCTGCAGAGACGCGGACAGCCAGGACACGCGGGGAGGCTGTCTCCAGCCACTCCAAGTCAGACTCTCTTCTACAGTCTGCCACTATCACCACTTCCGCCTCCCCCGCAGCAGCCAGAGCCTTCCTGAATGCCATATGTTCCCTTCTTCCGCTACCGTAACTTACCTACAGAAGTAGCCCGCGTCTCTGCTTCTCATCTCCTCTCCCCATTTGATCATTTCCAGCCGATACCGTTCTTTGTATTCTCCCGTTCCGAGCAGCTCAGAATAATTCAAACCTGAATATAATTTAGTCTTATAGACTTGGGGCGAATAATAGACAAATACTACAATATCTGCTGAAAGCGGAGAATGGTATGAGCTGTGCAGTGTACCACGGATGGTAAAGAAAGCGACGACGAACCTCTTCCCTTTGCAAACTCTTGCTTGAGCGAGTGGGAGATGCCCGTGACGGCAACGGATGCATGGGGGGCGATCAGCTTCTCCAGCCGGCCCGCCACCCAATCTTTCCCACTCTTCCGCTTCCCCGCCAGTAACACCAGCACCTTCTCCCCCATCGCTCCAACCCTCAACACTTCCATTCTCCGGGCACTTAATTGAACCAAAACTCGTTGCTGTCGAAACAAAAAAAAAATTTAAAGGCGAGACATAACAGTCTTTGAAATATCTTTATAGCTGATCTAACTGGAGCTCTTTTTTTTTTTACAAAGATAAGTTCCGAAAACTCTTTACAGTTAGAGGGATAGTAACCCATATCACAATATGTGGAAAGTGACTGATCTCCAAATTAAAATAACAATTTTCTTGTGTGATCCGATTATCGAAACAAACGGCAGAAACACAGGCAAATACGAAAGAAGCAATGCGAGCTTAGCGCCAATGCGCATAATAATTTAACGAGAGAAGATCGGGCGACGACTGAGGAAAGAGCTTGGCTGCTGAGCAGCGGAGTTATCCGCCGACGATGATGTTGTTGATGGGGATGTGGATGAGCTTCACGAAGAAGCCGATGAATCCCATGATCGCAAAGCCAATCGCCGTCGCCACGGCAATCTTCTGGTACTCTGCAATCAAAGGCTAACATTAACACTCACGATTTGACTATTTTCTAGATTATCACATTAATCTGAAGAAGAACCTGGACAATTTGTAACACCCATATTATATCTACTTAGTCTACTCCCTTCGTTTTACTCTTCGCTTCACAGTATTCTCCGAAATAAACCCATCCGATTACATGAACGCACACGATATAGGAAATATAAAAAAAGTCTAAACAAACAATAATCTTAGCCCATTACGAATATCTTTCAGAGAAAATGCAGTTCCAATTCTTTTGAACCCTGAGACTGCCTGGGTTACACCACTGCAAAGTTGCGGTTAAGTTAGCTAAACGATCCAGACTGCTTGTATAATCTCGCCAAGCTCCATAATAAAAGATTACACAAACTATTTTTTATACAATAGCCTTAAATTTAACTACAAATTTATGTAAATATCATCCTTATTTAAACCAAAAATTTCCTTTTCATGACGGTTTCTTCCGTTTCCCTATTGCCTCCAACCCCTATGTGATGTATCATAAACTAACACTTCTAATTTCACAGGCCCAATATAGCAAACGTCTAAAAGGAAATGTTCAGGCTTAAATATGGCAAAGCACAATAAGAAGTATAAACAACTGCTTTAGCTCATTTACTACTCATTCCTCTATCGTTGCTAATTCGGAAAAAAATAAATTGGAAATACCGAAATGAAATTTATGTTAAAAAAAAGAAACAATATCCAACCTTAGGCGGCAAAATTTCCTATTCATCCAATCAAAGAAAACATGAACCCACTAAAGAAGATAGCAACATGGCCATAAAACTAACAGCACTCTTCTCGGGACTTCATTGGCAACCCACATTAATACCTGGCTGTACAAGAATAAATAGAAAATGGAAAGATTTGAACCTTTCCGGTCGGGCTTCGTGCAGCGCTTGACAAGCCTGGCGGAGTCCTTCGCGAAGAGCTTCACCGGCACGACCAGAGCTTGCAGTTGATCCATCTCAACATTAAATAAATTGCATACTCTCACCAATACATTCTACTTAAAAGTAAGCGAAATTAGTCAGTGGACTAAAGAATAAACAGCATAAGGAAGGGTCTGTACGGTGGAGAGTATCGGATAGAATATGAACAGAGGAGAAGGCACAACGCTAGGTATGAAATGCTTGGATAAGAAGGCATCACACGCAGCAGCCAGCCCAGCTAACCCTGGCGAAAGAGCACGCGAAACAAGGAGGGCACTGCAACTACCGTACTCGAGCTGCAATTCAGGCTACAGCGCCAAGTTCAAATACCCTTTTCGCAGTGCTCAAGCTAAAACTCGTTCAGGTATGCCGGCTATGCGAAACTGTGCGAATTGTTAACGATTTATGCTTGAGGGAATAGACAGCGAAAGAAATTGAGATGGTATAGGAAATTGGTGCAGAAGTGGTAGTGAAAGAGAGAGAGAGAGAGAGAGAGAGAGAGAGAGAGAGAGAGGGAAGGAGGGAAGGAGACGAAGAGAGAAAGAAGTGCTTGAAACGAAGAAAGAGAAAAGAAGGAGGAGTTGAGGAAGCTGCAGCTGAAGATGCCAGTAGACTGCTTGCAAAGTAAAAGCAGCTGATCAGATGGAAGAAGAGAGAAGAGGACGAAGAGGAACAACGAAGAAGAATCATCGTCTCTTTCTCTCTCTGCTTATCTCTGCTCTCTCTCTTATTCCACTCTCTCTCGCGGATCTTCCTTCTCAGCTTGATCCCTTTCTTGAGAAGCTCTTCGAGTTCGAACAGTGTTAGTATTACATCTGCCTCTATTTATTTATTTCAATTTTTATCAATTTTTATTCTAGGTAATGAGAATAGGCACGCTTCTAATTTGAACTCAATAGTCAGCACATAGTAAGCACTGCATGGATGCATCAACACGTCCATGTGCATGGTAACTGCTGGGATGGCTCAGAAATGGCCTCTTCTTCTTGAGGCGAGGAGTTCTTGTCTGACTCTAAGTTCACATCGGTGTCGACCGTCGAGTGCTCTCCCCATCGCTGTGACTTCCCCCGTCAACTCTGCCAACGCCCCTCCGATCGCTTCCGGGATTCTTCCACTAATCAGTGCAGGGACATTCCTGAAGAGGTCTCAATCACATCTCTCGCTCTCTATGTTCCATTTTTCTTTTTTTTCAATGAATCTTTTTTCTATAATATTTATGTCCGCGCTACTCTTACCTCAATCTTATTCCAC